>CM045728.1:87277349-87322349 GCA_024760905.1 Plotosus lineatus | reverse complement strand
TGTTTCTGCAAGACTCCTCCTTCTCTGGTTCAAATAGGTAATCATTCACCCCATTTCATCCAATTTGCCAAAGTTGCTTCTCGAACTTTTTTTTTTTTTTTTTTTTTTTTAATCACCTAAAATGACACTCATTCCATTGATCTGCTTATTTGCTTGCACTGGACAAAACGTACCAATGAGTTCACATCAATTCCAGGAAAAAAACAAATGCAATCCATCGGTTCAGACCTTGCTAGTAATCCATGAGATAAATTATGCAGTTTTATGCATGTTATGTTTATTTATGTTATATAAATGTCTCACTTAAACGTATTACATACAGACAAATGATGGCGTAAGGATGACCAACAACAGTACACAAAACAAGCCCAGTGTGCCCCCAGTGAGTTGCAGAATGAATACCAATTATAATCAAGAAATTGACAAGGTGATACAAATTGTGATTTTTAATCTTTTTGATATCTTGCTGTACATATAATCCTTGTATTAGCAAACACAATGTGACATTTGAACATTTGAACACAAATATGGTAGTTGGTGAAAAGGATCCTCTGTGCACCAATGATGACATTCCATTCAAAACATCCAGCTGTTTCCACCAATCAACAGTCACCATTCATTCATTTTTCTAAGCCACTCAAGCCTCACCACATCATTGCATAGCCAACACACACACACACCTATTAACACTCACGCTCACACCAAGAGGCAATTTGGAATATCCAGTCGATTGTGCATGTCTTTGCATTGTCACAAAACCTGAAGGAAACACATGCAAGCGTGGGACATGGAAGCTGCTCAGAGAAATGCCCGAAACCTGAACTCGAACCCAGGACTTTCTTGCTGTAAGGTGAATTGGCTAACCACTGTGCCACCATGCCGCCTCATATTAGTCATTTGTTCATTTTCTGAACCGCTTAATCCTAATTAGGGTCACAGGGAGGCTGGTGCCCATCTCAACTGACTATGGTCACAGGCAAGGTACACCCTGGACAGCTTACCAGGCCATCGCAGGGCCAACACTCATGCAACCATTCACACTCACGCCTGGGGTGATTTGGAACACCTCTTATGCATGTTTTTGGACAGTTGGAGGAAACCGGAGGACCCGGAGGAACCCCACGCAAGCATGCAACTCCACACAGAAACACCCAGGCTGGGAATTGAACCCAGGACCTTCTTACTGTGAGGAGGACGTGCTAACCACTACTCCACTGTGCTGCCACTCATATTAGTCATGTACAACATTAACAGTGTCTAGACAGTCTTTATAATCAATTTTTGTCTTTTCTTTATTTAAAAAGTGCTTTTCTTTTAAAAGCAAGGACATTTCTCAGTGAGTCCAAACCTTTGGCCACACTATATTCATCCATTAATTTATCTTCTATGCTGCTTAGTCCCTATTATGGTCGGTGCCCATCTCAGCTGACTCTGGGTGAGGGGGTGGGGTACTCCCTGAACAGCTTGCCAGGTCATTGCAGGGCTAACACACATACAACCATTCACGCTCACTTTCACACCTAGGGGAAATATGGGACCTCCAATCAAGCCTACTGTGCATGTGTTTGGACTGTGGGAGGAAACTGAAGTACCTTGAGGAAACCCATGCAAGGGAGAACATGCAAAGTCCACTCAGAAATGCCCTGAGCTCAGAAATCGAGCCCAGGACCTTCTTGTTGTGTGGTGAGTGTGCTAACCGCTACGCCACGGTGCTGCCATATATATTTTATGTGCATGTATGTAGTTTGTTAATCCTCACAGCTGCACAAGTCCATGAGGTCTACAAAGTATGTCTGAGAAATATGTTTAGGAGACCTTTGATACGGATATTATTTATTCTTTAGAATATAAAATACAAGGCTATGGCATTGTGCTTGCTTTGCTGTGATGCTTTTAGAAGTCTTCTTTGCTGCCAAGCAACAGTTGCTGAGACAATCCCTAATGAGAACACCTTTAGGTAGCAGTTCTGCATTCTTGCCACCGGATGGCAATGTTACTCTAGATCACTGAGGAAAATCAGATGAACTAATCACTTTAATCTACAAGACTGACTCTACATTTAGAAGAAACTGGAGTCTAGTGCAACACATTTTATTTGACGTTTTATTTTTGTATACATTTTCCCCAGCACTCTCATCCTTAGAGGCTAGCACATTGTGAGACCGAATGCTGAATGCTCAGCACCCATTATCACCTTGCATTTCATCTCGACTGCAAAAAATGCGAAGCACGTCCCTCTGTCCACAAGTAAAATCATGAAGGAGAGAGAACCATCATTCATGGCTCGATGAGAACAGTAACCGGCAAACACAAAGCCCTTTATGTTATTCTTAAAAATGGCAGAGATTGCATGAAAATAAAATCTGTTCAGGCACGGATTTAATGCTGTGCATCAGAAAGTATGCTAAGAGAGCAAACTAAAAAATAAAAAAATAAAAATAAATAAAAAAATAGAGTAAATTACTTTCACCAATTTGCTGAGCCAGGGTGGCATGGTGACATAGTGGTTAGCATAACAAGAGCGTCCTCACAACAACAAGGTCGTACTTGTGTGGGTTTTCTTCAGGTTCTCCGGTTTCCTCCCATAGTCCAAAGGCATCCACCGTAAGCTAACTCGCCATTCCCACTGACCCTGGGTGTGAGTGTCAATAGTTGTATGTGTAGCCCTGTGATGGTCTGGTGAGCAGTTGAGGGTGTACCTTAGCTTCGCACAGTCTTGGCTGAGAAAGGCTCTAGGCTTCCGACCCAAGTAGGATGAAACAGCTTGGCAAATGAATTAGTGAGTGAATGAAGTCGCTTCTTTTTTTAAATATTTTTTATGTTTTTAATTTAAAGAAATCCATTTGCGTTAATCACTTAAATATAACATTATAGATATATATATATATATATATATATATATATATATATATATATATATATATATATATATATATATATATACAGGGATCCCTCACTTTCTGAGGTTAATTGGGACTGAGATCCCCACTATTATATTTACTTTCAGTTAATGTTAATGCTAGATGTTCCTATTTGGACCTGTTGAAATGTTAAAAAGCAGACAAAATGTGTGGAGGCAGACGAAGTGAGCAGTGCCTTCCTTTCTTCCACCTTCATGGTTAAAGTAGCCTTCAGCAAGCCATCTAACCCCTAACTGCTCTCTGGGTGCCCCAATATGTAGCAGTACAGTGCTCTAAGTGTGTGTGTGTGTGTGTGTGTGTGTGTGTGTGTGTGTGTGTGTGTGTGTGTGTGTTGTGGTAGTGTATCTGTGTGTGAGTATCCCCAGTTTGGATGTTTTAAATGCAGAGCCAAAATTTCCTTTATGGGATTAATACAGTATAAAAAATGAACACACACACACACACACACACACACACACACACACACACACACACACACACACACACAAAAGGACAGTAGTGGCCTTGTGGTAAAGGGTCCTGGATCACTGATCCTCAGGTTTGGGGTTCAAGCCCCACTTGCCACAGGTTTGTCACTGCCCCCAGTGCAGCTAACTGGGTTATCAAGGACCAGCCATGTCTCTCACTGTCTATGGTGTGAGGTTCATGTAAATGAACCATTGCTGATTTTCGACAAGACTAGCTGCATAGCCATCAGCGTGTTTCTGCTCTGCAATGGCCTGGCAAACTGTCTAGGGTGTACTCTGCCCTCACCCAGAGTTGGCTGGGATTGGCGCCAGCCTCCTTGCAACCCTAATTAGGATTAAGCGGTTACAGAAAATGAACACACACACACACACACACACACACAAAACACACACACACACATAACACACACAAAATGGGACAGAACATAGCTGTATTTATTTTAAACCAAAATAATAAGCATTGATATGTTTTCTGGAAGCTTGTTTCTCTTTTGATTGGATGATGATTGTGATGTTTCTGAGAGCCTTATTTGGCTGAGATGAAAAGCTGAAGCCATGCTGAGAATCATGAAGATCTGTTGATTAAAAGAGTGGAAACAGTTGGTTGGTCGGATTTAGAGTTTTTTTTTTTCAACTTTGAATAAAATCTGCATTGTTTTTTGCTGGAATTCTCAACTTTCCACATCATGCTTCATAGCTTTGTTGGTATTCATTGATGTTTTTTTTCCATCAGTACCTATGAAGTATGCTTATTTCTGAGTTCTTTCATTATAATTCCATACAAACATATTTCTCAGCTCTATTTCATTCATTCTCTCTTCTACTGTTTGCAATTCTTTCCATTTTCCACCATAAGAAATGACTGCATTAATGAAGAGAACACAACTTATTACAGATGTAACTGCTCAGCTCAAACTCAGGAGCTGTGAGGATCATTGGTGTCCCGTTTTAATCAAGTTCTTCCGATGCAAAAACGTCAAGATCCAATACAATAAGAATTGCAACAGCTTTATACAGATGTATTGATTCATTCGCTCATCTGCCAAATTGCCGAGTCCTAATACTAGAGTTGTGGTGAGGTGGGAGTCTAACTACACTTGGCGAAGGTGGGCTGTATGAACGGCTCGCCAGTCCATCGCAGGGCAACACACAAATATTCCCACTCGGATCAACACTTAGGGGCAATTTAGAACAGCCAATTAGCTTAATGTGCATGTTTTTGGACCTTGGAAGGAAACTGGAGTAGCCAGAGGAAACCCACACATGTGTACTGAGAACGTCCTCACAAGAAACATTAGAATCCAGGATCTTCTGGCTGTGAGGTGGACCCACTAACCACTACGCCACGATGCCACCTATTGTATTAAGCCAAAACAAGATAATATTCAATATAAGATTAATGGAATACAAAGTCAGCACTAGAGTTCAAATCATCCAATTACAAAGGAAGCATGGTCAGAGTACACCACTCATGAGCAACTGCTAATACACTTCAGCTAACACTCTTCAGTTCCCTCCTCTCCATGAATTAGTATATAGGTCTAAAGTCAAGTGTATTATCAACGACAAGCTTATAACGATGACTCTGTGTGTTAGACTTGCTTTAAAGATAAGCGAACCATGCTTTGAACTGAGCACTTTTGTTTACGTGTGAAATTAAAGCACACAAGGCTAATTATGCGAAAAGAGATTTTGTTTTTATTCATTTTTCAGTGTATTTATTTTGTCTGGTGGAATATTGATTTGTGAATCATTTAAGCGGAGTGACTGACAACTCAGTTCTTTTACAAGACATGTGGTTGAGCTCCGGAACAATTAGGAATCAATGAAGCCACATAACATCCCTGGTATAATTGTCAGCTTTATTACAAAGGCAGTTTTTGCTCAGGGCTGTACCTTCACATAAAAGTAATACAAATTAAAAGTGTTATTTTTACCAGTTACCAAGCTTTAAGGGCGGATACTCTTTGGTTCTTGGGGTTTATACATTGGGGAAATCTGACAGAAAAATCAAACGTATGCTATACAACATGCATGAGCTATGATATAAAAGTACAGCGACTTTATTAGTACTATTCATTCACTCACTCACTCACTGCGTGGGTCACGGGGAGGCTGAAACCTTTCCCCGCTGATGTGGGGTAAAGGATTGATACACGCTGGACATCTTGCCGGTCCATTCTAAACATGGAACTATTCACACTCAGACATGGGGGAAATTTCAAACAATTAACTAGCATCACTTCAGATTATGGGCAGATACCAGAGCACCCGGTGGAAACACATGCACGCGTTGGTAAAACAAACTACACACAGATAGGCCCGAACCCAGGACCATCTTACTGTGAGGCGGATGTGCTAACCACTATGCTCTACTGTACTACTACTAGCGTAGGCCTCCATCAGTCCCGAAGGACTATGGCTGCGCTCTGGCCAGTATCCCGACTGGTGATACTCCCCAGTGCGCAGAGCCTGGGTAGGGAGTAATGAGGGACAGGCTGTTACCCAAGCAGCAAGTCCCCCCCCTGTCTCGGCGCCACCGGAAGGATCCAATGGAAGGGCAAGTGCCGATACGACTGGGTTCCAGTGCCGCTGCAGAAGAAACTACGGTCAATTTAGAACAGCCAATTAACCTACAGTGCACGTCTTTGGATTGCGGGGGAAACCGGAGCACCCGGAGGAAACCCGCACAAGCACGGGGAGAACATGCAAACTCCACACAGAAACGCCCAGGCCGGGAATCGAGCCCGGGCCTTCTTGCTGTGAGACGGACGTGCTAACCACTACTACAGTACAATAGTACTACTACTATTACTAATAATAATACTCTTCTTCTTCTTTTCCTTTTGGCCTTTTCCCTTTATCAGGGGTCGCCACAGCGAATCATTTGATTCACATATTTAATTTGGTATAGGTTTTTATGTCGGATGCCCTTCCTGACACAACCCTTTAGCAAGGGACAGAAACATGCTGACGGCTTTGCAGCTACTCTTTACGAGAGTCAGCAATGGTTCTTTTACATGAACCTCCCACCATAGACAGTGAGAGACATGGCCAGTTTTTGTTAACCCAGTTAGCTGCATGGGGATGGGGGCGGGGGGTTGGGGGCGGAGGTGGGGGAGGGCACACTGACAACCTTGTGGAGAGTGGGACCCAACCTTAGGATCAGCAATACAGTGACCTTTACCACCAGGCAACCACCGCCCTATTACTATCAGTAATAAATAAATATAATTGTGAGTGGCTATTTTCATCATTTTCAATTAAAAACTGGCAATTTTAAGAGTTTGATTATATATTTATTTAAGGTATTGACCCACGTTTTTCATTTTATTTATTTCAAGGAGCTCTTTATTAGCCTAAGATATCAATAACAACATTAATAAATAATAATAATAATAATAATAATAATAATAATAATAATAATAATAATAATAATAATAATATGCAGCCATGTCATTACAAATCCAATATTCCACATTATAGTCATGTTATATAGACATGGTATTATGTAGCTGCCATGAATAATTAGTAAATTATTTGATTTTATTATATTTGATTATTAACCAGTATACTAGTAGAGATAAGTCCCATAATAGCTTTTTACAAGTCATGAGTAGTTCTTATTATAAACTAATGTATTTTCACAAGGTATTTCCCTAAATATTATTTTTAAATGCAGAGTACATCCTGACCAGCTCACCAGTCAATTGCACGTCCAAGAAACACACAGACGCGCGCGCACACACACACACACACACACACACACACACACACACACACACACACGGTGTGTGTGTATGTGTGTGTGCATCTCTCTCTCGGCAATGTGAAGCAGCCAGTTACCTTAATGTGCATATCTTTGGACTGTGGGTGGAAACCGGGGGACCTTGGGAAAACCCACGCCAGCAGGAGCATGCCAGCACAAGGATAACATCCATATCAAAAATCAAATTTTGCTGATAGTGGGACTCAAACACATGACCTCCTTGCTGTTAGGTGCATGTGCTAACCACTATACCACTGCCCCGCCTCATAACAAAACATATAGACTAATATTGTCTAAAACATTTTGAGTTATATGGTGTGATTTGTACTATATACTTGTATCTTGTGCAATAGTGGTTGGTTATACACATGCAGCTCAACCCCTCCTTCTAGACACGCCCCTTATTATATAATCACTGGAAACCAAATCTTGTAGTTCTTATTGCTTTTCCTGAAAGCATGTGCAATGTACTTAACATAGTAAATATAATTACTACCCAATTGTGGTGTGTTATGTATTCTGATGTTTTATTCGTTATGCTCAGTTCCATTTAAATGAACACGTCTGGAGTCACTCATGCAAGTGTGATAGGCTGTTTCCTGTGACAGAGTGACCTGAGTATGCGAGTCAGAACAGGTGAGAGAGAGGAGAAGAGAATAGGGTGCTTGTGCCAGACTCCTGCACTGCACTGCTTTTCCATATTAAGGAATAATTACGGAGTTGTCAGGCGGTGTGTATGATTGATGAACTGTCCAGAGGGAGAGATGAACACACAATTTTTCTTCATTAATACTCCAGGAGATATCTATATACTGCTATTCTCTTCTCTTTGCTCGTCTTCTCTTCTTCTGTCTTGCCCTCCTCCACACAGGCACATACAGTGCTCATAATAAGCCTAATATAGCAGTAGCTTTAATCCCACTCTGTACAGCTGTGAGTAAGACTTATCCAGGCTTAAAACGGGCCTAATTGTTGTCGACGATCCGAGAGGCGTGCCTCTCTCTTTTCCTCACATTGTTCATTTGCTCATGAAAAAAAAAAAAAAAATTAAACAAAATGAGATGGGTATAGGACGTGTGCATGAATTGGCTGGAGAGGCGAGCAGAGAGCAGAGAAAGAAGGGAGGGAGGGGATTAGAGTGAGAGAGCGAGATAGGGAGGCAGCCAATGCGCAGCGCTGCATCTTGAAAGACAGCGAGAGAAAGGGTGGAGGAGAGAGATAGAGGGAGAGAGGGCGAGAGAGAGTGAGAGAGAGAGAGAGAGAGAGAGGGAGAGAGAGTGTGTGCATGAAACGCTGGCATTCGCTCTCAGACATCAGGAGCCGGGTGGACTCACAGAGTGCGATGCCACTGGATCCTGCTCCGGCTTCCGCTGCTGCATTTGTATGTCCAGCTTGTTGTTAAAAGGCGAGCTCAAGTGTACAAGTGTGTCGTGTGTAAGACTCGGGTAACTCAAGTGAGTGAGTGTGTGTGTGTGTGTGTGTGTGTGTGTGTGTGTGTGTGTGTGTGTGTGTGTGTGTGTGTGCTTGTCTGTGTGTGTGTGTGTGTGTGTGTGTGTGTGTGTGTGTGTGTGTGTGTGTGGGAGAGTGTGTGGGCCCCCCCTGGTGAGGGGCTCAGCAGGTTGGGCTGGGGGTGTTAAGGCCAGGTGGCTGTGAGCACCATGAGCGTGCCACTGCTGAAGATTGGAGCGGTGCTCAGCACCATGGCCATGGTCACCAACTGGATGTCTCAGACACTGCCCTCTCTCGTGGGACTCAATGGTACTACTGTGTCCCGCGCCGGAACCTCGGAGAGGATCGTCAGCGTGCGTAACCTTACCTCACACACTTCACACACCTCCTCTCCATCTGTTGAGTTTTTACAGACAGGGGATGATTGGAGATGGAGTATTTGTTTTTAAGAGTATTGCTGTCTGATCTGGATGTCTATAGATGAGCTATTACGCTATGAGGCCAGAGCTGAGTAACTGTAGCTCGTCAAGGCTGATTTGCACTAATGCTCAGGTGGAAATGATGGAGGATGAACAGATGCCACAAACCTCTGGAGAGCTTAGAGGAGATCCTATTGCTTCTGTATATAGGCTTACGTGATTTCCTGCATGAAATGATGCTACTGTGATGCTGAGTCACATTTACTCTGATTATGTGATAATTTATTTTTACTAATAATTTTGCAAGTTCACTTTTTCATTTCCGGATACTTTTTCTTCTTAAACTGTTTGCCGGCAAAGCAGATTTATGTTTTAGAACGCTTGAGATTTTAAAATTATTTTTCCTTCTTATTTTACCTTTAAAAACACTGTACATGTTCAAATATTATTTTTAAACATTTCAATGATGTCGGCATTAATCCACTGTTTGTGACCACAATCGCTAGGCGGTCATCATAAAACCACAGTTATTATAGCGTCACATAACAGTTAGGGGCGTGGCTTATAGGCAATTAAGGCTAAAGGCAAAGAAGATTTACTAAACAGCAAAAAAAAAAGGAAACATTCTGTGGATTATTATTATTATTATTATTATTATTATTATTATTATTATTATTATTATTATTGATGTTGTTGTTGTTGTTGTTGTTGTTGCTGCTGCTGCTGTTCTTGTTGTTGTTGTTGCTGTTATTTTCATCAACTGTAGTGTTAGATTTTATTTTTTGGATTTTTTAATTATTATGCAAGACATTGATTCAAACTTTTTTTTATATAAAAATTCAGGATAAGGTCCAGTTGTACTGATTGTGCAGCAGTAGTTTTCCTTGTGATACCTTAACAAATGAAAACAGAAGACAAACTAATTGTGTCCTGAGGTTACTCAGGCATGCTGGCAATGCCCGGTCAGCCTCAATCAAATTAAAGAAAAAGGCTGCAGTGCTTGAAATGTAAGCAAATTTTCTGAGAGCTCAGAATATCCTAAAAGGTTCTTAAGTGGATGCTGGCTGCAATTTCACCAGCACGTGTGTGTGTGTGTGTGTGTGTGTGTGTGTGTGTGTGTGTGTGAGAGAGAGAGAGAGAGAGAGAGAGAGAGAGAGAGAGAGAGAGAGAGAGAGAGAGAGAGAGAGAGTGAGAAGTCATTGTTAAGGTGGGTGAGTGCCTTTGACATTTCCAGGCTCATTAAAGGTGAGTCATGGTGTTTGGTGTTTATGGTAAAGAGTGCTGCCCCTCAGTAAATGCCCCACCTCATGGGCAGACCATCTGGATGGAGGGAAAGTGACTACTAGTCCATGAGTCCCCTTCCCATCTATCCCAGTGAGATATAAAGGAATACTCTTATTTTAACCTAATCGCAGACCACTGCAAGATAGTAGCACAAACTTTAGTGCTCAGTTCTTATGGAATAAGATGCACTATGACCATAAAACATACAACGAACTCACATGAAGGTCCATTTGAGGACAGTGTGTAAATGAAAATTAATTAAGAGTGGCGTAGCAGTTCGCACGCCCTCCTAACAGCAGGGTGGTTCTGGGTTTGAGTCCAGGGCTCAGGCCTTTCTATGTGAAATCTGCATTTACCTTTCTTGTGTGTAGTTTGTCTGTTTTCCTCAAGCTTGTGTGGGTTTCTTCTGGGTACTCTGGTTTCCTTCCACAGTCCAAAAGCTCGCACATTAGGCTGACTGGCTATTTCACAAGGTGCAAAGGTACATCAGAATAATTTTATATGTTGGGCCTGCAATGGTGCTGTAAGTTGTTCACAGGGTGTCGGCTGAGATAGGCACTAGCCTACCCATGACCCTAATAAAATCAAGCGGTTTGGCAAATCAATGTGTAAAGGCCATACAAATGTGTGCTATGAAATAATTTGAAAAAACAAAATAAGTGTGTTAATCTAAATGTTGTCACTTTTGATGCCAGGCAGTAGTGGCCTAGTGGTATAGGGTGATGGATCGCTGATTCAAAGGTTGGGGGTTCGAGTCCCACTCTCCGAAAGGTTGTCCCTGTCCCCAAAGTGCAGCTAACTGGGTTATCAAAGGCCGACCATGTCTCTCAATGTCTATGTCTAAAGAACCAGTGCTGACTTTCGACAAGAGCAGCTGCAAAGCCGTCAACTGGGGGCTAACCACTCTATCACTATGCTGCTGAAATGACACACTAATGTATTTATTTTATTGCAGGGTTATGAGATGTACTGTATTGTAGACTCCTAATACTCCTATATAGATCGTTTTCTTTTTTTATGCTTAATTAACCTGGTTTGGTCATTGTACCAGTGTGGGCGTGGTCAAGCATCAGGTGTAGGCAGATAGCAGGAAGGTTCAACTAGCAGGTGGTGCATGATGATCTTCATCTGTTTGGTTCATGTATGAGACTGGTTCAGGGTTCTGGATTGCAGGAGAATCATTTAACAATAGAGAGTGGAGGGAGAGAGAGAGAGAGAGAGAGAGAGAGAGAGAGAGAGAGAGCTGTTGGGAAACGTGTGCTGAGTTTAGTAAATTTGCTGACAAAGCATACGGTAGAAGGTGAAAGTGTGTTCTTGTATGCCTTGCCTTCAGCATTCTCTTTTCCCTCAACTGAGATGTAGTACAGTCTTTCAGCTCAAAATAGAAATAATTCAATCCAATTCAGTTTTATTTCTATAGTGCTTTTTACAATTGACATTGTCACAAAGCAACTTTACACAGTAAACGTAGGAGTTTACAAGGTATGAAAGAGTTTCAATATTTTCTACAACCCTTACACATCCCTAATTGTCAAGCATGCGGCGACGGTGACAAGGAAAGATTCCCTAAAGATTTAAGTAAGAAACCCTGAGAGGAACCAGACCCAAAAAGGAAAACCATCCTCATTTGGGTGGAACCATGAAGACACAAACCATATATGAGAAACTTCATTGCAGTCCAAAATGTAGTCCTGTTGGTTGTACCACAACCGTAAGTCCTAAATAATTGTGGGGGGAAGAGTTTTTTATCATTAGTAATGAAAAGTCAGCTTCACAGTTTGAGTGCACATCTAAGTCCATATAAATCTTCATCAGCAGGAGGGAGGGTCTTCCAAGGTGAGAACTCCAGCCAGCAATTGCACAGCAGGACAGACCATAGGACTCAGAACGCAGAAGGATCAGGATCACCAGCATCCCCAAAAAAGAATGGATACCTCAACAAAAACACAGAGAAAGAGTCGGGGAGGAAGAGATAGAGAGAGGGAAAGAGAGGTTATTAGGTTTACTCATAATAGTGCACTGGAAATAGAGGAATTTATTATTGCTGCGAGCAGGCAGGGACTCCAGCATGATTGGCTATGGCAGTGTAACTAAAAGAGAGAGAACCAGAAGGAAGGCAGATATGAGAGGACCCTGCGACCCTATGCAATCAGTTACCCCACTGTCAACGGACCTGGGTGAGCATGTAGAGTGAGCGAGCGCCAGCATCCCAACATCACAGTTTACCAGAACTCTCTATGCTTGTGACACCCCCAGATCTGCCCTTTTACCTAATAAAAGCATATTAACAAAATGCTTGACTAAACATGTAAGTTTTCAATCTCGTCTTAAAAAAAATATAAGACTGTCTGGGTCCCGAACATTAACTGGAAGGTTTTTGCGTAATGTTGGGGCTTTGTAAGAGAAAGCTCTGCTTCTGCAGTAGCCTTCATTATTTGATGTATCACTAAGCAGCCTCTAGCTTTTGATCTAAGGGGGCGTGCTGGATCATAAGCAAGAAGTTTGCTAAGATAATTTTGCACGAGACCATTAAGTGCTTTGTAGGTTAAAAGTAGTATTTTTTATTCAATTTGGAATTTAATTGGGATCCAACGCAGTGTAAATAGGTTCAGGGTGACATGCTCATGCCTTCTAATTCTAATAAGGACTCTGCTGCATTCTGGACTAACTGGAGCTTGTTTATGAACCTTTTGGAACAACCAAACAGTAACATATTACATTAATCAAATCTTGAGGTAAGAAAAGCATGAACGAGTTTTTCTACATCATACAGTGACATCATATTTCTTATTTTAGCATTATTCTTGAGATGAAAGAAGGCTACCCAAGTAATATTATCTACATGATTTTCAAAAGAAAGAAGCGGCAATAATCACTCCAAGGCCCTTTAGTGCTACACATGATGAAACTAAAACACCCAACCAAACTTACTACATAACCAGAAAACTTATTTCTAGCTGCACGAGATCCGGGTATAGGTACTTCTGTCTTATCAGAGTTTAATAAGAGGAAGTTAGTGAACATCCAGTGTCTAATGTCCTTCACACATGTTTCAAATGTATTAAGTTGATGTCTCTCATCTGGCTTTGCTGAAATATATAACTGTGTGCCATCAGCATAACAATCGAAGCTAATACCACGATCACGAATGATATTATCCAAAGGGAAAGTGTATCAAGAGAGAAAAGTGATGGGCATCGGACAGAACCTTGAGGAACACCAAACTTAACATTACAACATACAGAGAAATCACAATTTACATCTACAACCTGATAATGGTCAGTTAAATAAGATTTAAACCAAGATAGGGCTGTTCCCTTAACTCCAACAACATTTTTTAATCTGTCAAGGAGAATCATGTGATCAGTAGTGTCAAAAGCTACATTAATGTCATGTAACACAAGCAAGGAAACACAACCTTGATCCGAGGCCACCAGTAGGTTACCACCTTAACGAGAGCTTTCTCTGTGCTAGAAACCTGACTGATACATTTCATGAATATTATTCCTACAAGGATATGAAAATAACCGCTGCACTCCAGCTTTTTCTAAGATCTTTGAGATAAAAGGGAGGTTTGATATTGGTCTATCGTTGGACAGCTGATATGGGTCAAGATCAGATTTTTTAATCAGATATTTTACTGCTAATTTAAAGGACATAACCAATGCTAAAGGAAGAATTTATTACATTTAATAAAGGGTTGATCACTTCTTATAGTATTTGTTCAAAGAAATATATAGGTACTGGATCAAGCACACAGGTTGATGATTTTGATGAGGAAATGAATGAGATTAGTTCTGCATTTTGAATGGGGATAAAACACTCATGCTGCAGATCTGATCACAGTACAATATTTTATTATTTACTGTTTTAGTTATTGGAATATGTACCTGTCTTTAAATTCAGGGAATCTACTGATATTTTTGCTGTGGGCAGTGGTGGCCTGGTGGCTAAGGTGCTGTTCAAGCCCCACTCTCCACGGGTTGTCAGTCTCCCCCCAGTACAGCTAACAGCTAACTGGGTTATCAAAGGCTGGTCATGTCTCTCACTGTCTATGGTGTGAGGCATGGAAAAGAACCATTGCTGACTTTTGACAAGAGTAGCTGCATCACCGTCAGCGTGTTTCCGCCCTGCGATTGCCTGGCAAACTGTCCAGGGTGTACTCTGCCCTCATCCGGAGTCAACTGGGTTGGGAACCAGCCTTCCCGCGACGCTAATTAAAATTAGGTGGCTACAGAAAAATGAACAAATCTATTTTTGCCTGATATTTTCAATTTCAACATTAAAAAGTTCATAAAGTTGTTACTGCTCTCAGTTGATGGCCTACATGTTTTATTTATGGTCTTATTCCTAGTTAATTCTGCAACAACATTAAATAAATATTTCAGATTATTTTTGTTGTTTTCTATTAGATTTGAGAAATAGACTGCTCCAGCAGCACTAAGAGCCTTTCTGTAATTAAGGGGACTCTCCTTCCATTCTAGTTGGAATACCATTAATTTAGTTTGACATGTTTGTTCTAGTTTACGGGTGTTCTAGTATGCGTGTTTTAGTGTACATGTTTCATCATTATACCAGGGGGCTAATTTTTTTTCTCTGATTGGTTTTCTTTTAAGAGGAGCTACATTATCCAATGTATGCCATAGGTTTGACTCAAAGCACTCTGTCTCTCGATTGAGTTCTGTGGGGTCTGATGGTGGTCTGAGGGTAAAGCTTTATTGTTAATATATGGGTTGTTTATTTCCCCCAGGATTCATTTCTTTATACCGCATGCTCAAGCAACTTTTCCATGCCTCTAGCATACATCCCAAATCAGATATCAGGAAAACAAAACAAAACAAAACAGCAGACAGGTCATGTCCTACCAAATCAGGCAACGTATGCAACGTTCAAACACTAAAGCAAAATGTTGTACTTCTACCATAATGGAGGTGTTTACAAAGTCCACATGACTATGAGAATTACATAACCACAAATTCCTCCAACTAACATATCCCTGTATCTGAAAGGATAAATTCTACAAAAATATACTTTTAGAATAAAAAAATATTGACTGCCTAAAGAACTGCCATTTGAGAATTCATAATGCACTGAATCGAAGCTCCTTTCTTTTCCCCCACAGTTTAGGGTCGCTAAAAGGCAGGCAAATTGAACTGTGCACCAAGTTTAATAATCCAGCCATGGTATAGCTTCTGAATATCTCTTTTTTAGTGTTTTGAAGGAAACAAAAAGTTAAACAACAACAGATATATTTTTGTCCATGCAGAATGCTTATGCACATTTTTTATCTCCAACTAGTTGGAATTGCTATTTTAATCATGGCTTGTGTGTACTGTATACATTTTGTGCTATTACCTAACACACTGCTGTTGTTTGTCTCTCTAGTCTTACACTCAGAGCCATATATGACATGCCCATGGCTTTGGGTATGTCTCATGACTCACAGTGATGATTAATAGGCCACTTAATACAAGCTGAGCCACTAAAATTTGCTTCTCTTCTGCATAAAAAAAAAATCTTACTATGACCAAAGTTTCAGTCATTCATTTTTCAACTGGTTCTAGAGGAATGCAACACACTTCACATCTCCGTTGTGTAAGGGCACCGTCAGACTTGAATTATAAGTGAATTTTAATTAAACTGGTTGTTTTTAACCTCAGTACAAAGAAATGTATTGAAGTTTTCAGGAGTTTTACTCGCACATGCTAGAGGTGTAACGCAGCGACTCTGATCTTGTTGCTTTTCAATAATCCAAACACCTCCACTTCCCTTCAACCAAAACAGTCTTATTTGTCCGTGAACAAAATCTTGGCCGCACACAAGCATGGCTTTTCACCGAGTTTAAAGTTATTCCCTTAGAAGGTTTAATTTTGGATTGTTTAGGTCAAAGGTTGAGGTCAGAGCAAGGTTACAAATCTTTAGTGATACAGCAAACATGAATGGGAAGCCATATTTCAAATAAGACAACGTTTAACCTTGGATGATCTCCAAAATCCAAACTTCAGCCATCTTATAAAACCTCCATTTTATTTCTTTCTTACTTTATTTATTGAAGTTTAGCACTATAACACATATAGTATGATAATAAAATGGATAATTATAACCACCACCGATATATTGCCTACATACATACATTCATACATACATACTATACACGACGTGATAAGCGCCCTGCTCCAATAAGCGTCTACACCCCCCCCCCCATTGTTTTTGTTTTTTTTTAATCTTCCATCTACTAACCGCCCATGTGTACCGGGAGCAAAATCGTAGATCAAACTTACCAAGTTTATTCGATCTGTCTCTGTAATGGTAAATGAGGCGTTCATTGCCTGTAAAAGTGAGCTTACACGGTATTTCAAGACCCCTGCCACTGGAGAATGTCTATAATGTTCATTGGTAACAACACATTTGATTGTTCCGTCGTGCTTTAAAAAACAGGAAAATATTTTGTTGTGTTCTCTTGGTAAATATCGAACAAGCGATGAATCATTAGAAACTGCAACAGCAAAACTGGGGGATGCCTGAATGAATGGAGCAATGAGCCAGATATGGATCTATCACAAAGTGATGATGAGTATTTTTCACCCAAAGATGTTCCTGGCCATGTGCTTTTGTTTATGTTCGTGTTGATTGGTTCAATGTGCCATGTGCTAAAGTAGGCATTCATGTTGATTTGCTCAATTTTACTTCCTGGAAATTGTTTAAAGGAAAATCACCGGGAGGGAAAAGTAAGGGGTCCTTTTTTTTAATTAAGCTTTTTTCTGTTTTTTTTTTCAGCTTTCAGCTTCCATGTAAGTAGTTTGGCTGATGGACCCCAAAATGAATAATACAAATACCAGTAGCACTCTTTTATTGTTCTGTTATTATTCATGTTTTCCACCTCAATGGTAATAAGCATTTACCATTCCAATCCGCTGGTAGTCGTTTTAATAAGCGCCCACCCACTCCAATTTTTTAAGCGCCCCGGGTGCTTATCACGTCGAATATGATATATTGTTTTTTTTTGTATATGGGTTGTGGAGGTACTTTGCACTTAATGAGTGCCCCTCCTGTTTTATTTGATATAACTTCTGTTTGAACTGAACAACATCTGAATGCATATATAGTTCAGATAAAGCAATATATTAGGTCTTTCATCAAGCTATGTTTTTATTACATGTACTTAAGCTAATATTAGTGGTGATGCTATAGTCTGTGCTGGTCTGAAGCAAGAATTCACACTGTGTTCCATTTAACCATCGTTCAACACTATTATGAAATAAGTAATCCAACACTAAAAATAATGTAATATGGGTAGTAGGGAGGCTGGTGCCCATCTCAGCCAATTCTGGGCGAGGGCAGAGTACAACCTGGACAGCTCGCCAGGCCATCGCAGGGCAGAAACTCACTTATGGCTATGCAGCATACTTTTGTCAAAAGTCAGCAATGGTTCTTTTACATGCCTCACACCATAGACAGTGAGAGACATGGCGGCCTTTGATAACCCAGTTAGCTGCTCTGGGGGGACAGCAGTGACAACCATTGTGGGTTAAATCCCCAACTTTAGGATTGGTAATCCAGCACCTTCCACCGTTCCACCACTGCCCCCTACAAATTTCATTAGTGTTAACTCAATTCAATCACATAGAACTGATGTACACAGTGCAATTACAGCAGGTGAATTCAATCCTGTTTTGTTGAGTGTTCTTCTACCAGATGTCTTATGAATCCTTCTGGCATGCTTTCTAAAAATGTAAATATAAATAACATTTTAAAACTAACATCCCTATTCATAGTAATCTACTGTACATCTGTCATGTATAGCCAAAAGTGTGTAACATTAGTTGTAAATGCTATTGTATTAGTTTCCAGAACTTTCTTGACTGAGATCCATTTACAGCTTCCTCTAACACTTTCACAACTTCTTCCAGGAAGTGCTACTACCTCTCACTGCTACTAGCAGTGCACTTTATCTAGGGTTCTTTTTTAGCTTTTAGAACATTCAGCACCCCCAACATCCACATGGTCTTTGATTATTCATGAAAATGAAGCCACAAGTGGGCCATTTCTTCGCAGAGGTTTTACTCAGTATGGCCAGACATGTCTTGGCGAGGTAATTTTGCTCAATCTGTTCGACCTGCACAAGCCAAATAGAATCTTCAGAAAAGTGACTGTATGGCTGTTCAGGTTCATTTCCTAATCTCTAAATTGTTGGTCGTCCAGATCTAAAAGACTTTAAGAGCACACCCTGATTAGTAGACCTAAGGTTTATATTCTCCATGGTTGTCCACTGGAGTAAAGTTTTTTTTTTTCTATTTATTACAGAAAATAAATAAATGAATAAATAAATGAAATACAAACTTTTTCAGAAATACAACAGCAATTGAAAATCTAAATAAAACTCTAAACAAGAGAAAAATAAGCAGAAGCAACACACAAAAAGAAAACAATCTTCCCGTCCTGACCTTCTCGGGGTTACGAGGAGATCCGGCACTGTGGCAGCATTTAACATTTAAAACAGTAATAAAGTAAATATTAGAGGGAATGTGGGGGTGGTGAGATATTAAGCATCAAATACTACAACGGAAAGAATCTGAAAGCTGTTCAGAGGATACTGAAGAGATGTGGGATGTAAAGAAGGTAGATTGTGCAGGTACACATCAATAAAGAAAATTAATATCATGCTTGAAAGAGGGCTGTAACCTTTTAAACTGAATGTGGGGTACACCCTGAACAGCTCATCAGACCATTTACGGAGACAATACTCATGTTGACATCTAGGGGCAAATTAGAACAGCCAATTTGTCTAATGTGCATGACTTTGGCCTATAAAAAGAAACCAGGGTTTCTGGAGGAAACTCACTCAAACACAGTGAGAACATGCAAACTACACACATAGAAGCCTAAGCCTGGGATGTGAACCCAGTACCTTCGAGCTGTGAGATGAATGTTGTAACTACTACACCAAATTGCCATCCTTCTTACAATGTTAAAGACTCCTTTTTAGTAAATTTTCAGGACATTTCAGCAAAATATTATTATACTAGAACAAATAGTCACATACTGTATCACCAGCTGAAATCACCATTCCGGGATATGGCTTATAAAGTACAACAACATAGAAGAATTTAGATGTCTTTACAGATCATCTTAAAAATCTAAAGGAGTCTTTCTTGTCCAAATCCCCACCTCTGGTATATATTTCATGAAAATCAGCACATAACCTTTTGTGTAATCCTGCTGACAAACACACAGACCTAATCAAGAACACACAATCAGAGATAAATACCATTTCACGTGTTATACCACTGCCTACAAAAATGAATACTACAGATTACTACCAGACATAAGTTTTAAAATGGAGATCTTAGAAGCTGTCCTATTTACCATAACTCAACAAATAACAAGCTTTTGCTTGGGTCATTTGTACCACCGTGAGCCAAAGGAATAGTCCTTGGATGTCATCCAACATTCAGGCAATAGATATTTAAATATCATAATTTTTAAAATTGTAATCAATCAACACCATAAAATATAAGATAATGTAAATAAAGTAACAGGTCCATACAAATGAAAATATTTTTGTTTTATTTTATTTTAGTGCATGTAATGCCTTGGACAGATTACAAAATTATCTGATTTATAAATGTGCACAGTACACAGATAGATAGATAGTAGATAATTTGAACTCATTACATTTCCGATTGTAACATGCGTCATAAAAATCAGCCATTAAGTTGAATTCCTCATTCAGAATCAGTCTAACAGTAAAAAATCCAGAAAGATTCTCACTCACTAACCTGACTCTTAGCGAAGGCACCCTGAACAGCTCACCAGACCATCACAAGGACAACACACACAAACTCACACATAGGGGCCATTAGGAGCAGTAAGTCAGCCTAATCTGCATGTTGTTAGACTGTAGGAGAAAACTTGTGTGCCGAAAGAAAACCCAAGCACAGAGAGCACATTCAAGCTCCACACAAAGATACCTGGGCCAGGACTTAAATCCAGTACCTTTTCTTTTTTCTTTTTCTTTTTTTTTTTTTTTTTTTTTTTTGAGAAGCAGATGGTAACCACAATGCCGCTGTTCCAACCCAAGAAAGAATTGTGGTATTTAATTTCAAGTTGCTATTTAATTATTTAAATATATTTTGTTTCTTAAGCTGAATTGATACCCAGAATGGGCAATGACCAAATAGCCCCGGTAGAGGCTGCTGCTGAAATGTAATTTCCTAATAATTAAGCAATACAATAAAATAAGTTTGGAGTGTGTGCCTATTATTTCTTTATCTAGAACAATTTCCTGGCAAGTAGCACTTCTACTTCTTCTTGTTTATTCCACGCCTTATGTTTCTATTATATTGCACGTGTATATAAATAAACCACGTTTTTGCAACTGAATGTATCTCATAACAATTACATTAAGTAGAAGGACGGGGAAATAGCGGATTCTGTTTTACACACACACACACACACACACTCATATATATATATATATATATATATATATATATATATATATATTTATATATATATATAAAGTACAATATATAATATATAATATATATATATATATATTTACCAAACATGAGTACTAATACGCTCCAGTAAAAATACTCTCCAGTCTGTGTCCATGCCATTGCTAGTTTGCCGCTTCACTCTTCTCGCCAAAATAATAGTAGTATATTAACCTTCCCACAGGAAATCACATTTTCATTGTCATGGGATTGTTTGTATGACTTTTAGCAATGTCCTGTCTACAATTTTTTATGAGCAATCAAAAAATGTTTATCCTGGGTAGAGACTCAAACAAGAATGCTCATAATAACTTTTTCCACACACTGATGATTTCACAAAATAAATAAATAAATAAATAAATAACAAAACTTAAACAGCCCTATCTTTCATAATGGGAAAAATAGCATGGATCTGTTTTAAAAAACATCTGATTTGTAAGAAATTTATGGTCTATTCAAGAGTGAATGCTTTTATATCTGACCCAGTTTCATCCACATACGATCCAGAGCCCACAATTGGCTGCAATTTAAATTGAATATGTGAAATTTCATTTTTAGGAAGTGTGGTAATACAGCCGACCCAGTCAAAGCGCTGTGCATTTTATTTGGATGGCTTGACTGAAGGTTGTGCTTCCTGAGTGCTCTTGATGTTTCTTGCTTTTACTCTGATGGATAGTTTCTTGAATATTGTGACACAGTGGTGGCTCCGTAACTAAAGCTCTGGGTTCGCAACCCCAGTGCCACTAAACTGCCACGGTTGGTCACTTGAACAAGTCCCTTAACACACAGTTGAATTTAAAATAAATACATAAATCAATAAATAAATAAAAATGTAACTGATAAATGTAAGTTACTCTGAATAAGAACATCTGCCAAATGCCATAAATGTAAATGTACAATACCTGAATCATGCATCAAGAGTAGGCTACATAGTCTCGAGTGTATTTCTCCTCTGCAATGTCCTGGAGAACTGTCTAGGGTGTAGTCTGCCCTAGCCCAGAGTCGCCGGCCTCCCCACGACCCTAATTAGGATTAAGTGGTTCAGAAAATGAAAGAAAGAATGAATAGATAAGGATATCTGCTGAATGCGATAAAGAGAGATTTAGATCAGAAGGTCTGGGGTTTCAGTCCCAGCACTACCAACTGGAGCACTTTGAGAAAGGCCAAACAACCCCTGGAGCAGCTTCTTTTTCTTAGTGTGGTGGTTCATAATTATTCAATAAAGCTTGTCAAGGGTGTACAAACTTTGCAAATGACTCCTGCAACCTTTTGAGACTTTTACTCAAATGTAATGTAGTCACATAGAGGTTGAGAGCCCATGTGATCAGATTTATCAAGTACAGTACACCCATAATGCACTGTAGTGTTTGTAGGTGATATTGATTACAGTGCACCATTTACGACACAGGTAATGCATGTAAGAGTATCGGTGCGAGACTATCAAAGTAATGGGTTTTTAAGTTCAATATTCTATCAGCATTTTCTGATGATATAGGAGCCTGTGATAGAAATCAAAAATTAATTGCATTCTGCTTTCAGTTGCAGTCGAAACATTTAGAATTCAACTCCATTTTAATCAGATCCAATTCAATAAACCACAATTTCCACCTTGAGTCGAAATCCCTATCTGTGAAATGGGACTCTAAAAGCTGGAGAATGTCAACAACCTGCTTACAATGCTTATGAGGTGGAGAAATTGAGTAGAAAATTAAATACGAAGAACCAAGCATAGCATTTAAATGAGTATTGTATGCTTTTAATGAAAGATTGTTGGGACGTCATGACGCTCAGCTCAGGAAAACTCTGAGCTTGCTGTCGAAGAAAAGAGTAAAACCGCAGATCTGTTAAAGTTTTATATTGTGCAGATGTAATGGTTTTCAGACCTGAAAGTCCTCTTTGGGGAGTCCTAACTGAGTTAATGCTTCAGGCTCTTAGGAAATGGCAGGTGGATAACGATGGCTTTGAAAGTAGAGATGTGATACTGGAGTAAGTA
The DNA here is from genome assembly GCA_024760905.1 of Plotosus lineatus. Lineage (NCBI taxonomy): Eukaryota > Metazoa > Chordata > Actinopteri > Siluriformes > Plotosidae > Plotosus > Plotosus lineatus. The sequence continues at coordinate 87,299,548 of CM045728.1, read as the reverse complement.
AACATAATATAAAATATATATATATATATATATATATATATATATATATATATATATATATATATATATATATATATATATATATATATATATATATATATATAAATATATTTATTCTTAATGTTTGTAACATATGCAAGAGAAATATAGAACGTTAAGAATAAAATACTCAGTGTGCTATTATAGGAACATATTGCTAGACCCAGTAAGGTGGTTTCTACTCTGTCTTTATTTTCAGTTGGCTCAGATAGGCTACAATCTATAAGTGACCCTACAGAATTAAGTAGATTGGCAAATGTACTGTATAAATGAATTAATAAACATGATCTACCTCACTCCCACGACAGAATAAACAATGTAAGGGATTGTTCATTGTGTATTACAGTCTTAGTACCATGTACATTTTGTGAGGATTCAGTCCAACGAAAGCTTTTAATATTTGCACCTTTGAATTCGTACGATGTACCGTAAAGGGAAATGTCCCTTAGTGACTACGCTTGAAGCGTGTTGTACTTAGAGATGGAGCTATTTCTGAGAATATTTATTTTTCTGTGCAGGTTTACAGCACTGTATTCATTTATCACAGACATTCCTTCGACTCATCATGATGTTTCTGTGCTAAAAACTCTGAAGTGCTCTTATTGCAGACCCACATGTACGAACTAAAAGAGGGGGTAAAAATAAAAATACAATTTTATGCGTTTTTTTTTTTTCTTTTTCTTTCTTTTTTTTTTTTTTTTTACAGCTGAGGTGAAGAATTGTGATTATGAGTAAAAGGGTAAGAATGACTGTGAGTATTTCAATAGCCATTCAAGCTTTAATATTCAGGTTCTTTGCAAGGCTTTATAGGAAATGCCAATCTGACCTTGATGGCTAGAATCTGCTGTTAAAAAGAAAATGTAAAAAAAGACATCAACACCCTCCGAGTATTTTCAGCAGTGAGTGTCTGATTGGTTCACAGCAATTCACTACACTGTACATGCACACATTAGGGGTTACATTTAAATATACAGTATTATATGTATTACCTCTATCGAAAATTAAGTTTTCCTGAACATATTGTAATCACCAGCATTTGTTTATCCATCCATCCCGTTGTCAGTTTATCTATGAATTTACAACCACAGAACCATATAGCACAGATTTCCAGACAACCCCATGGGAAATAGTGGCTTAGTGGTTAATGTGATGGTTGCTCTGCTGAGTGAAAAAAAAAAAGAAAAAAAAAAAAAAAAAAAAAAACGATAATTGTAAGTTGCTCTGGAAGAGTGTCTGTCAAAATGATGTAAATGTAATGTCAATGGAACACAACCCTACCTGAGTCTGAGAAATTATCTGATTTTGCAAAAAGTCTCGGTCTTGACAGACCATGGTGGCCTAATTAGGACGATAATTAAAAAAAAAAAAAAAAAAATCTAAAGAAGTCACTTTAAATCAATAGTAATGTATTGTGGAATGAAAATATTTTAGTCAAAAATATTTTCATTTGGACCAGCACTAAAAACTTAAAAAAAAAAAAAAAATCAGACATCTGCATTTTTTGTCATCCTAAAAGCTAAAAAAAATTGAATATGTTTAAATTTTCAGAGCTTTCAGAGCCACAAATTGCACTTCACTCTCGAATTCCCCTTTCCTCATTCAGAGTCCAACGCAAACTCATTACAGGAGGCAGAACATGACAGTTCAACTCCATCAGCCTGGAAAAACCTCCCAGACATGCTATAGACATCTTCTATCTAAAGAATTCATTGAAATGTATATAGCACTTGAGGTTCAAGTTTTAAGGACATGAACTTCCATGCTACATCCTTACAGTTCCAGAATCAACAATTTAAGCTGAGAGGCTTCTGCCAAAGTTATCCACATGAGCACATTTTAAAAAAGTTATGCTTCCTTAAATAGTCCAACATTATAACCATATGTATTTCTTTTTTTTAACATTTATTGCACTCCTAAAATATATCTTCTGAGTTAAAATCTTGCAGCTGGTATGTGGCTTGTTCGTTATTATTAAAGAAAGCTAAAATAATAATAAGATGGTATGGTGATGTAGTGGTTCGTGTGTTTGCCTCACAGTAGGAAAGTCCTGGGTTTGGCTGTTTCTGCATGAAGGTTGCATGTTCTCCCGATGCTTGTTCCTCCAGGTAACCTAGTTTTCTCCCACAGTTTAAACACATGTACATTACTCTAATTGACTCCTTCAAATTGCCCCAAGTGTGGATGTGAGTGTGTGTGTGTGTGTGTGTGTGTGTGTGTGTGTGTGTGTGTGTGTGTGTGTGTGTGTGTGTGTGTGTGTGTGTGTGTGTGTGTGTGTGTGTGCTTCCCCATCATGGATACTAAAGCATCTTCACATAATGTAGTTTTGGTATACAGTAATTGCTCACTACTTCGTGCTCAGTTTCTGCGGCTTCAGTGCATTGCAAGTTTTTCAAAAATATTCATTAAAAAAACAAAAAAAGGAAATAAAGGAAAAAATAAGAAAAAGGTTACGGAAAATGCCGCATAACAAGGCCAATTATGGAACCCCACCCCCAAACAAACAAAAACAAAAAATCAACCCAAACCCCCCAACAAAACTACTTACATTTTTATGTGAGGTGTGCACCTGAGTGTGTGCGCGTCTTTATGTGTGTGTATTTATATTTTATTATTATATGTTCTTAAACAACACCAATAGTGCCACAGTGCATTGCTGAGCATGAAGAATATATATGATATCTGCAGATTTAGAAAAAATATATATTTTCTTTCTTTTGTTTTTATGTATTCGGCCAATATACATTAAAACATGGTAGATGGTAGATGCAGAATAATAATCCTTGAAGAAGCAGCATCATTTACATTTACAGCATACTTACAATTATAATTTTTATATAACTGAGCAAATGAGGGTTAAGGGCCTTTGTCAAGGGTCCAACAGTGGCGATAGTGGGGATTGAACCACTGACCTTCAGATGAGCAACACACAGCCTTATCCATTTAGCAACTCAAAATGTCAATATGTAACATGGGCAGAATGTCTGTCTGTCTTCCTTTCGGCTTTTTCCCTTTTACTCGGGAGTCGCCACAGCAAATCATCTGATTCGCACATTTGATTTGGCAGATGTTTTTTGCGTCGGATGCCCTTCCTGTCACAATCCTTTTTAGAAAGGGACAGAAACACACTGACGACTTTGCAGCCTACTCTTTACGAAAGTCAGCAATGGTTCTTTTACATGCTTCTCACCATAGACAGTGATAGACATGGCCCGCCTTTGATAACCCAGTTAGATGCACTGGGGGTAACATGGGCAGGATGAATAGCCTTCCATTCACTAATAAAAGCTTTAGATAATAATTGTGGAATTAGTCACACTATGCCAGTTAAGAGCGTTCAATATTTTAAACATTTCTTTTGGGTGGCCAGGAACTGCTTCCAAATGACTGGACAACCACAGCAAATGTGATCAGGGACACAGGTAGGAGAGTACTTGGTGTGTCCTCTGGAAGGAAAGTAGATAAGGAGACTTGGTGCTGGAATGAGGAAGTGCAGGAGTGTGTACAAAGGAAGAGGTTAGCTAAGAAGAAATGGGACATTGAGAGGACCGAAGAGAGTAAACAGGAGTACAGGGAGACACAGCGTAAGGCGAAAGTAGCAGTGGCTAAGGCCAAACAGAGGGCGTATGATGACTTGTATGATAGGTTGGACAGTAAGGAGGGAGAAAATGATTTATACAGGTTGGCACAGCAAAGAGATAGAGATGGGAAGGATGTGCAGCAAGTTGTATTGACTGATGACAGAAGTGTGCTGGGAAGATGGAAAGAGTACTTTGAAGAGCTGACGAATGAGGAAAATGAGAGAGAAAAAAAGAGTAGAAGAGGTGAACATTGAGGAGCAGGATGTAGCAAAGATCAGTAAGGGTGAAGTGAGGAGGGGATTGAAGAGGATGAAGAATGGAAAGGCAGTTGGTCCTGATGATATACCTGTGGAGGTATGGAAGTGTCTAGGAGAGGTAGCATAAATTTTCTGACAAGAACATTCAACAAGGTCCTAGGGAGTGAGCAGATGCCGGAGGAGTGGAGGACAAGTGTGCTGGGTCCCATTTTTAAGAACAAGGGAGACTTGCAGAGTTGCAGCAACTACAGAGGGATAAAGTTGATGAGCCATACGATAACATTATGGGAAAGAATAGTGGAAGCTAGACTAATGGCAGAGGTCAGCATTTGTGAACAACAGTTTGGTTTCATGCCAAGAAAGAGCACCACGGATGCAGTATTTGCTTTGAGGATGTTAATAGAGAAATACAGAGAAGGTAAGAGGGAACTGCATTGTGCCTTTGTGGATCTGGAAAAAGCATATGACAGGGTGCCAAGAGAAGAACTGTGGTATTGCATGAGGATGTCTGGAGTGGCAGAGAAGTATGTTAGAGTGGTGCAGGACATGTATGAGAGATGTAAGACAGCGGTGAGGTGTGCTGTCGGTGTGACCGACGAATTCATGGTGGAGGTGGGACTGCATCAAGGGTCAGCTCTGAGCCCCTTCTTGTTTGCTATGGTGATGAACAGGCTGACAGATGAGGTGAGACAAGAATCTTCATGGACTATGATGTTTGCAGATGACATTGTGATCTGTAGTGAGAACAGAGAACAAGTGCAGGAAAATCTAGAGAGGTGGAGGTATGCACTGGAAAGGAGGGGAATGAAGGTTAGCCTCAGAAAATCAAAATACATGTGTGTGAATGAGAATGACCCAGGAGGAACGGTGATGTTACAGGGAACAGAGATAACGAAGGTGGAGGATTTTAAGTACTTAGGCTCAACAATCCAGAGCAATGGAGAGTGTGGAAAAGAGGTGAAGAAGCGTGTGCAGGCAGGCTGGAATTGTTGGAGAAAAGTATCTGATGTGATGTGCGATAGGTGAGTGCCAGCAAGAATGAAAGGAAAAGTGTACAAGATGGTGGTGAGGCCAGCGATGTATGGCTTAGAAACAGTGGCGCTGAAGAAAAGGCAGGAGGCAGAGCTGGAGGTAGTGGAGATTAAAATGTTGAGGTTCTCTTTGGGAGTAACGAGGATGGATAGGATCAGAAATGAGTATATCAGAGGGACAGCCCATTTAAGATGTTTTGGAGACAAAGTCAGAGAGGCTAGATTGAGATGGTTTGGACATGTACAGAGGAGGGATAGTGAGTGTATTGGCAGTAGGATGCTGAGGTTGGAACTACCATGCAGAAGGCCTAGAGGAAGACCAAAGAAGAGCTTTATGGATGTGGTGAAGGAAGATATGAAGGTCGTTGGAGTCAAAAAAGAAGATGCAGAGGACAGGGTGAGATGGAGGCAGATGATTTGCTGTGGCGACCCCTGAAGGGAGCAGCCGGAAGGAAAAGAAGAAGAAGAAGAAGATTTTCAACATTTCTCTCTCATCTAAAGTCAATAAATACCAATCCATGAGTGATCAGTGGGAGCACAAGATACACTATGTAACCTGGACAGGAAAAGTTACAGTGGTATGAAAAAGTATCTGAACCTTTTGGAATTTCTCACATTTCTGCATAAAATCGCCATCAAATATGATCTGATCTTTGTCAAAATCACACAGATGAAAAAACAGTGTCTGCTTTAACTAAAACCACCCAAACATTTATAGGTTTTCATATTTTAATGAGGATAGCATGCAAACAATGACAGAAGGGGGAGGAATAAGTAACTGAACTCTCTGCCTAAGGAGACTTAAAGAGCAATTGAAACCAATTTTTACCAAACAATTTAATTCAGGTGTGTGCCCAATCACTGATGGGTGGCTTAAAGCTGCCCTGCCCACTATAAAACACACACCTGGTAAGAATTGTCTTGATGATAAGCATTGACCTGCGATCAAGAATTGTTGATTTGTATAAAGCTGGGAAAGGATACAAAACCATCTCTAAAAGTCTAGATGTTCATCAATTGACTGTCAGAGAAGTTGTCTACAAATGGAGAGTTTGGCACTGTTACTTCTCTCCCAAGGAGTGGCCGTCCACCAAAGATGACGCCAAGAGTTCAACCGAATACTCAGATAGGTAAAAAAAAAACCTAGAGTGTCTGCTAAAGACTTACAGAAATCACTGGCACAGTCCAATATCTCTGTGCACACATCAACTATAATGTAAAACAATGGCCAAGAATGGTGTTCATGGGAGGACTCCAAGGAGGAAGCCACTGCTGTCTAAAAAAAAAACATTGTTGCTTGTTTAATGTTCGCAAAAAGGCACTTCGACAATCCACAGAAGTTTTGGTGAAATATTTTGTGGACTGATGAAATTAAAGTTGAATTGTTTCGGAGGAACACACAACATCATGTGTGGAGGAAAAATGCAACAGCTCACCAACATCAACACCTCATCCCCACCGTGAAGCATTGTGGAGGGTGCATCATGGTTTGGGGCTGTTTTGCTGCCTCGGGGCCTGGAAAACTTGCAATCATTAATGGAAAAATTAATTCAAAAGATTATCAGGATGTTTTGCAGGAAAACCTGAGGCCGTCTGTCAGACAGTTGAAGCTAAAAAGAGGATGGATGCTGCAACAAGACTGATGCAAAACACAGAAGTAAATCAACTTCTGATTGAATGAATTCTGATTGATTCTGAAACAATGGTTTCAGAAGAACAAAATACACGTTCTGGAGTGGCCATGTCAAAGTCCAGACTTGAACCCCATTGAGATGCTGTGGCATGACCTCAAGACAGCGATTCATGCCAGACATCCCAGAAATCTGACTGAACTACAGCAGTTTTGTAAAGAAGAATGGTCCTGATCGATGTGCCAGACTGATCTGCAGCTACAGGAAGCGTCTGGTTGAAGTTATTGCTGCCAAAGGGGGGGGCCACAAAATATTAAATGTGATGGTTCAGTTACTTATTCCTCCCCCTTCTGTCATTTTTGCATCCTATTCTCATTAAAATATGAAAACCTATAAATGTTTGGGTTGTTTTAGTTTAAGCAGACACTGTTTTTTCATTTGTGTGATTTTGACAAATATCAGATCACATTTGATGGTGATTTTATGCAGAAATGTGAGAAATTCCAAAAGGTTCAGATACTTTTTCATACCACTGTATGTGTATCATTGAAATCCTTTCAAGTCTGGTGCTTGTTATTATGCTTTTATTTTATTATTATGCTATTATTATTATGCTTATATATATATATATATATATATATATATATATATATATATATATATATATATATATATATATATATATATATATATATATATATAGAGAGAGAGAGAGAGAGAGAGAGAGAGAGAGAGAGAGAGAGAGGATTTTCTGAGTGGATCCTTCCGTAGGAGAGTGCTCAATACTTTTTGGTATTTTGGTACTTTTTGGTTAATCTATAATCACCTGAAGAGAGAGGATGGTTTCACCACCCCTCGAAACAGATCTGTAGTGATAAATGGAGTTTCAATAGAAATTCTTTGTCCTGTCCTTTTATTTTTATTATATATTCATATAATATAATAAATATATGTGTGTGTGTGTGTGTGTGTGTGTGTGTGTGTGTGTGTGTGTGTGTGTGTGTATGTGTGGCTGTGAAATTCATATTATGTCCTTATAAACAGGTGTTGAAGTGTGACATGTATACAGTATGATATGGAAATAGGTATTTCCCCGCTGACTTGCTTTGCATTTAAGTCTTTAATGTATTTATTAATATCCTGCAGCCTCAGTAATAATTAATGCAATTCATTTCATAGATTTGTTCCTGTATATAAGCCCACCTTCTAGTCTCATTTGGTATAATTTTTGTTAAATATTGACCTTCAATGGATTTTGCTTTGCTTATTTACTTATCCAACAGTCATTGTTATAAATAATTCATAAATATTTGTAAATTATTTGGTTAATTATTTGAGTTTTAAGTCACTTCCTGTGTGCGTTTGCTTATTTATTATTTGTTTATTTGTTTTTTGTTTTGTTTGTTTGATTATGGCCTACATAAAGTAAATGATGAATATAACCTATGCAATATAGGCGGCACAGTGGTTAGCACATTCGCTTCACAGTAAGAACCTGGGCTTGGGTCATTTCTGTTTGGTTTCATTCAGGTTCTCTGGTTTCCTCCCACAGTACAAAATCAGTAAACTGATTGGTTGTCCCATATCACCTCTAGGTGAAAGTGTGTGTGGGAATGGTTGGGTGTGTTAACCTTGTAGTGGCCTGGTTAGGTATTCAGGGTGTGCCCCATCTTCACCCAGAGTCAGATGACATGGTTCCCTAGCCAGCCTGTCACGACCCTAATTAGGATTAAGTGGGAAGGCTGGCTGGAGACCAAAAAATGAATGAATTGTGCCATATGCATGATGGAATAGTGGTTAGACCATCTGTTTTGCAGAAAGAAGGTCCTGAGTTCGTGTCCCATGCCCAGTAGGGTGTTTCTGTGTGTGGTGTGCATGTTTTCCTTGTGCTTCAATTGACATCCTTTGGTTACTTTGGTTTTCCTCCTATACTCCTAAGACAAACACACATAGGCTGTTCCACATTGATTTGTAGATGAGAGTATGAGTGTAAATGGTTGTTTGGTTTGCCCTGTGATGGTCTGGCAAGCTGTTCAGGTTGTGCCCTGGCATTGTTAGGCATCAGCTAGGATAGGTACCAGCCTCACTATGACCCTAGTATGATTAAGTGGTTTGGAAAATTAACAAATGTTATGCAGTACGCACCTGTTAAAAAGTTGCTGTTTCTTTATTGTCATTTTGCTTCCTGCAATATATCTGTGCCCTAACTCAAATCAATTACTACAGCTTATCTCAAATTAGTGGGTAAATGTCACATCTGGGTTTTGTCAGTGTTTCCAGTGAGCCTGGAGTCACTTGTCTGTATAATTTATGCAAGCCCTTTTCAAATTCTCCTGGATTTTATGAACTGACTTTGTGAAATACATCCCTGGTGGGAGATCAGGACAAGTTCCAGAAGACGGAGTGAGCTGAACGTCGGACTGCATGTGCATTAGCAGCTCCGTCTCTAGCTTGGACGTGTGGGTGTGTGGGAGGATGTTGGGTGTGTTGCTGGTTCAAAGGCCAACATTGAGGCACAATGTCTCTTTGATTCTTGTCTAATAAAAGAGCAACGGGGCCTGAGGAGAATATGCTTCTGCTTCAAAAGAGCAAGCCAAACACAGCCTGGATCCTCCTGCTCCCCAGCAGCATAGTCTCATTAGACCCAGAGATGGAGTATTAATATTGTGCGTGTGTGTGTGTGTGTGTGTGTGTGTGTGTGTGTGTGTGTGTGTGTGTGTGTGTGTATGTGTGTGATACAGGACCTTAGGGAAAGGATTACAGTGCCAAACATGGACACATTAATGTGAGAAATTCCCATTACTGGCTAAACTAGTCACTCAGTGGGAATTGGAGCCATGTTGTTGTGGAGTTGTTTGCGATCTGCCTGTAAAGAGAGCACCATATGGCCAGAACACAAGCTGGGGTGAGTCAAAGCCTGTAGTCTGCTCAGCAGGGACCTCAGCATGGGACAAAGCCAGAGCCAGAAGCACTGCCTGAGCCAAACTCGCCAACGCACCAAACTATGCAGCACACGGACACGCCAACACATAAACATGCTAATGTGCCAGTGCACAAGTAGTAACTTATACTGAAGGTTGTTCAGGTCCTAAATTGGTATAAGTCTTACTGTTGTATACACCAACATGTTAGAACACCAACACACATCTGAGGATAGCATACAGTAAACACACTTGACAACATTCCAGAATATCATCTGAACACTTTATTAGGACGAAAATATAACCCAACTAGATGTGGCTTTATAGCTTAAAAGAAAATTAATCAATGACATGGCAAAGTTAGCATTTCAGTAATCTTCCAGTAATGTAAGTTGAGCTTTTATACCCAGGGCTATTGGTTCATCATGCTGAAGCTTATCCCCGGTTTCTGTAGCTTGAAACAACTAGGAGATCAACTTCTCCTGGATAGAACAATAATCCATCCAGGTTATCTTTTCAGTATTTATATTGGCACCCATTTATACTGCTGGGTGGACAAAGACACACTTGTGGTTAAAACCTTGCCCAGGGGCTTAGTATAGTGTGAATTCGAATCCACAACTTCTCAATCATGAGATGGATACCCTAACCACGATAGCACTGGCTCTCAAAAGCTTCCAATAACACCGCTTTTTTAATTTTTATATCATACCAACTTGCTTTTCTCTTACAGTTTAATATTACTGAAAGCGTGTAATGTTTTTTTTTTTTTTTTTTTTTTTTTTTTTTTTTTTTTTTTTGGTGTAATGTATTTTTAAGGTTGTATGGAACATCCAGAAAACAATCTACTTGAATCTTTCACTTTTGTAAGAAACATATAAGAGGTTTTACATTTTATTTAATTTTGTGTATGCTATATATTAAAAAGGTGGTATGGTGGTGTAGTGGTTAGCATGTCTGCCTCACAGCAAGAAGGTCCTAGGTTCAAGTGAGTCCAGGGGTTTCTGTGTGAAGTTTTAATGTTTTTCTAGTGTTTATGTGGGTTTCCTCCAGATACCCTGGATTCAAAATCCACAAACATGCACATTTAGGTTAATGTATTGGAGAGGTGGGGATAGATAGAATACATCAATGTGTTACATTTGCTATTACAATCTTACCATGCATTTGTTTCCTGAACTCTTAATCCTAATTAGGATCATGGGGAGTCTGGCGAGGGCAGAGTTCACTCCGGATAGGTCATCAGACCATCACAGTGCAGAAACATGCTGATGCCAACCCAATGGCATACTCTTTACAAACAACATAAATGTATTTTACATGCCTTTCACCACAGACAGTGAGAGGCACGGTTAGCTTTTGATAACTCGGTTAGCTGCACTGGGGGATAATCTTATCAATATATTTATTTTATAAATTGAAAGCATGCAGCACTGAAAATTGTGCCTGCATGGATTAGTTTACATTCATATTGAAGAAATTTCAATCTAAACAAAATGGCAATGCACTGCTGGTATGGGATGCAATGTGGAATGTGGCAGAGACTTATGTTTTTTTATTGTACGGTTCATTGACTATTACAATATAATGCAGCTGTGTGTGTGTGTGTGTGTTGGGGGCAAACCAGTGTCTTTCCCTCATGCCGGTCCCAAGCCCGGATAAATGCAGAGGGTTACGTCAGGAAGGGCGTCTGGCGTAAAACAAATGCCAAATAAAATATGCGAATCACAAGAAAGAATCTCATACCGGATCGGTCGAGGTCCAGGTTAACAACGACCGCCATCAGTGCTGTTAACCAACAGGGTGCTGGTGGAAATTGGACCACTGTTGGTCGAAGACATCGAAGAAGGAGAGGTGGAAGGCGTGTCCGTAGGCAGAGAGAGAAGAGGAAAAGCATGAGTCCAGGGCTGAAAGTAGGGACTTTGAATTTTGGAACTATGACAGAATATGGTATAGAGCTGGCTGACATGATGCAGAGGAGGAAGGTGGACATACTGTGTGTTCAAGAGACCAGGTGGAAAGGTAGCAGGGCTAGAAGCTTAGGAGCAGGGTTTAAGCTGTTTTTTCAAGGTGTAGATGGGAAGAGAAATGGAGTAGGAGTCATCTTGAAGGAGGGGTTTTTCAGGAATGTTCTAGAAGTAAAAAGAGTGTCAGACAGAGTGATAAGTCTCAAGTTAGAAATTGAAGGTGTGATGTTCACTGTTGTTAGTGCTTATGCACCACAGGCAGGATGTGAGCTAGAAGAGAAGGAGAAATCCTGGAGTGAGTTAGATGAAGTGATGCAGAGTACCCCAAGAGGTGAAAGAGTGGTCATTGGAGCAGACTTCAATGGACATGCCTGTGCAGGAAACAGGGGGGACGAGGAAGTGATGGGCAGGTTTGGAATCCAGGACAGGAGCGCAGAAGGACAGATGTTGATTTTTAAGAACAAGGGAGACATGCAGAGTTGTGGCAACTACAGAGGGATAAAGTTGATGAGCCATACGATGACGTTATGGGAAAGAATAGTCGAAGCAAGACTAAGGGCAGAGGTCAGCATTTGTGAACAACAGTTTGGTTTCATGCCAAGAAAGAGCACCACGGATGCAGTATTTGCTTTGAGGATGTTAATAGAGAAATACAGAGAAGGTCAGAAGGAGCTGCATCGTGCCTTTGTAGAGCTAGAGAAAGCATATGACAGGTTACCAAGAGAGGAACTGTGGTATTGCATGTGGAAGTTTGCAGTGGCAGAGAAGTATGTTAGAGTGGTGCAGGACATGTATGAGAGATGTAAGACAGTGGTGAGATGTGCTGTCGGTGTGACAGAAAAGTTCAAGGTGGAGGTAGGACTGCATCAAGGATCAGCTTTGAGCCCCTTCTTGTTTGCTATGGTGATGGACAGGCTGACAGACGAGGTTAGACAAGAATCTCCATGGACTATGATGTTTGCAGATGACATTGTGATCTGTAGTGAGAGCAGAGAACAAGTGCAGGAAAATCTAGCAAGGTGGAGGTATGCCATGGAAAGGAGGGAAATGAAGGTTAGCCTAAGTAAAACAGAATGCATGTGTATGAATGAGAAGGACCCAAGAGGAACGGTGAGGTTACAGGGAGCAGAGATAAGGAAGGTGGAGGATTTTAAGTACTTAGGCTAATTAATCCAGAGCAGTGGAGAGTGTGAAAAAGAGGTGAAGATGCATGTGCAGGCAGGTTGGAATGGTTGGAGAAAAGTGTCCGGTGTGATGTGTGATAGGAGGGTATGAAAGGAAAAGTGTACAAGATGGTGTTGAAGCCAGCGATGTTTTATGGTTTAGAAACAGTGGCCCTGGGGAAAAGACAAGAGGCAGAGCTGGAGGTAGCAGAGATGAAAATATTGAGGTTCTCTTTGGGAGTAACGAGGATGGATAGGATCAGGAATGAGCACATCAGCGGGACAGCACATGTAAGACGTTTTGGAGACAAAGTCAGAGGCTAGATTGAGATGGTTTGGACATGTACAGAGGAGGGATAGTAAGTATATTGGTAGTAGGATGCTGAGGTTGGAACTACCAGCCAGAGGGTCTAAAGGAAGACCAAAGAGACAATTCATGGATGTGGTGAAGGAAGACATGAAGGTAGTTGTGTAAGAGAAGATGCAAACGATAGGGTGAGATGGAGGCAGATGATTCACTGTGGCGACCCCTGAAGGGAAAAGCGAAAGGAGAAGAAGAAGAAGAAGAAGAAGAAGAAGAAGAAGAAGAAGAAGAAGAAGAAGAAGAAGAAGAAGATTGACTCTTACAATAAGTTATAACCAGCTAGTAAGCAATGTGATAAAAGAAGGTTTTAAAATTTAGCTAAGCAAGCTTAATGACCTTACAGCTTACTGATTAGAACAAAGAGTGTCATTAAAGTGCAGTACAAAATTAAGCCTGAATAGCTATAGTTATACTACTACACAGCTACACAGATAGGTAACTATTATCTAGCAAATATAATGACATATTAAATAAGCAGGGACCTGGTTTCAGAGAATGGGGATGAGAGGAGAGGAGAGAATGTTAAAGGACAGGAGAGCAAAGAGATTGGGAGAGAGAGAGAGAGAGAGAGAGAGAGAGAGAGAGAGAGAGAGAGGGAGAGAGAGAGGGAGGGCGTGACAGATTCTCCTGCTGCCCCTAGGCTGGTGCAGTGCAATCAGTATGTGACTGTGTGAAAGGCATCATGATGGAACAGAGAGAGAGAGAGAGAGAGAGAGCGAGAGAGAGAGAGAGAGAGAGAGAGAGAGAGAGAGAGAGAGAGAGAGAGAGAGAGAGATGAAGAGAACATGAATAGAATATAACACCTAAGACCTGAAGCTAAGACTGGAAAAAAAAAAAATAGAAATACCATCACCTCTGAAGGTTTCGGGACGGTAAGGCCAGCTGTATTGATTTTGCAGTATCATGAAGACATTTGTGTTCAAGATCAAAAGATGAAAATGAAATGATCGACCAGTTTTAATCACCCACTCACTCAATGGTCAAACTGCCAAATTCCACTGTTCGGTTTGCAGGGAGGCTGGAGCTTATCTTAGCCAACCCTGGGTTAAGGCAGGTCACTCAGCAGACCATCGGAGGGCACTGACATTCACACTCACTCCTAAGTGCAATCTGGAACAGCAACTTAGCCTAATTTGTAAATCTTTGGATTGTGTGAAGAAAACGGAGTATCCAGAGGAAACACATGCTAGCACAGGGGGGGATGTGCAAACTCCACACAGAAATGCCTGGCCTCATGCATCGAACCCAGGTCTTTCTTGCTGTGAGGTGGACATGCTAACCACTATGTCACCATATGACCCACAGCTTTATTTTTCTGGTATTTATATTTATACATGGTTAAACGTATTTCAGTGATCAAAGTATTAGCTGGTGTTTATTTTCTTGCTGCTCAGATGTGCTGTGTTAGATTGACTGACTGGTTAATCACATAACCGCGCTGAAAATCCATTCTCAGTTTGAGCTTTGGGTCAGAATTGAACTTGTCTTACTTTCTAGTGACAAACTCCACAACGCCCACCCTCTACAGAGCCCCCCTCTACAGAACCCCCCCCCCCTCTACAGAACCCCCACCCACCCCTACCCCCGCCAACATTCTGCATGCCCCAGCTTTCTGAAAGTTCTAATAGACTTCCCGTCATGCTCGTAAACTTGGGCACAGCCGATTTACAACCTCGTTTTATCCTTCTGACTTTACAGTCAAAAGTCCTTAGGGTCGGCCTAATGAAATGAGCTCAGGACTCAATCCTGCCTCCAGCTCACGCAAGCCTCTAATTGGTTAATCTCATCCTCGCTCCGTTGGAAACTGAGAGCTGGCATGAGCACCAGGTCACCCTGAATTGTAGCTTTCGGTGCTATCGAGTGGCACATTGATTGCTCAATTGAATGTCGATATGCTGATCTACTCAGGAGAGCGGGCGGGTGTAGGAGGACAGTGCAGAATCTAGGGATTGGCTATTGGGGTGTACGTATGGAGTTTTCTGGCTGAGTAGAACAAAGAGACATGATTGGAGAAAGAGGACTCGTAAATGTCATATACAGAGAGCGACTGAAAGGATGCGAGGACACAAACATGGGAATGGATATTTGTTTCCTGTGTCAGATCTGTCATTGTAATGTTGATGCTGGTTTGGCGCACAATAGCAATAGCATGCTGATGGAAGCTATGCTTGTTGAACTTGCGATGGCGGTCTGAGTGAAAGGGGTCTCAGCAGGGCCTCTTGGCTAATGGCTGTAATGGAGCTGGTGTCACTGTTTGCCAGAGGATGGACTGAATATAAAAGATAGTGCAAAGCATCCCTTGAAATCAGTGCTCACCATCATCGCTCTGCATCTCTCCACTTTCATTCTGTCTCTTGTCAGTCTCACTTCTCCTTCTCTTAGCCTGTTATGCTAACCCTGCTTTCATTTTTACCTCTCAGTTTCTTTCTCTCATCGTCCTGGCTTCCACATTATTCCCCACCCTGACGGCCTCTTCCAAAGCCATTAGTGAGTCCCTTTTCTACCTTTAGCGTGACATTTCTGTGTCGGAAGATAGTGGTGCGGTGTGTTAGGCATGGCGTTAACCATGTATGAAAATCCTCTCTCTCTCTTACTCTCTTTCTCTCTCGCTCTCTCTGTCTCTCTCTCTCTATTCCTTTATTCGTTTTATCTAATATTTTATTAATAGCTCAGCTCTATACTCTGCTATTATGCATGTGAAATATATTCATCCTTTACTGAATGTGTGTACATAACCTGTGGTCACTCAGTCTGTTGTGTGACTGCTGAATATCTTTTATTGACAAGGACTGTAGGCACTGTGGGTCCAGGTCTTTGTCTCATGCCGGTGTTTTATAACGTGTTTCTAACACCACTGGGCTGTTTCACACACCTATCCGTCAGCTTTTTGTTTTGCATTCACTGGGTTTACATACACGCTGGGCTTAAAATTCACACCTACCCACTCAAGTAAACAAGTTGATTTTTTTATATACTGATGGGTCACATGGCTTATTTAACAGCTTCTTGTTTAAAAACCTTCATGTATCATTGAGTCTGGATTACTCCTCATTCTTTAGCATACTTTTTGCAGCTCGACATTTCTCTTAAGCTTTCTTTAATAACTCGATAAAGAATTCCAAAAGGGGGGATTTCGAAGTGCTAATTTCTAGAATGTTATTAGAGTTTGGAACATGTATAGGGAGGAGTATGGACTCTTGTAGCTTTCTATTTGGTACCGCACGGTCAACATATATGTAACCCTTCACACTCAAAGCCACCAGAAGTAATTGTAAACAGCCAATTAGCCTATTGTGCATGTCTTTGGATTCTGAGAGGAAACTCCAGGTACAGCTTAATCCTAATTAGGGTTGCGGAGAGGCTGGTACCCAACTCAGCCGATTTTGGGCAAGGGCAGAGCACACCATGGACAACTCGGCAGGCCATCACAGTATATATTATATGGAAACATAAAGAGAGATTTCCTTTCGGCTTTTTCCTTTTTTTATCAGGGAACGGTTCGCACGTTTGATTTGGTATAGGTTTTTATGTCGGATGCCCTTCCTGTCACAACCCTTTAGCAAGGGACAGAAACACGCCGACGGCTATGCAGCTACTCTTTACGAAAGTCACCAATGGTTCTTTTACATGCCTCTCACCATAGACAGTGAGAGACATGGCCCGCCTTTGATAACCCAGTTAGCTGCACTGGGGGGGACAGTGACAACCTTGTGGAGAGTGGGACTCAAACCCCCAACCTTAGGATCAGCGATCCAGCACCCTATACTGTACCACTAGGCCACCACTGCCCTACTTCAGCTCTGAATTAATAAACACACCTTCTTTACCCTGCTGATTTGTGCTTGCATAAATAACTGCAATGTTCTTCAACATAGCTGTATACACTGATCAGAAACCTATGCACAGCGGAATGAAGAAGCAGTCTCTGAATAAAAATGAGTCATTACTGTGAATGCAGGTGCTTAAACCTGCGTATGATACCAATTAAGGGGTAAAAATTCATACGGATATGGTATTTGGATTGAACTGATACTTTTTAAGTGCCCTAAAGTTTCATGTGTATGTGGTGAGACTGGGGCATGTATCAGGACTGAAATCATGCAGGATGACCCCCCCCCCACCCAATAATCATACAATATAGATAAAGACCACATTTATGAGCATGTGACAGCCCTAATTAGCTGCTTTATCTGGGACAGTGATTTCATATATTGTTAAATAAAACCAATTAAACACATTAAGAGCAAGGTATTGCCACCACCCAGAATGGATAATGTTGCAAAAAGAGTCCTATATTGGTACTGCTTGTAATTACCCCTGTGAATATTTTTGATATATTTTAGGGTGGGGTATTGGTGGCCTAGAGGTATAGGGTGCTGGATCGCTGATCCAAACGTTGGGGGTTCGAGTCACACTCTCCACTCTCCACTGTTCCCCCAGTACCACTAACTGGGTTATCAAAGGCCGGCCATGTCTCTCACGGTCTATGGTGAGAGGTTCATGTAAAAGAACCATTGCTGGCTTTCATCAAGAGTAGGCTGCAAAGCCGTCAGCATGCTTCCACCCTGCGATGGCCTGGCGAGCTGTCCAGGGTGTACTCTGCCCTTGCCCAAAGTTGGCTGGGATGGGCGCCAGCCTCCTCGAGACCCTAATTAGGATTAAGCGGTTATAGAAAATGAACTGAACTGATATTCTAGGGTACGTGACAAAGACCAAATTTATGATTTGCTCTTACAATCAGGGGTGAGATGACTGGGGTTTCTCAAGATCAAAGGTAATCATTTGAAATCTCACAATCTCATTTGAAAGACCACAAATTGTTTCCTGTTGGTGTTTCCTTCTGAAAGCATGTCTGTTGGTACTTGTTTATAAGTGATCTATCTCCAAAATTTGCTTTGACTTTGACCTTCACCTTTTACACAAGCATTCTAAAATCCCATTTTTTAGACTCATTTAGAGTTGTGTCCCCACCAAATTTGGTGAAAATCCATGCATAGATGTTATCAGGATTTTATTCATGGATAAACTCACAAATGACAGCAATTGCAAAGACCACTGCAAATAATAACGAAAACTTTGAAAACTTTTTGTAGCACAATACAATATCTGAATTAACAGACCATTCTGAATGACTGCAGTCTATACCGTTATTATGCATTCCACCCTTCCTGCCTATGCACCTTAGTTTTGTTTCTCTAATATGCATCAGCAGAGCAATCCTTTTAGCAAATATATAAAAGTAATACTTGGGCATGGTTTCAAGGGACTCCCTCCTGGCTGCAGCTGCTATCCTCCTCTCCCATGCCTGTCACGTTCAGCGCTGCTTCCTGCCACATGCTATGAACACATGCTGCTCAGGTGACTGATGGGACACGATATTGTACTGAAAGGCTGCAGGCTGCTTAGGGCTACAGTCCAAACCCCAAATCTGGAGCTAAAATGCATCTGACAGGAAGCTGAAGGTGCAGCAGGGTAAAACGAAACAGAGTTAAAGGATGCAGTGCTTCGAGCCAGGCTAGGAGAATTGGAGAAGATAAGATCATATGTGCTCATAGACTGAAGGGAGACATGTTTTAGCTTATCTAGAGATGGTCCACAAATGTGCGAGTAATAAAGAAGCAGCCACAGCTAAACACAGAGCTGACTTCTTCTTCTTGCTAGATCATTTAAATAACAATGGGTTTGTGTATGGAGTTGTCAGACACTGATGAACAAAGAGCCTGAGACTTTCAATTGAGCCATATACATATTTATCATATTTTGTCCGTTTGCCTTCCCAGTGGTGAAAAATACCCCAAAAACCTGATTATAAATGACAATAATTTTAATAGAGCAATCAAGGTTTGTCTTAAATTGTTTCATGATAAAAACTCAAGTATTACACGTAAACCTCTGCCTGGAATGCTGTTATAGGAAAACTGTCAAAAAGAACAGACTGAAGAATAAGAGGATGTAATTGCAGATAATTGCATTTAATGTATATTACCGGACACAACTTTAATCATGAAGTGGTTTCAAAGTAAACAAGCAAGCAGATGTGTCAGATGCAAACTCAAAAGCACAATCCAGAAATAGACAAAAGTTTGCAAATGGGCAAACAAAGCAATATAGGCAAAGTTAATAGGCAATATCAATGTTATGGTCAAATGGCTAAGCTAGAGTTAAACTCGTGAATAGTTATAGGCAAAGTCAAACAAATAGGAGCAGAAGCAATATCAAAGAGCTTGAACAAAGGCTTGATTCAATAATGCAAGAATTTGACAGTATTCATATTTCATAATCAGTGTAGTAATGTGTGCTCTGTGTAGCACTGAATAATCATGCTGGAAAATAAGACACAGCTGTGTTGCACTCCATGACATGCTGGGAGCTGTAGTTCTGCTTATAGACCTCGAAGTAGCCGCTCATGCTGAGAAACAGATGAGATCATGCAGCGTCCGGGTGTGACGAAAAAAAATCAAAGACAGCATAATGTGATGGCTGAAGTTGATTACCCTAAAGTGTTTTATTTATTATTTTGCTCAGCAGGTTTCTTAATATCTCTCACTTATTCATTTGCTGAACTCCTTAATTCTAGCATGGTTGTGTGTGGAGGGTGGGGTGGGGAGGTTGGGCTGGGCCTGATCCTATCCCAGTCAACAATAAGAAAATGTGGGGTACTGAGACACCAGCAAGGACCACATGAGTCGCCCGCGGGCCGGTCCTGAAAATAGATCACCATAGCGCCACTTTCCTGTGAACTGCATCTAATTATTTTGTTGCTAGTGATTTAAAAAATAATAGCAACAAAATAATTAGATGCAGTTCACAGGAAAGTGGCGCTATGGTGATCTATGGTGGTCAGATTATATTATACTGTATCTAATTGGCCTTCATGGCAACCGGTTGCTTTTTTTGGGCGTTTTTCACCGATTTCATGGGAAAAAAAAATGCTGTTTGCATAAACCTGGTTTTAATCAGTGGGCTTTTACTGCTCGTAATGCACTTCCTGGTGGGTAGTTAGCATGGTAGCTTGCATGACATGTTTTGCATGCGCGGTAAAGGAGAAGAGATGGTTTACCCATGAAAACATGGCAGAAAAGAGAAAGAAAACTTATCATTTTGACAGTGGATGTGAGGAAGACTTCCTTTTTACTACTCTGAAAGATTCCTGTGTGTGTGTCTCATTTCCGGGACAACTGTGGCAATGGCAAAGCAACATAATGTTGAGAGACATTTCAGCAATCGGGCAGCACACTACGAGTGGAAAAAGCCTCTGTAGATTTGATGACAAATTCAGTAAAATCTGTAAATTGATCTTTGTATGAAGTTATATAACTGATATCTAAAAACATTTTACAACGTAGTTCATTCAGTTTTTTGTAAAAATTGTTAGTGTTTAGATAAAATGTTTCAGAAGTGATCATTTGTAAACGTAAATACTTGCAGAGATTTATAGAAACGAAGCGTTGCATACTGATACTTATCAGGTTTTTTTTTTTTTACCTTGTTATACCTTGTTTCTTCTTCTTTTCCTTTCAGCTTTTTCCCTTTTTCCGGGGTTGCCACAGCGAGTCATCTGATTCGCACGTTTGATTTGGTATAGGTTTTTATGTCGGATGCCCTTCCTGACACAACCCTTTAGCAAGGGACAGAAACACGTTGACGGCTTTGCAGCTACTCTTTACAAAAGTCAGCAATGGTTCTTTTACATGAACCTCTCACCATAGACAGTGAGAGACATGGCTGGCCTTTGATAACCCAGTTAGTTGTACTGGGGGAACAGTGGCAACCTTATGGAGAGTGAGACTCGAACCCCCAACCTTAGGATCAGCGATCCATTGCCCTTTACCACCAGGCCACCACCGCCCTGTTTTTACCTTGTTATATCATTGTTGATAATTGTTGTGCGACATCATGAACATGATCGGTGTCTTCACATAGATGAATACCATTCATTTTTATTATTGTTGTTCGTATTATTGTTTTACATTTCCCCCATTTTTTCACTAATTTAGTCGTATCCAATTCCTACCCATGAACCCATCAGGTATTGCCTTCCCTATCACACGACCACCACTGACTAGGGAGGGGTGAATGCATGTACACTCAGAGTGAAAGCGCTATCCATCCCATTGTACAATTGAGCTCACAGACCCCCATAATTGGCTGGCAATCACTGTGGCTGCAGGGTAGTGAGTGTATGCCATCCCTCCCTCCAGTGAGAGCTCGGCCAATTAGCTCCCATGGATTCCTGACCATGGATGGCTGTGGCATTAAACCGGATTCGAACTTGGAATCTCTGGGCTAATAGTTACACTCCTTGTCGATACACCACTCGGGAGCCAATATCATTAATTATTAATAACACATGATTAAATGTAAATTGAGCAAATTTACTCTTTCAGAATTGTATATCAAACTGGTAGCCATTTGCATTAATCAATATCCAAGAAGTAGCTCTCAGTTTCAAAAAGGCTGGTGACCCCTGCCTTGAACAGATCACCAAACTATTGCAAACTGAACAAAGACAGCCCTTCACACTCATATCCACACATGGGGCAATGAGGAACAGCCAACTGGCTTAATGCACATGTCTTTGGACTGTGGGGGGAAAAAAGAGAATACTCAGAGGAAACCCATGAAGACATAAGGAGGACAGGTAAACCCTACTCAGAAATGATCTTGCTGAGCCTGGGACTCGAACCCAGGACCTTCTTGCTATGAAGTGGTCATACTAACATCTAATATTAAATATACACACTACACATTTGGATATTATATAATTCAGTGCAGTGATCGATTTTTTGATACAGACATTTCACCTTCTCTTTTTAATGCTTTATTTTCCTCGCCTAAAAGGAATTTTTCATACATGTAAGTCTACTTTTCCTCCTGAACCAATACCTCCTATAATGAAATCAGTGCTGAGTTGCATTGTTTTCCATTCCTGTTGAGTTTGCACATTCAATTATTCATTCATCTTCACTAAGCTGTTCATCCTGGTAAGGACTGCTGAGAATCCTCAAGCACTGGACATGAGTTATAGATGAGTTCAGCCTGGGATGAGATGGTAGTCCACTGCAGGTTACCATGCACACCATTATTCACACATACCCAGTGGCTATTAAGAGTAGTCAGTCTACTTAGGAAGCCTCATGGGCATTGGGAGAACATTACAGTAAATAAAGCTCAGGATACAAACAGAGATCCTGGACCTGTTAGACAGCAGTAGAACTCTCCAACTCTGTGTTTTTAATTACCGTCAT
>CM045728.1:87144849-87272349 GCA_024760905.1 Plotosus lineatus | reverse complement strand
GCATGAGTCTAGGACTGAAAGTAGGGACTTTGAATATTGGAACTATGACAGGAAAAGGTAGAGAGCTGGCTGACATGATGCAGAGGAGGAAGGTGGACATACTGTGTGTTCAGGAGACCAGGTGGAAAGGTCGCAAGGCTAGAAGCATAGGAGCAGGGTTTAAGCTGTTTTATCACGGTGTGGATGGGAAGAGAAATGGAGTCGGAGTCATCTTGAAGGAGGAGTTTGTCAGGAATGTTCTAGAAGTGAAAAGAGTGTCAGACAGAGTGATGAGTCTCAAGTTAGAAATTAAAAGTGTGATGGTCAATGTTGTTAGTGCTTATGCCCCACAGACAGGATGTGAGCGAGAAGAGAAGGAGAGATTCTGGAGGGAGTTAGATGAAGTGATGCAGAGTACCCCCAGAGGTGAAAGAGTGGTCATTGGGGCAGACTTCAATGGACATGTTGGTGCAGGAAACAGAGGGGACGAGGAAGTGATGGGTAGGTTTGGTATCCAGGACAGGAACGCAGAAGGACAGATGTTGGTAGATTTTGCAAAAAGGATGGAAATGGCTGTGGTGAATACTTTCTTCCAGAAGAGAGAGGAGCATAGGGTGACTTATAAAAGTGGAGGTAGGAGCACACAGGTAGACTACATCTTGTGCAGGCGATGTAATTTAAAGGAAGTCAGTGACTGCAAAGTAGTAGCGGTGAGAGTGTTGCCAAACAGCATAGGATGGTGGTGTGCAGGATGATGCTGATGGTGAGGAAGGCGAAGAAGGCAAAGGCAGAGCAGAAGACAAAGTGGTGGAAGTTGAAAAAGGAAGAGTGTCGGGTTGTCTTCAAGGAGGAGTTGAAACAGGCTTTGGGTGGTCAGGAAGTGCTTCCAGATGACTGGACAACTACAGCGAATGTGATCAGGGAGACGGGTAGGAGAATACTTGGTGTGTCATCTGGAAGGAAAGTAGATAAGGAGACTTGGTGGTGGAATGAGGAAGTGCAGGAGTGTGTACAAAGGAAGAGATTAGCTAAGAAGAAGTGGGACATTGACAAAACCGAAGAGAGTAAACAGGAGTACAGGGAGACACAGCGTAAGGCAAAGGTAGCAGTGTCAAAGGCCAAACAGAGCGCGTTTGATGACTTGTATGCTCGGTTGGAAAGTAAGGAGGGAGAAAATGATTTATACAGGTTGGCACAGCAGAGAAATAGAGATGGGAAGGACGTGCAGCAAGTTAGATTGATAAAGGACAGACAGGGAAATGTACTGACTGATGACAGAAGCGTGCTGGGAAGATGGAAAGAGTACTTTGAAGAGCTGATGAATGAGGAAAATGAGAGAGAAAAAGAGTAGAAGAGGTGACTGTTGAGGACCAGGAAGTAGCAAAGATTAGTAAGGGTGAAGTGAGGAGGGCATTGAAGAGGATGAAGAATGGAAAGGCAGTTGGTCCTGATGACATACCGGTGGAGGTATGGAAGTGTCTAGGAGAGGTAGCAGTAGATTTTCTGACAAGATCATTTAACAAGGTCTTAGAGAGCGAGAGGATGCCAGAGGAATGGAGGAGAAGTGTGCTGGTGCCCATTTTTAAGAACAAGGGAGACGTGCAGAGTTGTGGCAACTACAGAGGGATAAAGTTGATGAGCCATACGATGAAGTTATGGGAAAGAATAGTGGAAGCTAGACTAAGGGCAGAAGTCAGCATTTGTGAACAACAGTTTGGTTTCATGCCCAGAAAGAGCACCACAGATGCAGTGTTTGCCTTGAGGACGTTAATGGAGAAGTACAGAGAAGGTCAGACGGAGCTGCATTGTGCCTTTGTGGATCTGGAGAAAGCATATGACAGGGTGCCGAGAGAAGAACTGTGGTATTGCATGAGGAAGTCTGGAGTGGCAGAGAAGTATGTTAGAGTGGTGCAGGACATGTATGAGAGATGTAAGACAGTGGTGAGGTGTGCTGTTGGTGTGACAGAAGAGTTCAAGGTGGAGGTGGGACTGCATCAAGGGTCAGCTCTCAGCCCCTTCTTGTTCGCTATGGTGATGGACAGGCTGACAGACGAGGTTAGACAAGATTCCCCATGGACTATGATGTTTGCAGATGACATTGTAATCTGTAGTGAGAGCAGAGAACAAGTGCAGGAAAATCTAGAGAGCTGGAGGTATGCCCTGGAAAGGAGGGTAATGAAGATTAGCCTCAGTAAGACAGAATACATGTGCATGAATGACAAGGACCAAAGAGGAACGGTGAGATTACAGGGAGCAGAGATAAGAAAGGTGGAGGATTTTAAGTACTTAGGCTCAACAATCCAGAGCAATGGAGAGTGTGGAAAAGAGGTCAAGAAGCGTGTGCAGGCAGGTTGGAATGGTTGGAGAAAAGTGTCCGTGTGATGTGTGATAGGAGGGTATCGGCAAAAATGAAAGGAAAAGTGTACAAGACGGTGTTGAGGCCAACGATGCTGTATGGGTTAGAAACAGTGGCCCTGGGGAAAAGACAGGAGGCAGAGTTGGAGGTAGCAGAGATGAAAATGTTGAGGTTCTCTTTGGGAGTAACGAGGATGGATAGGATTAGGAATGAGCACGTCAGAGGGACAGCACATGTAAGACGTTTTGGAGACAAAGTCAGAGAGGCTAGATTGAGATGGTTTGGACATGTACAGAGGAGGGATAGTGAGTATATTGGTAATAGGATGCTGAGGCTGGAACTACCAGGCAAAAGGCCTAGAGGAAGACCAAAGAGACGATTCATGGATGTGGTAAAGGAGGACATGAAGGTCGTTGGTGTAAGAGAAGAAGATGCAAAGGATAGGGTGAGATGGAGGCAGATGATTCGCTGTGGCGACCCCTGAAGGGAAAAGCCGAAAGGAAAAGAAGAAGAAGATAGCATATACTACACAGTGGGTAATGGTGGCATGTTACTTGAGTGCTGGCTTACTGATCTGAAGGTCGGGGGTTCAAGCTGTCACCGCTGTCCTCAGTGCTGCTAACTGGGTTATCAAAGGCCAACTGTGTCTCTCGCTGTCTATGGTGAGAAGCATGTAAAGGAATCGTTTGTGTCATTCCTAAAGAGTAGACCACTAAGATGCTATCAGTGTGTTTCTGCTCTGCGGTGCCCTGGCAAGCTGTTCAGGGTGTACTCTGCCCTCACCCAGAGTTGGCTAAAATGGGTGCCAGCATCCCCCAAGCATAATTAAGATGAAGTGGTTCAGAAAATGAATGAATGAATGAATGAATGAATAACATAAAAAGCAAACTATATACAATCGGCCCTCTACGTACGAAATTAACCCGTTCCAATGCCCTTTTTCATAACCTGAGAAAGTAGAGGTGTATTTTACATGTAAAACGCATGATTCGTTCCAAGGCTACAAAGAGTACCCTATAAACCCTCTAAAAATTATAAAAGTACACCAATTTTGTATGAAATATGTGTTAAAAGTAAAAGAAAATTATTTACCTTTTTAAAAATCTCTTGAACCACCCATGCAACGCTTTAAAATCCGGGGGTTGCTGGTCTGAAGAACCCCCTCCCCCACCCTCCTTCACGAGGTCCTTAAATATGGCGGTTGCTTTTTCCGAAATAATTGCCTCCATCACTGTATCTCCGCTTTTAAAGTCTCCTTCTGCTTCAATATCGACCCCATTGTAGAGGGGTTTCGGCCATACTCCTTTGCGATTTCACTCAACTGCATCCCCCTTTCATATTTTTTTATTATCTCCTGCTTTACTTCGATTGATAACGATGTCCGCTTCTTCTTTTTGGTGTCACTGGGAATCACATTCTTGGGGTCCATGATGGATATAATGCTGCAATGATCAGTCTCAAAAAAACTCACGAACCAACAGTCCTGTTCAACTCTCCTTCACGCGTGTGACAAACAGGAAGTATGGGTACAGGAAGTATTGGTACAGTTCAGCTCCCTCCTGGCCAATGGGAGGTCAACGGGGCGAGATGTTGGGAGACAGCCAATGAGAGAGCAAATCGCACATTGATTGAATTTTTGAATGGCGCATTTGGCACTTTCGTAAGAAGAGGTTGTTTTGTATACAGAGGGAAAAAAATTAGGAAAATGTTTTCATTTTCGTATACCTTCAGAGGCATTACAAAAAGTAGAGGGCCGGCTGTATATATATTTTAACAATGTCAAAGGAAGGTCAGGTGAGCTTGGCACTCCAAGCAGAACTGAGCACTGGGTGACCTCAACAGTGGGTTTTTTAAACCCGTAGTATATTCTGCACCAAAATATAAAGAAAAGCAAGACAAAATAACTGGTGGAGTGAACATACTGTCCATTTGCATGCCGTCATGTTGTTGTATAATAGGGCGTGAAGTTAGATCATGTTACGTTACCTGAATGACATGTTTACACTACTAATAATAACATTACTACTGTCATGACATTTGTTGCTATGTCACTAGTGGGGATATTCATAATAAAAAATTTACTTTTTCAGAATCTTGGCACACACGGATGCTCTGTCTATGTCTAACTTGAACTTCTTATTATCTAATTAGATCTCAGCATTGAAAAAAGTTCCTGTCTAGGCAAATGTAATGACTATCATATTGTTTTTCGATAGTACAAATTTCCATGAGCTCTGAAATGTGTAGTAATAACACAAACAATATTTAACTCACATAAAAGGTAATAACTTACTATGAATAAGTGCACACTTGTGAACTGCACACACACACACACACACACACACACACACACACACACACACACACACACACACACGCACACACACACACACACGCACACACACACACACACACACACACACACACACACACACACACACACACACACACACATGCACTCATTCACACACTCACACTTACACTCACACACACACACACACACACACACACACACACACAAAGAAAATTTCCTGTGGAATGAATATAGGCCTGTCACAGTACCATCCGTGCTCCTTACACAAAAGGTAACACGTTTTTAGATCTTAAGTTTTAAATATTTTAACACTACAGGGAGCAGTCATGTGAGCTTTAAACGTGGCTCAGTGCTGTGTAGCATAAGGTGCCTCTTTTAAACCCTTTCAGAGTATTTGCATTTACTACACCAAAACATGAAGAGAAGCAAACTAATACTAGATTTTTATTATTTTTTTATGGTTTATTTTTTCTATTTTAAAGTGTGATAATAGTGAGACCACTTACTACAAGTGACTGTGAGAAACCGTGAGTGTACATCATTTTAATTCAAGCATTATCCACTTTGTGTTTTTTATCCCCAAATGGTGAACCAGCGAGATTGTGTAATTCCTGTGCAGTATACTTCTTCTTCTTTTCCTTTTGGCTTTTCCCTTCAGGGGTCGCCACAGCGAATCATCTGCCTCCATCTCACCCTATCCTTTGCATCTTCTTCTCTTACACCAACGACCTTCATGTCCTCCTTCACCACATCCATGAATCATCTTTTTGGTCTTCCTCTAGGCCTTCTGCCTGGTAGTTCCAGCCTCAGCATCCTTTTACCAATATACTCACTATCCCTCCTCTGTACATGTCCAAACCATCTCAATCTAGCCTCTCTGACTTTGTCTCCAAAACGTCTTACATGTGCTGTCCCTCTGATGTGCTCATTCCTAATCCTATCCATCCTCGTTACTCCCAAAGAGAACCTCAACATTTTCATCTCTGCTACCTCCAGCTCTGCCTCCTGTCTTTTCCCCATGGCCACTGTTTCTAAACCATACAACATCGTTGGCCTCAACACCGTCTTGTATACTTTTCCTTTCATTCTTGCCGATACCCTCCTATCACACATCACACCGGACACTTTTCTCCAACCATTCCAACCTGCCTGTACACGCTTCTTGACCTCTTTTCCACACTCTCCATTGCTCTGGATTGTTGAGCCTAAGTACTTAAAATCCTCCACCTTTCTTATCTCTGCTCCCTGTAATCTCACTGTTCCTCTTGGGTCCTTGTCATTCATGCACATGTATTCTGTCTTACTGAGGCTAATCTTCATTCCCCTCCTTTCCAGGGCATACCTCCACCTCTCTAGATTTTCCTGCACTTGTTCTCTGCTCTCACTACAGATCACAATGTCATCTGCAAACAATCATAGTCCATGGGGAATCTTGTCTAACCTCGTCTGTCAGCCTGTCCATCACCATAGCAAACAAGAAGGGGCTGAGAGCTGACCCTTGATGCAGTCCCACCTCCACCATGAACTCTTCTGTCACACCGACTGCACACCTCACCACTGTCTTACATCTCTCATACATGTCCTGCACCACTCTAACATACTTCTCTGCCACTCCAGACTTCCTCATGCAATACCACAGTTCTTCTCTCGGCACCCTGTCATATGCTTTCTCCAGATCCACAAAGGCACAACGCAGCTCCCTCTGACCTTCTCTGTACTTCTCCATTAACATCCTCAAGGCAAACACTGCATCTGTGGTGCTCTTTCTGGGCATGAAACCAAACTGTTGTTCACAAATGCTGACCTCTGCCCTTAGTCTAGCTTCCAGTATTCTTTCCCATAACTTCATCGTATGGCTCATCAACTTTATCCCTCTGTAGTTGCCACAACTCTGCACATCTCCCTTGTTCTTAAAAATGTGCACCAGCACACTTCTCCTCCATTCCTCTGGCATCCTCTCACTCTCTAAGACCTTGTTAAATGTTCTTGTCAGAAAATCTACTGCTACCTCTCCTAGACATTTCCATACCTCCACCGGTATGTCATCAGGGCCAACTGCCTTTCCATTCTTCATCCTCTTCAATGCCCTCCTCACTTCACCCTTACTAATCTTTGCTACTTCCTGGTCCTCAACAGTCACGTCTTCTACTCTTTTTTCTCTGTCATTTTCCTCATTCATCAGCTCTTCAAAGTACTCTTTCCATCTTCCCAGCACACTTCTGTCATCAGTCAATACATTTCCCTCTCTGTCCTTTATCAATCTAACTTGCTGCACGTCCTTCCCATCTCTATTTCTCTGCTGTGCCAACCTGTATAAATCGTTTTCTCCCTCTTTACTTTCCAACCAAGCATACAAGTCATCGAACGCGCTCTGTTTAGCCTTTGACACTGCTACCTTTGCCTTACGCTGTGTCTCCCTGTACTCCTGTTTACTCTCTTCGGTTTTCTCAATGTCCCACTTCTTCTTAGCTAACCTCATCCTTTGTACACACTCCTGCACTTCCTCATTCCACCACCAAGTCTCCTTATCTACTTTCCTTACAGATGACACACCAAGTATTATCCTACCTGTGTCCCTGATCACATTAACTGTAGTTGTCCAGTCATCTGGAAGCACTTCGTGACCACCCAAAGCCTGTTTCAACTCCTCCTTGAAGACAACCCGACACTCTTCCTTTTTCAACCTCCACCACTTTGTCTTCTGCTCTGCCTTTGCCTTCTTCACCTTCCTCACCATCAGCATCATCCTGCACACCACCATCCTATGCTTTTTGGCAGCACTCTCACCCACTACTACTTTGCAGTCACTGACTTCCTTCAAATTACATTACCTGCGCAAGATGTAGTCTATGTGTGTGCTCCTATCTCCACTTTTATAAGTCACCCTATGCTCCTCTCTCTTCCGGAAGAAAGTATTCACCACAGCCATTCCCATCCTTTTTGCAAAATCTACCAACATCTGTCCTTCTGTGTTCCTGTCCTGGATACCAAACCTACCCATCACTTCCTCGTCCCCTCTGTTTCCTGCACCAACATGTCCATTGAAGTCTGCCCCAATGACCACTCTTTCACCTCTGGGGGTTCTCTGCATCACTTCATCTTACTCCCTCCAGAATCTCTCCTTCTCTTCTCGCTCACATCCTGTCTGTGGGGCATAAGCACTAACAACATTGACCATCACACCTCCAATTTCTAGCTTGAGACTCATCACTCCGTCTGACAATCTTTTCACTTCTAGAACATTCCTTACAAACTCCTCCTTCAAGATACTCCGACTCCATTTCTCTTCCCATCCACACCATGATAAAACAGCTTAAACCCTGCTCCTATGCTTCTAGCCTTGCTACCTTTCCACTTGGTCTCCTGAACACACAGTATGTCCACCTTCCTCCTCTGCATCATGTCAGACAGCTCTCTACTTTTTCCTGCCATAGTTCCAACATTCAAAGCCCCTACTTTCAGTCCTAGACTCATGCCTTTCCTCTTCTCTCTCTGGCAACGGGCACGCCTCCCGCCTTTCCTTCTTCGACGTCTTCGACCAACAGTAGTCCAATTTCCATCAGCACCCTGTTGGTTGATGGCACTGATGGCGGTCGTTGTTAACCCGGGCCTCGACCGATCCGGTATGTCATTCTTTCTTGTGATTCGCATAGTTTATTTGGCATTTGTTTTACGCCGGATGCCCTTCCTGACGCAACCCTCTGCATTTATCTGGGCTTGGGACCAGCGTGAGGGAGAGACACTGGTTTGTGCCCCCCCTCACGGCTGCATCCTGTGCAGTATACACTATATTCATTTCTCTGGCTATTGTTTGAATGAATGTTTAATCTTGAAAACTGTTCAGTGATATTCACCTTGCCTCGGGAAATAATTGTTTCTATAATATAACAGAGAGATTAAAAAAGTAATAACTTGCAATTATTAGTTTGAACTAGTAGACAAAAATAATGACTAGTTTAGCTGTTCCAGTTAGAGGAGCCATGATGATTGTTTTCCTATAATTATATTCATTCATTCATCCATTTTCTAAACTGTTTAATCCTAATTAGGGTCGGGGAGGCTGGCATTGAGCGATGTCAGAGTACACCCTGGATAGCTCACCAGGGCATTGCAGGGAAGAAACATGCTGATGGCGATCTATCCTACTCTTGATGAAACTCAGAAATGGTCCAATAGAAGACATGGCAAGTCTTTGATAACCAAGTTATCTGTGCTTGCATGAGACATGGGGTCGTGAGGAGGCTGGTGCCCATCTCAGTTGGCTCATGGCCAGACCATTGCAGGGCCAACAATCATACAACCATTCATACTCACACTCACACCTAAGGGAGATCTGGAACAGCCAAGTAACCTACTGTGTATGCTTTTGGACTGTGGGAGGAAACCAGAGTACCTGGGGGAAACCCACACAAGCACGGGGAGAACATGTAAACTCCACACAGAAAAGCCCGAGTTGGGAATAGAACACAGGACCTTCTTGCTGTGAGGAAGACATGCTAACCACTACGCCACCATGCCGCCCAACTCCCAACCTTGGGATTGGTAATCCAGCACGTTACCACCGAGCCTTAACTGCCTAACCTATGACGATATTTCCTTCATATTTTTATTCTTTTATTAAAGTACCTTTGGGTATGTTTCAGTGCGCCACAAGACAAATCCTTAAATTTGAAATGCTGTAACTTTCATTAATTTTCGTGAAACAGCTTTTAACACACACACACACACACACACACACACACACACACACACACACACACACACACACACACACACACACACACTCACACACACACACACACACACACACACACACACACACACACACACACACACACACACACACGCACACACACCTGCGTGACTACATACCAAGGCAGATAATGCATTTTAATCCATAAAACGGCTCACCTACATACACCTACACACAGTCATTACTCCAGCAGGCCAAACGATTAGTTCTCCATTAATTCTCATGTCCTCCATTAGAGAACATTTGCGAGAGTACACGAGGTAAGCGTACATCCAAAAGAGGGCATGTCCTAAATACCACCATGAAATTGAATTCATTTAGTTTTACTCTCGGATTCTTTTTCCAGTTGTTCCCATCTGACTGAGCGTGGGAAAGAAACATATTAAAAAAAGTTAAAAATAATCTGAAAAGCAGCAAATGGAGCGCACACACACACACACACACACACACACACGCACACACACACACACACACACACACACACACACACACACACACACACACACACACACACACACACACACACACACACACACACAATGTCACACAGCAATGCTAGTTCCCTGAGAACACACACAATATCACAACTGTCTCACTTGCTTGTGAACACACAACAAGCTGAACATTCAAGTATTTAAAAGTCATGACAACACTGTTGCTTAGCAATGGGACACTATGGACACTGAAAGAGAATGAGTAAGAGCCTTATGATTAAGCTAACTAGTACGTTGCTGTGAAGTTGTAGATTGATAAGGACAGCGTAACAGTGGAAACAAAACAAATTTGTTATGAATATCAACATTTTTCTCTGACGTGGCACTAAATTAGTCTTTGATAAAAATTTCACTGCAATTAAGCATTGTGTTTTTTATTTTCTCCCTACTGTTAGAATATTAATAACTTATTAATCTTTCTGTACTCACTGAATAGGTTCTTACTGAATCTAGTTCTATGATATCACCCTATATACTAGTCTTTCTCAAAAAAATTAGCAAATTGTGATAAAGTTCATTGTTTTCTGTAATGAACCGATAAACATTAGACTTTCATATATTTTAAATTCATTACTCACAACTGAAGTAGTTCAAGCCTTTTATTGTTTTAATATTAATAATTTTGTCAAAAAAGTAAAGAAAAACCAAAAATCCCTATCTCAAAAAATTAGCATATTTCATCCGACCAAAAAAATAAAAGCGTTTTTAATACAAAAAAAGTCAACCTTCAAATAATTATGTTCAGTTATGCACTCAATACTTGGTCGGGAATCCTTGTGCAGAAATGACTGCTTCAATGTGGCGTGGCATGGAGGCAATCAGCCTGTGGCACTGCTGAGGTGTTATGGAGGCCCAGGATGCTTCGATAGCGGCCTTAAGCTCATTCACAGTGTTGGATCTGGTGTCTCTCAACTTTCTCTTCACAATATCCCACAGATTCTCTATGGGGTTCAGGTCAGGAGAGTTGGCAGGCCAATTGAGCACAGTAATACCATGGTCACTAAACCATTTAGCAGTGGTTTTGGCACTGTGAGCAGGTGCCAGGTCGTGCTGAAAAATGAAATCTTCATCTCCATAAAGCTTTTCAGCAGATGGAAACATGAAGTGCTTCAAAATCTCCTGATATCTAGCTGCATTGACCCTGCCCTTGATAAAACACAGTGGACCAACACCAGCAGCTGACATGGCACCCCAGACCATCACTGACTGTGGGTACTTGACACTGGACTTCAGGCATTTTGGCATTTCCTTCTCCCCAGTCTTCCTCCAGACTCTGGCACCTTGATTTCCGAATGACATGCAAAATTTGCTTTCATCTGAAAAAAGTACTTTAGACCACTGAGCAACAGTCCAGTGCTGCTTCTCTGTAGCCCAGGTCAGGCGCTTCTGCCGCTGTTTCTGGTTCAAAAGTGGCTTGACCTGGGGAATGCGGCACCTGTAGCCCATTTTCTGCACACGCCTGTGCACGGTGGCTCTGGATGTTTCAACTCCAGACTCAGTCCACTGCCTCCACAGGTCCCCCAAGGTCTGGAATCGGCTCTTCTTTCACTTTTTCCTTCCCACAGACGTCCCACTGAGGTGGCTTGATACAGCACTCTGGGAACAGCCTATTCGCTCAGAGATTTCTTTCTGTGTCTTACCCTCTTGCTTGAGGGAGTCAATGATGGTCTTCTGGACAGCAGTCAGGTCGGCAGTCTTACACATGATTGCGGTTTTGAGTAATGAACCAGGCTGAGAGTTTTAAAAGCCTCAGGAATGTTTTGCAGGTGTTTAGAGTTAATTGGTTGATTCAGATGATTAGGTTAATAGCTCGTTTAGACTACCTTTTCATGATATGCTAATTTTTTGAGATAGGAATTTTGGGTTTTCATGAGCTGTATGCCAAAATCATCAGAATTAAAACAATCAAAGACCTGAAATATTTCAGTTGGTGTGCAATGAATCTAAAATATATGAAAGTTTAATTTTTATCAGTACATTACAAAAAATAACGGACTTTATCAAAATGTGCTAATTTTTTTTAGAAGGACCTGTACCGTTAGTAGGTATGTCACTACATGCACACCAAAACACAGACGTGGTCATGAGTTGTGCAAAGCTAAACGATTATTCCTGTTCCAGTCACTCACTCAATCATTTACCAAGCCATGTAATCCTACTCTGATCGTAGGAAAACTGGCAACTATCTCTGCGGCCATTGGGAAAAGGCGGGGCACACCCTAAACAGCTTCACAAACCATTGCACAGTCAGAAACACAGAACCATTGACACTCATACCTGCTATTTAGCCGAACATGCCTTCTTGGGGCTGTGGGGGAAAATATTCATGTTCAGTTCATATGAATACTGTAATAGTTCTTATGACTAGTGAGAACATACTAAATACAGCATTACTTAATCTTACGGTATAAAACTAATTTCAGACTTGAATTGTTTTTTTTTGTTTTTTGTTTTTTTTATCTTGGTTTACTTCTAATTTTCTGTTCTGTAATATGCATAAATAATGAGCACACACACACACACACACACACACACACACACACACACACACACACACACACACACACAC
This sequence comes from Plotosus lineatus, assembly GCA_024760905.1. Lineage (NCBI taxonomy): Eukaryota > Metazoa > Chordata > Actinopteri > Siluriformes > Plotosidae > Plotosus > Plotosus lineatus. The sequence continues at coordinate 87,259,884 of CM045728.1, read as the reverse complement.
ACACACACACACTCGGAGCAGTGTGCAGCCACATTGTGATGCCTTACTTAAGGGCACTTCAGCCATGAAGGTGGAGAAAGGAGAAGGTGCTGCTCACTCCTCCTGTGAACGAGAAATCATTCAGTCGCAGACCCACTATTCGAACAATTACAAAAATGCTCGCTCCAATTTTGGGTTTGGTGGCACTGACAGATAGAACAGGTAGACCTGTTCAGGGTGTACCTTGACTCCCAGCCATTGGTCACTTGGGATGGGCTCCAGTTTCCCCTACAATTCTTGTGGATAAGAGGTACACATAATTGGTAGATGGATGGATGAATGGATGGAAGCGTCATGAATGGTATTGCTCTCTTTCATATCTTCAGGCTTCCCAGCTCAAGACTGAGCTCAGGTTTCTGTCTTTGAGGCACGCGCTCTCTGCTCAGTTTCCATATTCATGGTTTCCATCTCATAAAAAAACATGTGGTGGATCGGTGAGTCACAATTACCCCCAGGCATGAAGGTGTGTGTGTGTGTGTGTGTGTGTGTGTGTGTGTGTGTGTGTGTGTGTGTGTGTGTGTGTGTGTGTGTGTGTGTGTGTGTGTGAGTGTGTGTGTGTGTGTTTGTGTGTGTGAGTGTGTGTGTGTGTGTGTGTGTGTGTGTGTGTGTGTGTGTGTGTGTGTGTGTGTGTGTGTGTGTGTGTGTGTGTGTGTGTGTGTGTGTGTGTGTGTGTGTGTGTGTGTGTGTTTGTGTGTTGTATGTGAGATGCTCTATGACTGTCTGGCATACTATCTCATGCCAGTCTTAATAGGAAAGTCTCCAAATACTCTGTGACACCAACCAAGATAATAGATGAATGAATTTAATATTTTATACTTCATTAGCAGAGCAGGGTTTTTTAATTTTTTTTATTTTATTTTTTTTTGTCTAGAAATAAATGCTTGAAGTGATCAAAATTATCTCACAAGAGAAGATCATTTTACTCCTAAAATAAATATAGATATAATTGGCTAGGCCGTGATATGGCCTGGCGAGCTGTTCAGACTGTACACTTCCCTTTTTTAGAGTCGGCTGAGATGGGTTCTAGCCTTTCCATGACCATAATTAGGATTGAGTGGTTCGGAAAATTAATGAATGAATAAAAAGGCTAATAGGCTAGTCTTGTGTTATAATAATCTTATAATTAATAAATATTATATTAATTTGCTTGTATTCAGTAGTTTACTTGCATAGATAATGTTTTTGCAATTGACCATAGTATGTTATATATTTTTTTTTTTAATTGTAAAATGCCTTTAAAAATAAAAAAAGGCATCATCAGATAGATTGCACTGAAGGACTGCAGTATGGTGACCATACCATGGAATCCCAACACTAATGAGGACACAAGGGTGTTAGGACTAAAGGAAAGGATTCTATTTGGGAGGATCACCTAAGGCTGCTTATTATGTACCATGCAAGGAGACCTGAGATAGAGGAAGGAGAAAAAGAGGGGAGTATGAAAAGGGAGGGATGGAGAAAAAATAGAACAAAGTGATGCTATGGAAGAGGCGTGTTGTTGACTCAACAGATCTGCAGTTTAATCAATGGTGCGCCTCTGTGAATGAATATTAACCTCTCGTCCTGTTATCTTCTAATCCATCCTCCTGCCTCACCTATCTGATTTTCTACTCCATCAACATTTCCATCTTCTCTCCTTTATCTCTTCATCCTTGACTCTATATTTTGCTCCATGTGGCCTAGCTGTGGTTGCATGCACACTTCCTCTGCAAACTGCTGCCTGCCATTAAAATTCCACATATACCGCAGATACATCATGTGAAAGCTTCAGAGAAGCATCGCAGGCCAACCATCTGACCGAATTGTCAGACTGACAGGAAGCAAGAATAAATGCAGAGCATGTCCATATATTGATATCATGTTCTGGTGAAATGGCTTTGTCCTAGGAGACGAAATGAGGTGGCAAACAAGCGACAGAGTCTAACTAAATCAATACACACCTAAATCCACTGGTTTTTTAGACCGGTAGCCACTTTACTGTACACATTGAATCACTGCGTGTAAGTCAGTAAAAAACCCGTCTGACACAAGTACTATAAATTCCTGAAAGCAAACAATCTGGATAAGAAGAGGGAGTAGTACTAAGACCACAATGTGAAGTAAAAATAGTTGGACAGAAAGATAATAGACAATAATAATACTACTACTACTAATAATAAAATAATGCATATTGGGCGGTGGTGGTCCAGTGATAGAGTGCAGGATTACTGAGCCCAAGTCAAGTCAAGTAAAGAGTCAAGATTCTTTATTGCCATTTATGCTTTTACACACATAGGAATTTCTTGTGCAGTCATGCAATGAATAAGTTTTGGAAGAGAAAGAAAAACAGAGAGGCTCAGAACAGGCAAAAAACATACAGCACTTCTATAAAATAGGTACCTAAGTCCGATGTATAGAAAGGACCTTACACAGGCCCAGTAGACAGTACTTAATAAGTAAAATATTATATTATATTATAGTAATAATAATAATAATAATAATAATGATGATGATTATGCGATCAATAAGTGAGTCGGTAGATGCAACAGCAAAGACATTAGACACAACAATGTAACAATATAAGATATATATACATACACATATGTATATGTCTGTCGCACTATGCACATATGTTTGTTCGGACACTTGAGAGTCTCACTGCAGCAGGAAAGAAGCTGTTGAAGAAGTGAGTTCTAAGGTTGGGGGTTCAAGCACTACTATCAACAGGTTGTCACTGCTGCCCCCTGGGGCACCTGACTGGGTTATCAAAGCCCAGCTATGTCGCTCACTGTCTGTGGCATGTAAAAGAACCATTACTGTCATCCATAAAGATTATGCTACATAGCGTGTTTCTGCCCAGAGTGTATGCCGCCCTGATCCAGAGTCGGCTGTAATGGCTTCCAGGCTCTCCATGACCCTATTTATGATTAAGCAGTTCAGAAAGTGAATGAATGAAAGCATGTGTACACTAAATTAATAAATAAGATGAGATGGATGTTGCTGAACAGTCACCAAGACGGAACATTGAGGGGACTGTTTAATTCGTCAACATTCACCAAGCCTGAAATAATTATCTATATTTTAGGTGCACTCACACAATGACAATCAGGATTCCAATGTGTCCAGATCATATTCCAATGTTAGATTGAAAAAAAACACACACACAAAAAAAAAAAAACAGTACACAATGGAGAACATCGGAGGACATTGTAGAACTTTTTAGAAACGTCAGATTGTTAAACGTGTGCTTTTGTGTTTGGAGTACATCAGGGAAATGTAAGGTGAAACATGTACTAGCATTGGTACACATCGCTAGTGATGACTGTATCATAGTACAGTTTTTTTTTTTTTTTTTTTTTTTTTTAAATGAGATAAACATTGTGAGACATTGGGGTCACATTTATATACTATCGGAGCAAATCATTGACACAAATCAGTACCATTGTATAGCTCATAATAACACCAAATGAAACAGTGGAATCACATCAGAATCACATCTGGTAACAATCAACATGGTACATATCGGAACAAAATTGGCTGAAACATCAGACTAACATCAGAATATGATTATCTCAAATCAGAATTATGATCATGTGAATGCACCTTTATTAAATACTGCACAAAGTGCAAACTAAAATAAAACTTTTATAGTTTTCTTAGCCTATTTAACCATGATAAAGGCAGGTAAGGTTCACAAGCAGAGCAGAACCATTGGATAGCTAACATATTTTTTTATATACACTCCTTCAGAATTTAAGTGTATTATAAAGAAACACAAGAAAAACAACATATATATATATATATATATATATATATATATATATATATATATATATATATATATATATATATATATATATATATATATATATATATATATATATATATATATATATATATATAAAATTCATTTTCGTTAATCACTTAAAGATAAAATTGAATATATATATATATATATATACATTTCCATTTGAAACTGTGATTATGACAATGCCACCTGCTCCAAGTGATCACGACAAACGTGAGTGTTCATCATATTGCTTCCTGCATTATTTACTTGGAATAATGTATTCTCTAGTAGGTGGACCACTCAGGACACACTGTCTCTGTGTATATATAGTATATACAGTGTGAAATTCTTAATGAATTTACATATACAGGGATCCCTCACTTTCCGTGGTTAATTGGGATCGAGATCCCCACGCGACCACCAAATTCTGCGAAGTAGGATCACCCCTCCCCGACTGACTTATAAGTTCATGTATGTGTGTGTATATAATATCAATGAATACATATTCAATGCTATAAATGCTTATAATAACAATTAAACATTAAAAATAATGCATACAATGTGACTCAACTATAAATACACACATACAGATGCGCCTGCATACACTCAGATGTGCACCTCACAAAAATATTGTTTTGCTGCGAGGTTTTTTTTGTTTGTTTGTTTTGTGTTTGTTTAGGGCTTTTTATGCATAATTGGCTTTGTTTTTGTCCCTTTTTCCTGAACCAACTTTTTTCCCTATTCTTCCTTAATTTCCTTATTTTTTAATTCGATGAATATTTAAAAAAACAAACAAACTGCGATGTACAGAAGTCGCACATATTGAAGCGCCGAGTAGCGAGGCATCCCTGTATTCTATATAAATTATTTATTCACTCTTATTCAGAGTAACAATTTTATCTCATTTATACAACTGAGAGGTTGACGGTTCATAGGCTTAACAGTAGCAACTTGGTGGTACTGGAGCATGAACCATCTGATGAGAAATCCAGAGCCTGACAAAATGAGTCACCACATGTTTTATTAAGAAATATTTCATAAAGTAAATTGAGATCACACTGAAGCACAAATGGAACCTTTCTGAGAAAGTCCACTAAAACCCTACCTTTTAACCACATTGCATCAGTCACTGGAAACACAAACCATTCCCAGTCATGTTTCATCAAAATTATTGTTAATATTGCTATTACTTTTTGGTGTGGTGGTTAGTCCCAGGCCAAGTGAGGGCATTTGTGGAGTTCCAATATTGAACAATTGGATATCCTCAATTACCTCAAGGTGTGAGTGTAATTGTTAATGTTTGAGTGTACGTTGGCAATATGATGGACAAACAAGCTGTTTAAGCTGTACCCAAAGATTACATGCAGGCTCACTGGTTGCTTCAAATTGCATCTAACTGAATTTAAGGGGGAGCTTATTACACGAGAATAAGTTCAAGACATTCTCCAGTCTACGTCAACAGACAGCGATTGCACCACATTAGCACATCTTTCAAACGGAAAAGTCAAGACGAGATGAGAGCATCAGTCGGAAGATTGCTTATGCATTATGGAGAGATGGAGGTGGGGCAAGTTCATGAATGAGATCTTATTCAGAAAGCACATGCAACCAGTCCAGATTCATGTTGATAAGCTGATTTGTAGCTTTTATTCCAGTGACCGCTAATAACTTATTTTATTTGACTTCAGTGTTAATGTGTAAGATGAAACACCAAATCTATGAATATTGGTCCCTGCACACACACACACACACACACACACACACATACAGAGTCACACTCACACACACATACACCCACTATGAAACCAGATAAAGTGTTCTTCGGTGTGTGGTGCAGTTCAGGCAGCAGGTGCGAGCCTCAAACACCTCTGTGTTATGAAACACAGTAATGAGGACACCTGGGGGTCAGTTTCTCTCGAGGATGCCTCGAAAATGTAACGGCTTCTAGGTTCCATTTTTAACAACACTCCATACACTGGGTATATGTGTGTGTGTGTGTGTGTGTGTGTGTGTGTGTGTGTGTGTGTGTGTGTGTGTGTGTGTGTGTGTGTGTCTTGGGGGTAGATCTGATTGAAGGGCATCTTCTAGTGTCTGACAGTTTTTGAGACCATGTGATCCTTTCAAACCCAAAAACAATTGCAAAGGTTTGGCTCACTGTGACCTCAATGTATATGCTTGTGTATTTATGTATGACTGACAGGTCCAGAATATTACCCAGTCAATGGAGGTGCTGGATTTAAGGACATATCGGGATTTGCAATACGTCCGGGACACAGAGAACTTAATGAAAACTGTAGATGGCAAATTGAAGACGGCTTCGGAGAACCCACGCAGCCTCAACCCCAAGAGCTTTCAGGTATTTATTGTAATCTAATTCATACATACACTGAGATACTACATCCATATTTACAGGGAGATAAAATATTGAGACTCCAAGTATCTGAATTTAAATAAGATGAAAGTTTGAATGAGAAAAATATACAGAGGTAGCAAATTATTTGTATTAAAAATGAAACTATATCCAGTAACATAATATTGGAACCTAAAGTAATAATAAAAAGTGCTACCGTGTTTTTATGTAGCATGCAACATCCATTCATTTATTTTCTAAGCTGCTTAATCCTAATTAGGGTTGCAGGGAGGCTGACATCATCTCAGTCAACTTTTTCAAAGATAGGGTCCACTTTGCATAGCTCATCAGACCATTGCAGGGTGAACATACATACAATCCTCACATACCTAGAGGCAATTTGCTTGAATCTAGACCATCAAAGGGCCAAGACACATCCATTCACACTCACACTCACACCTAGTTACAATTTTAAAGCTTAGTGTGCATAGACTGTGGGAGAAAACTGAAGTGCCCTGAGGAAACCCACGCAAACACAGTGAAAACATTAAAAATTCCACATAGAAATCACCAAACTCGAATCAAGCCGGGGCCTCTGTGCTGTGAGGCGATCGTGCAAACCACAGTGACATCATGCCACCATACAACATGCCAACAACAATAAAAAAAAATCCAGTTGGTAAAAAAAAAAAATAAAATAAATACAAACCAGATTCCAAAAAAGTTGGCACACTAAACAAATTGTGAATAAAAACTGAATGCACTGATTTTGAAGTGCCAAATTTCAATATTTTATTCTGAATAGAACGTATATGAGAGGGTCAAAAGTTTAAATTGAGAAAATGTATCATTTTAAGGGAAACTATGCTGATTTAAATTTCATGGTGTCAACAAATCTCAAAAAAGGTTGGGACAGGTAGCAATAAGAGGCTGGAAAAGTCAATGAACAGCTGGAAGACCAATCACCACTAATGAGGTCCATTGGCAACATGACTGAGTATAAAAAGAGCTTCTCAGAGTGACAGTGTCTCTCTGAAGCGAAGATGGGTAGAGGATCACCAATTCCCTCAATGTTGGGGCAGAAAGATAGTGGAACAATATCAGAAAGGTGTCTCCCAGCAAAAAATTGCAAAGAGTTTGAAGTTATTGTCATTTACAGTTCATAACATCATCCAAAGATTCAGAGAATCCGGAACAATCTGTGTGTGTAAAGATCAAGGCCGAAAAACCGTACTGGATGCTCGTGATATTTGGGCCCTTAAACGGCACTGCACCACAAACAGGAATGCTGCTGTAAGGGAAATGACAGAATGGGCTCAGCAATACTTCCAGAAACCATTGTCGGTAAACACAATCCACTATGTCATCCATCGTTGCCAGCTGAAACGCTACAGTACAAAGAAGAAGCCATTTTTAAACAGGATCCAGAAGCCCAGGCGTTTTCTCTGGGCCAGGGGTCATTTGAAATGGAGTGTGGCAAAGTGGAAAACTGTTCTGTGGTCAGATGAAACAAGATTAGAATTTCTTTATGGAAAACTGGGACGCCATGTCATCCAGACTAAAGAGGACATGGACAACCCAAGTTGTTATCAGCGCTCAGATCAGAAGCTTGCATCTTTGATGGTATGGGGTTGCATGAGTGCGTGTGGCATGGGCAGTTTGCTCATCTGGAAAGGTACTGCGAATGGAGTAAGGTATATTCAGGTTCTAGAACAATATTTGTTCCCATCCAGACGTTGTCTCTTTCAGAGTGAACCTTGCATTTTTCAACATGATAATGCCAGACCAAATGCAGCATTAATTACAACATCATGGCTGCATAGGGGAAAGGGTCCGGGTATTGAAATGGCTGGCCTGCATTCCAGATCTTTCACCTACAGAGAACATGTGGTACATCATAAAGTGGAAGGTGCAACAAAGAAGGCCCAAGACAGTTGACTAGATAGAGGGCAAGACTGGGACAGCATTCCTATTTCTAAACTTAAGAAACTTGTCTGCTCAGTCCCCAGACATTTGCAGACTATTGTAAGAAGAAGAGGAGAGGCCTCACAGTGGTAAAAATGGCCTTGTTCCAACTTTTCTGAGATTTGTTGACACCATGAATTTTAAAATCAACATATTTTTTCCTTTTTCTCAGTTTAAAATTTTTGACCGTGACATCTATGTTCTGTTAAAATAATATTGAAATCTGGCACTTTCACATCATTGCATTCAGTTTTTATTCACGATAGGTATAGTGTCCCAACTTTTTGGGAATCCTTTTTGTAAATAAATAAATAAATAAATAAATAGTTTTATCTAATATAACAAAATGAAAGTGTTCTCACTTTACAACATGGGTCTTAAATTTGGTGAAACCAATCCAAAGAATTTAGAAAAATGTTTTAAGGTATTGGCTGTGGTGGCCTGGTAGTGATGGTGCTGAATCTCTGATCCTAAGGTTGGGAGTTCAAGCTACACACTCAAGGGGTTGTCACACACACACACACACACACACACCCCAGTGCAGCTAACTGGGTTCTCAAAAGCCAGCCATGTCTCTCACTGTCTATGGTGTGAGGCTGTAAGTGAACCGTTTTTGACTTTTGTCAAGAGTTGGCTGCATATCATATTTTTAAGTTGTTTTACTTTACATTTTAAAATTAAAATATTACTTCTGCAATTAACATTTTAAGCCATTAGTATCATTTTGTTGTTGCAACTGTGCTTATGTGCACACACTGGAAACCCAATGACGAAACGGGCAGATAATTAATAGATTAAAAATATATTTGGGTCTTTTTTAAAAATACGTTCACTTCAAATCATATTACATCTCACAGTGAATTTTGTTCCATTTGATTCATTTTGTTATGACATGCCAAAAATACACTTTTGACAGTAGATACAAGACCCGATATAAGATATAAAATGAGATATGAGATATAAGCTTACATATCAGATTACATTTGAGATAAGCTCAGGTATGAGTGATGACAATAGATATGTGACATAAGATCAGATGTGAGTTATAAGATTAGCTATGTAATGAGATCAGATACAACGTGTAAGATCAGATATGAGATAGAAGATCAGCTGATAAAGCTAAAGTGTTTTTTTTTTTCCCCCACTGGATAAAACCAAATGGCAATTCATTCCTTTATTTTCAGTGACACACTTTTCATGCAATTCCAGATGATTCAGAAAGCACGCTTATGCCTCTAAAACAAATTAATTAAAAAAAAATAAATAAATAAAATTATTAATTTCAGCTTAAACTCTTCCTGACACATGAATTGTCAGGAACCAGAGTTTTTTGCTATGTGTTGCTAAAACAACATTGCCATTTTTCTAAGTAGCTAGCATTCAGTTTATCATGCACCTCAGCACTGCCTTTGTGAATTTGAATTAACATGCTAGCATCCAGCTCACCTGCTGCATAAAGTTGTATGTAGAAAATCACACTCTTTGAGTAAACCTTTATTTTCTCTCTGATAAGTCACTCAGCGTGGAAGCTAAAAAAAAAAAAAAAAAAAAAAAAATTCACCAAACAATTTTATTTGGGTACAGATTACATAACAAAGGTTTATTTTACATTAAGTGTAGAGACGAGCACCGTAGTGTTGGCAGTTTCAGATATACCATGTGTGCTTCGCGGCAAAGAGATCCCTGGGTTTGATTCCCAATATTGGACATCTGTTGCATAAGCATTGGCTTCATTGTGCTGTGTGGGTTTCCTCTGGGTACTCCAGTTTCCTCCCACAGTCGAAAAACGTACGTATTAGCTTAATTTCTGCTTTACATTGCCACTGCATATGTATTATTATTATTTTATTAAGTAAGTTTAATTTGGAAGAATTGACTAGTTTACACACACACGCACACACACACACACACACACACACACACACACACACACACACACACACACACACACACACACACACACATATCTTCTTCTTCTTCTTCTCTCTTTCTCTTATATATATGTACCGTGTTCGATGTAAAAAGCGCACTGCTCCAATAAGCCCCCCCTCCCTGTGTTTTTGAACTTGCGTCTAATAACCGCCCATGTGTACTGGAAGCAAAATGGTAGATCAAACTTATTAATTCTATTCGATCAGTCTCTGTAATGGTAAAATGAGGTGTTCACTGCCTGTAAAAGTGAGTTTACATGGCATTTCAAGACCCACTGCCACTGGAGAATGTCGAAAGTGTTCATCTGTGACAACACATTTGATCGTTCTGCTGTGCTTTAAAAAGCAGGAAAATATTTTGCTGTGTTCTTTTGGTAAATGTCCACCAAGATGAACCATTAGAAACTGCTACAGCAAAACTATCGGATGCTCTGAATGAATGGAGTGATGAGCCAGATATGGACCTATCAGAAAGTGATGACGAGTATTTTCACCTGATTCTCCTGCTCACTAACTTCATAAATTTCAAGACTTGGCCATGTGCTTTTGTTTATGTTCATGCCACTTGGTTCAACTTGCCATGTGCTAAAGTTGACATTCGTGTTGATTGGCTCATTTTACTTGGGAAAATGTTTAAAGGAAATGTTTAAGGAAATGTTTAAAGGAACGGCACCGGGAGGGAAAAGTAAGGGAAGGAAAAGTCTTTTTTTTAATTCATTCTGTTCTCTGTTTATTTTCATCTTTCATGTAAGTAGTTTGGTTGATACCACGAACTGAACAACACAAATACCAGTAAAACTCTTTTATTGTTCTGTTATTATTCATGTTTTCCACCTCGATGGTAATGAGCACTTACCATTCCACTCTGCTGGTAACATTTTAATAAGCGCCCACCCATGCCAATTTTTAAGAGGCCTGGGTTCGTAACACATCGAATACAGTGTGTATGTGTGTGTGTGTGTGTGTGTGTGTGTGTGTGTGTGTGTGTGTGTGTGCGTGTGTGTGTGTGTGTGTGTGTGTGTGTGTGTGTGTGTGTGTGTGCGTGTGTGTGTGTGTGTGTGTGTGTGTGTGTATATATATATATATATATATACAGTAAAACCTCCGCTGATGAACGCTTAAGCTCACGAACTTTTCGCCTCAAGAACATTAAATTTGCGAGCATATAGTCTCTGCTGACGAACTAGTTTTCGGCGGATCTAATCAAACCACGCTGGTCGAACAGCGCCACGGTGGCGGCCACGAAGCTGACGCACGCTCATGGCGTCACAGTTAAATCACCCCTTTCTTTGAGTGCGGAAGTGGTTTGTGTTTGCTAGACATTTTGGACCATATTGAGTGTACTTTTGCTATTATGGGACCGAAAAAGACCCCACCACAGGCGGAGATCATTGAAAAACACGAACGAGGTGTGCGTTTGTGTGACTTAGCGTCCCAGTACCAGTACGCTAAGTCTATCATTGCTCCCATCCTTAAGAAGCTATTAAGGGTGCGTGTGTGGCTAAGGGTGTTTCCAAACAGTAGGCGTTTCCAAACTCTCCTTCCAAACAGTAAGTCCCTCCCTCCCTCCTCCTCCCACTCCATTCCATCAAGCCATCAACTACCATCACAAAGGTAAATAAAACCACTTTATTATACAGTACAGTTTATTTCTTTAATTACAATACAATAGCACATTTATTATACATAAAATATGGTATATTTTTGTGTAGTTTTAAGGCTTATTTAGTAGAAAATTATGTTTTATGGGGACCTGGGAACAGATTATTCTCATTTTAATGGTTTCTTATGGGAAATAAATGTTTGGAAGACGAACTTTTCGCCTTACACACACTTTCTGGGAACCAATTATGTTCGTGAGCAGAGGTATCACTGTATAAATATATATATATATATATATATATATATATATATATATATATATATATATATATATATATATATATATATTTTTTTTTTTTTTTTTTTTTTCCCGTTCCCTTTTTCAGCGGTTGCAACAGCAAATCATCTGATTCGCATGTTTGATTTGGCATAGGTTTTTACGTCAGATCCTGACACAACCCTTTAGCAAGGGGCAGAAACACGCTGACGGCTATGCAGCTTCCTCTTTACTAAAGTCAGCAGTGGTTCTTTTACATGTGTCTCACCATAGACAGTGAGAGAAATGGCTGGCCTTTAATAACAAAGTTAGCTGCACTGGGGGAACAACTTTGACAACTTTGAGAGTGGGACTCGAACCCCCAGCCTTAGGATCAATGATCAAGCACCCTTAATTATATTACTTCCACCTTCTGGAACCAGTCTGCTGCTTCCTACCTTCATTGCTACAACCACAGTGTAAATTTAAATAAAAATTAAAATTAAGCTGATGACATTTGCTGTTTTATGGCATTGCAGTTCACACTTTTCACTAGAGTTTTTTTCTTTCTTTTCACTGCTAGTTTGAGTTTTCAATAACTATGCTAACCCTGGTTCACACCTCAAAGTACATTAGATGTTTACTGATTACAAGAGATTGTGAGTTCCACATGTTGTTCTGTTGCAGTCTACAAAGCCTTTATGTAGGAATATTCCTATGACATATAGTTGAAACACGTTAATATGGTTGAAGGTATTTGCAAACACTGCAGTTTTAGTAGAATAATGTGCAATAAATACATGGATCTGTAAAAGGAAACTGAAAACAAAATAGCAGGAGCAGCTGTACTGTACTGTGTAGGATCCTACCGGGCAATTGACATTAGATTTTAAGTCATTTCACCGACAACAATTCATTCTTTCTTTCATCATAAAGCAATACTATCAAGCCGTAATGTGAAAATATCACAGATTGAGCTTAAAGTCTTAGAAATAAAATAGAATTGACCACAATGTCTTTATGAAAACATTTGCTTACTCCTGTACATGAGTGTCAGTGATCTCTATTTACATTAGTAAACATCACCATTTTGAGGTGAGTGATAACACAGAAGACTTGATCTTGGTCTTGTCGACTTTCCCTGAATTGGCATTGCACTGCCAATTTATCATGCATGCACAAAATCATTCCCCCAGTCAGATGGTGTTTTTATTGCTTATGTAATCAATGCAGAACCAAAAAATATCTAAAGCACATACATAAGATACAAACCCTTGAGCTGGAGTAGTTTTTCTGGGAAATCTTTTGTCTTGTTTTGTGTAATGCTATCCTCACGGTTGAGATTTCATCAACTTTATTCTCATAGGGTTTCTCTTCGCAGATTTTGGTCAAGAGTGGGTTGTCAGGCCTTTTGCCTAACCCTTGACAGCACCTGGTATGCCAAGGCAGTCTCTCCTCTAAACAACCTTGCTCGACCCAGCTTATCTTCTGAAATCAATCCGGACCAGGTGTTCACAGGGTGATTGAAGGGCAGAAACCTTTATATTCAGCCAAAACGAGCGGAAAATGGAAGATAAACCTATCACAATTCTCTCGCCTTAAGTTTGCTGATTAGTTGAAACCAGTAAAACAATGAAGATGTGCAGGTACCGAAGCACTGAATCTCTACAGAGTACCTTAAGTACATCAGCAATGTACAAAGACGCACAAATACTAAAGACCCACACAGCTGATCTGTGTGTGTAATCCAGCCCTCAAGCACTGGCCCTTAGAGCAATTCAATGGCATTTAAATGAGAATCTTAAGTGAGACTCAGGGTTGTTTTTTCTGTAATAAGTAAGCACACATCCATGAGTGTGTATTTGTGTGGATTAAAGTCTTTCTCTGCTTTTGCATCCTTTTTAGTGATAAGCCACGCATATTACTCGTTATGCCTCACTTATCTCCCAAAGGCTAAAAGGGGCCTCAGATTATGCACATTTTCATCTTCTTAAACCCATGTTGTGTTCGGTGACCTGCTCATCCTTCAGGATCTGAGATTAGCCTGAGCTCTAGCATGTACACCAAAGCAGGCTTTAATATTCTGGCTCCTTTTATTCCACTGCTAGAACGAGAGCCTGAGACAGTGTGTCTACCTCATGGGTTCAGACATTTACGAAGCCAAACCCAGTCTTGTCACTCCATCTTTCTTACCATCATTACAATGAGAATTTTTGAACACACGTTTTCTGAATTGCAGTTCATCCATCAATAAATTTTTATGTAAGTAAAAGAATAAAAGTCTGTTATTAAGGAAAGTCTTGCTGTGGTGCTGTGCGTTGGTTCAAAAGGCCGGTCTGCAGATGGCAGGCTTTTTTTTTTTTTTTTTTTACCACGAGCAACTGATGAATGTGGGGGAGCTCAAAGTCGCCAGTGGCAGGCCGGCAGATTAATGAGACTAAATTTTCATGACTCAAAATGGGAAAATGAGATTTATGATGCAGTGCCGCTGGTCTGAGAGGCGCTCCATCACCAGATTTACAACAAACGTTAACAAGGAAGAAACAGCCACACCTCCTGTGGCTACCAATAGCACCATTACACACTAGTTCTTCATTTCCCTTTAGATACCTAATCCTGTTCATGATATGTGAGCAATCACACCTGCCAGTACTTTTACAGTGGGGTGGTTATATTAGGCCCAATGTTAGAAAATGAGCATGCAAAGAAAACTTAAGTCAAAATTAAACATTGAGTTAGTGTACATTCTGTATGTGTGCTAGTCATGTGACACTAGTATATATTACATTAATTTAACTGGCTGACTATTTCTGGATAATAGACATCACTCCACTGTCATCTATCAACTCGTGAAAATGGTTGAATCAATTATAAAATTAAATCTAGTTGGACTATTTCTGACTTTTGCAAAAAGTAGGCTGCATAGCCGTCAGCATCTTCCTGTCCTATGACAGCCTGGCGAACTGGGTTTATTATGCCCTCGCCCAGAGCCTGTTGAGATGGGCACCAGCCTCTATGCAAATCTAATTAGAATTAAGTTGTTCAGAAAATGCATACCACTACCACCTCTGGTTCTGTGTCAATTTGATGGTAACCATATCACCTTTGGAGAATAATTGTTGGTTATGCTTTGACAGTAATTACCACTGGACAATGAAATTAATGTTTGAAATTCTCCTGACACACTGTCGTGGACTTTTTTTTTTACAGTAATGACTATCATAGCAAAATTGATCAAGTCTTTCATCTATTCATTTTCTAAGCCACTTAATTCTAGTACGGTCACGGGGAGGCTGGTGGCCGACTCAGCCCACTCTGGGCAAAAGCAGGATACACTCTGAACAGGTGGCCAGACTATTATAGTGCCAAAATACACAAAACCATTCATACTCTCTTTCATCCCTAGTGGCGATTTGGAACAGCTATTGAGCAAACTGTGCATATTTTTGGACTGTGGTTGGAAACAGCAGGAAACTGGATGAAACCCATGCAAGCCCAAAGGCAAACTAAACACAGAAACACCTGAGCCTGGGAATGAAACTCGGGCCTTCTTGTTGCGAGATGAACATACTAACCGCTGCGCCACCGTGCAACCTAAAATTTTTCGTTTTTTCATTATACGTACAACTGGTAACTACACTTAGAGAAACAACAACAACAGCAACAACAAAACAGAATTGTGTGAGGTGGTAATGCCTCACACCACAATGACACTGACCACCTATGCCTATGAAGGTGGCCCACAGTCCTCATCCTTCCACCCTGACTGGAAGAGTTAATAGAAATCCAAATAAAGATGAAAGTCCTGGAATTTTAAAAGACGTACATGTATACCATTTAACAAAGCTATACATTCTGATCAAAAGATGTCAAATCACAGATTTATCAGCGATCAGTTCTTCAAGGTTGCCACCACTCTGAATCGGAGAGGAAAAGGGGATTTTTGAGTGAAGTGAAAAACTGAGGAGGGAAAGTAATCATCTCGAGTTTACGGAGAGCCACTAATTACTGATTAGAGAATTCATCAAGCCCACTGATGCTCTTCACGTATTCCTTTAACGTGCCAAGTAATTGCAGGCATTTGGAAATGTGTCCTCCCATTTTATCATGCTTGAATTGGTGTTAAAATAAAATGAAAGAAATGCCTTACAAACTCTCATGGACATGTACATATTTTCATTGTCAGATGTTTTTTACGTACATTTCCAAAGTTGCAATTTGCTGAAATATGTTTAATTATTTGCATCAACCAGTTTGAAAAGACTGGAGTAGTGGTGGTCTAGTGGTATAGGGCGCTGGATCGCTTATCCAAAGGTTGGGGTCCCACTCACCACAAGGTTGTCACTGCCCCCCCCAGTGCAGCTAACTGGGTTATCAAAGGCGGGCCATGTCTCTCACTGTCTATGGTGAGAGGCATGTAAAAGAACCATTGCTGACTTCCGTAAAGAGTAGCTGCAAAGTCATGAGCGTGTTTCTGTCCCTTGCTATAAAGGCTTATGACAGGAAGGGCATCCGACGTAAAAAAACCTCTGCCAAATCAAACATGCAAACCAGATGAATCGCTGTGGTGACTCCCGAGTAAAAAAAGGGCAAAAGCCGAAAGGAAGACAGACAGACAGTTTGAAAAGACTGTTGATTCACTCTTGAATTTGAATCCGTCAGCAAAATTATTCAAGATATTGGAAATAATAACAGTATAGAAATATTAAATTAACAAATCAAATATAAACTAGTAATGTTCTGAGTAAAATTAAATTATGCACGTAATACAGGCTAACATTCACATATTATCAAATGAACATCAGCTCATTTACATTAAACAATGGAAAACCTGCCATCCATTCATATGCAACTTACTTCTGTACTTACCATTGGATGTACATGAATCACATGCAACTTTTTTTTTTTTTGCACTACACTGTATTATTATTATTATTATTATTATTATTATTATTATTATTATTATTAGGAGTAGTAGTAGTAGTAGTAGTAGTATCTTAAAAGAAGCACATAACGTATGATGTACTTTGTATGCAAGCTTCTGTTAAGTTTCAATTTAATTTCCCTTTGATGCTGTTTTTGAACATGAAAAGGGCAGTGGTGGTCTAGTGGTATAGGGCGCTGGATCGCTGATCCAAAGGTTGGGGGTTCGAGTCCCACTCTCCACAAGGTTGTCACTGTTCCCCCCAGTGCGGCTAACTGGGTTATCAAAGGCGGGCCATGTCTCTCACTGTGTATGGTGAGAGGAATGTAAAAGAACCATTGCTCACATTCGTAAAGAGTAGGCTGCAAAGTCGTCAGCGTGTTTCGGTCCCTTGCTAAAAGGGTTGTGACAGGAAGGGCCTATGACGTAAAAACCTCTGCCAAATCAAATGTGCGAATCAAGATGATTCGCTATGGCGACTCCCGAGTAAAAGGGAAAAAGTCGAAAGGAAGACAGATTTTGAATATGGATACGCAGGTAAAATGATCGATTTTCCTAAAACCTGAGACATGGACACGGTACAGTTTGATAGCATAATTACAGATTAAAAAGTCAAATTATACATTTTGGGCAATTTACTGCATAATTTCCTGTTTTTGGTTTGATAGTGTTGCATACAGTATAGTAGTGTAACCTACAAAGTTTTATGTGTTCTCCTAGTGCACATTTGACTTTGCCCGGGGCTCTCCAGTTTCCTTTTATTTTTAATCATCATCATCATCATCATCATCATCATCATCATCATCATCATCATCATCATCATCATCATTTTCCTCCGCTTAATCCAGGGTCGGGTCATGGGGCAGCAGCCTAAGCAATGAGGTCCAGACATCTATCCCCCAGCCACTTCCTTCATGTCTTCCAGGAGACAACAAGACCAGTTGAGAGGCATAATCACTCTAGCATGTTCTCGGTTGACCCTGGGGTCTCTTCTTGGTTGGACATGCCCAATACACCACACCAGGGAGGCGTCTAGGAGGTATTCTAATCAGATGCCTGGGCCACATCAACTGACTCTTTGCAACGCAGAAGAGCAGTGGTTCTCATCTTATCCCTAAGGGGGAGCCTTGCCACGCTGTGAAGGAAGCCCATTTCAAGCACTTGGATCTGTGAGCTTGTTCTTTTGGTCACTGCCCAAAGCTCATAACAACAAATGAGGGTTGGAACAATAGCTCGATTGGTAATTTGAGAGCTTTCCCTTGCGACTTAGCTCCCTTGTCACCACAACGGACCAGTACAAGCTCCACTTTATGGCTGAGGCTGCAGCAATCCACATTTCGATCTCCCGCTCCATCCTTCACTCACTCATGAGCAAGTCCTTGAGATACTTAAACGCCTCCATTTGGGACAGGACACTATTCGAGACTTGGAGGGTACATTCCACCTTTGTCTGGCTGAGAACCATGGCCTCATATTTGGAGGTGCTGATTCTCACCTGGCTGCTTTACACTCGGCTGCAAATCATTGTAATGCGAGCTGGAGGACCTGGATTGATGAAGCGAAAAGGACCACATCATCTGCAAAAGCATATGAAAACCACACTGTTCCTCCTGAATCCACGATTCAACCATAGGTCAGATCTTCCTCTCCAGCACGCCTCTGTAGACTTTCTTGGGTAGGCAGAGGAGTGTGATTCCATGATAATTGGAACGCACCCTCCAGTCCCCCTTTTTAAAAAGGACCCCCTCCCAAAATCATCTTCCTCATTCTCATCATTCATCTTCGGAGGTTCTTCATCGTACATGGACGGCTTGTTGGTGGAATTGAGGAGGTCCCCGAAGTATTCCTTCTACCTCCTGACAACATCCCCAGTGGAGGTGAGAAACTTTCCACTTTCACTGTAAACAGAATTTGTAGAGAACTGCTTTCCCCTTCCTGAGGCTTTGGATGGGGGTCCCAAACCTTTTCAATAGTCTATTTTCACTCCATCACTGAACTCCTCCCATGCCCAAGATTTTGCATCAGCAACAACTCAGGTTGCAGCATATTTGGCCTGCTGATAAATGCCTGCTGCCTTGGGAGTCCTATAGGCCAATAACACCTGATAGGCCTCTTTTTTAAGCTGGACGGGCCTCTTCACTGCAGCATTCCATAATTGGGTTTGGACATTACCACCATGAGAGCCAATGATGACCTTCTGGCCACAGCTATGGGCTGTTGCCTCAAGAATGGAGGCACAAAACATGGCCCATTTTGATTCCCCCCACCCCCCCTCATCCAGGGTTAAAGGAGACTCCACCACACATTCTGAGGAGACCCTAACTACACGCTTGGCCCATACTGCCATTGGAGCAGCTCACCACCAGGTGGTGATAGGTTGACAGCTCAGTTCCCCTCTTCACTCGAGTGTCCAGAATATGTGGCCTTAAGTCCAGTGACATGGCTACAAAGTCGATCACTGAACTGCAACCTAGGGTATCCTGGTGCCAAGTGCACTTATGGCCACCTTTATGGTTGAACATGGTGTTCGTGATGGACAAATTGTGACAAGCACAGAAGTCCAACAATGAAACACCATTAGGGTTCAGCCTGGAGAGGCTGTACCTACCAATCACACACCTCCACGTCACACTATTATTGCCCATATGGACGTTGACATATCCCAGGACAATGAGGGAGGCCCCAGGGGGCGCATTCTCCAACATACCCCATAAAGAGTCAAAGAAATCTGGCTACTATGAACTGTCATAAGCACAAATGACAGTCAGGGCCTATCCCCCCACACGGTGGCAGAGGGAAGCTACTCTTTTATCAAGCTGGGAGAATCCCAGGGTGTAGGCACTGAGAGAGGGGGCAACAAGGATGCCCACACTGGTTCGTCACTTCTACCCATGAGCAACTCCAGAATGGAATAAGGTTCAGTGCCTCTCAAGATGGGTGGTTCCAGAGCCCAAGCTATGCATTGGGTGAGTTCAACTATGGTGGTTGTCCATCGGATCCGATAATGACGTTTGCATTCTGCAGCTCATCGATGAATGTGAAGGTGGCTCTGCAGTCCTAGCCTGGAGGTGCAGAGTCTTGAACAGTGGGAGCATTGGAAGTCTGTTCTAGTGATTACTGCTAATGCAGTTCTGTGCTGTTTTTCTCTGGCAGCAGTGAGCTTCTGGCACTGCGCTTCTTCAAAGTTGTCAGCTGCTTTGTGGATTGAGGCCCCCCATTCTGATCTGTCCATAGCATGCTGCTCCAGTTCCTTTGGCTTGACGTGACATCACTGGATGCTTGCTTTCACAGCATCTTTGTATCGCAGCTTTGGGCAGCCTTGGTTTCTTTTGCCGAGCTGGAGTTCACCATACATCAGGTGTCTTGGCATCCTGAACTCCTAAATTTGAATGACATGCCTCATCCTTTGAAGGTGAGCCTTGATGAGCCAAGACTCAATGCTGGTGGAGTCCGCACGCTCTAGGACCTCCAAGTTGGTGACGTGGTCCTGCCAGCTGATTTTGAGGATGGAGCGAAGACCTTGCATGTGGAAGTGCTTCAGTTTTTCACATATCTGTTAAAAAGTGTCCATGTTTCACAAAGGGACGGGAGTACCCCAGCATTGTAGACCTTCAGTTTTGTTAATAGCCGGATACTGTGTTGGTTGAGCATTCGGGTGTGAAGTCTACCCAGCGCCTTGCCAAATCTAGAAGCGATTTCTTTGTCCAGGAAACCATCACAGGTAATAGTACTTCCCAGGTACTTGAAATGTTTGACATCAGCAAGTGGTGTGTCATCAATTACAATGCTGGGTGCAGGAGGGTAGGTGTTTGGTGCAGGTTGGTGAAGCACCTCCTTCTTGCCAAGACTAACGGTCAGTCCGAAGAGTTCGGAGGCCTCAGAGAAGCAGTCCAGCATCATCTGCAGGTTGAATTCTGTGTAGGCCACAAGGACCCAGCCATCAGAAAAGAGGACTTATTGAAGGAGAGTTTGTAGGCTTTTTGTCTTGGCAGTAAGACCACGCAGGTCAAATAGGGTGCCATCCAAACGAATATAGACCCCATTCTCCAGGTCTTGCATGGCATGGGACAACATGCAGGTGAAGAACACATTAAACAGGACTGGAGCTAGGACACAGCTCTGCTTCACACCATTGCTGTTTGCGAAGGCTTCTGACACATTCCCGCTGGAGAGGACCTGACCAGTCATGCCATTGTGGAAAAGCCTGATCATCGATACAAACTTTGGCAGACATCCGATGCGTTCTAGGACTGTCCAGAGGGCCTCGCTATTGACCATATCAAATGCATTGGTCAGATCTATGAAGACAGAGAATAGGGGCATGTTTTGTTCAATGCACTTTTCTTGGAGTTGCCTCATGGCAAAGATCATATCAACAGTACTTCTGCCAGGCCTGAAGATGCACTGTGACTCTGGGAGGTTTTGCTCTAATACTGTGATAAGTCTGTTGAGCATGAATCTGGCAAAGATCTTTCCTGCAACAGAGAGGAGGGAGATGCCCCTGTAGTTCCCACAGTCAGATTTGCTTCCCTTGTTCTTGTAGAGGGAGACTATCAGGGCATCTCGGAAGTCATCAGGCATCATCTCCTCTTCCCAGATACTCAGCAGGACATCATGAAAGGCTTCAAGGGCATTGGGGCCTGCCGCCTTGTAGCTCACAGCAGGAATGCCATCTTTTCCCGACATCTGCCCAAGTTTGTTTGACGGATTGCCTTTTTGATTTTATGTATTGTTGGGGGTTCTGTGAGCAAGTTTTGCATTGGCTGCTAGGGGATCTGGTTCAGTGCGTCTGCGTCAACCGATGAGGGTCAGTTAAGCAGATTACTGAAGTGCTCTTGTCAGCTCCTGCTCAAGCCCTCTTGGTCTTTGATGAAGGCAGAACCATCCGAGGACAACAATAGAGAGCAGCCTGGTGTGGAGGGGCCAAAAACTGTCTTCAGAGCACTGAAGAATTTGTTGGAGTTGTGGGTCTCTGCATAGTGCTGGACTTTGTCGGCATTATCCTGCCACTACTGGTCCTGCATCATTCAAAGGTCAGACTGGATTTTTGCCTGCAGACTTTTAAATCTTTCACACTTGGAGATGGAGGATAGGTATTTCTGCCACTCGATGGAGGCCTTGTTTTTAGCATGGAGAGCTTGTCATCATTTTTGTCAAACCAGTCTTCATGCAGTCTAGTTTTAACTCCAAGCACTTCTTTTGCAGTCTCAGCAACAGTATCCTTGAAAGAGGACCAATTTTCGGGTCTGCTTTTGGAGGTCAGACCATCTTGGAGTTGTCCGTCATGTCCTTCTTGGAATGTTTCCATATGGATTGGATTGTTCAGCCTAGTGACATTGTAGTCTGACCCTGACAGTCTTAGGTCAGTTTCTGTGAGGTGGAGTGATGTGCAGTGACATTACAGCCCTGACCAGCCTGTGATCAGTCCCGCATTCAGCACCTCTCATGGCACGGGTCACTTGGACATCCCTGATGTCACGTTGGTGTACAATGACAAAGTCAATCATGTGCCAGTGTTTAGACCGTGGGTGCATCCAGGTGGTTTTGTACTTGTCTGCCATTCTGAACAAAATGTTGGTGATACAAACACTGTGTTCTGCACACTTGCTAAGGAGGAACAGGCCATTTTCGTTGACTTTGCCTACACCGTGTCTGCCCAGAACGGTTTCCAAGCTGCTGAGGTCTCTTTCTACTCTAGCGTTGAATTCGCCTTGCACAGAAAGTTTGTCATTCTGTGAGGTTGACCTGATGACCTCATCAAACTGTTCATAGAACTGCTCTTTGTCTTCATCTGGACTGGTGAGCGTAGGACAGTATGCACTGATGACTGTGAGGTACCTGGCCTTGCTCAGAGGAATGCGCAATTCCATGAGACGTTTGCTTATTTCTACTGGCAGGGCTGGTATGTCCTTCAGTAATGCTGTTCTAAGGGCAAACCCAACACCATGTATCCTGTCCTCAGCTTGTGGCTTCCCTTTCCAGAAGAAGGTGTATCTACCTCCCTCTTCTCTCAGGGATCCCCATTGGCAAGACGCATTTTGCTGAGTGTGACAATGTCTATCTGGTATCGCTGGAGCTCCTTTTCAAAAAGCATTGTTCTTCCCTCTGTCCAGAAGCGTTTGGTCATTCCAGTCCGATTATATCTAGTTGGTATCTCTCAACCTCATGCACCAACTCAACTTCTGCCTCACCAGAGAGGTAACATTACATGTCCCAAGAGTCTGAGTCCGTACCTGAGGATTGGTCCAACAGAACCCATGCCTTTGGCTGCTCAGCAACTATAATTCACCTGACCCCTATAGCCCCTCCCACACGTGGTGGGTCCATGGGTGGGTGGAGCTGTCTCTTTTTCAAGCTGGGCTCGGCTGGGGTCCATGGGCAGAAGTAGGACCAGCAAATGCTTTCCTTTGAGCCCCTCCACCAGGCCTGGCCCTAGATGGCGGGGGTGGGGGGGCATGCTTGTGACCAGGCAAGGGAAACTGTGACCTTATATATCTCTCTATAGAGGCCTTTTGAATTTTACTTAATCTGGACCTTCACCTTGGACCTGTTTGTCTTGGGTGACCATAGCAGGTGCATAATTCCCTGACTAACCTAGCTCCTAGGATCATAAGGACACACAAACCCCTCCGCTTCAATAAAGTTTCGATTCAAGGAGTGGTTTTACTTTTCAAAAGTAATTAATATGAGGACTATTTGTAGTGGGAGCACACTGGCTTAGTGGTTGGGGCTCTTACCTCATAGCAAGGAGGTCCTTGATGGAGTTTGCATGTTCTTCCCGTGCATGTGTGGATTTCTTCTGAGTACTCTGGATTTCTCACACAGTCCAAAGACATGCACATTAGGCTTATTATATATTCTGGTGCATGTGAGAATGAATGGTTATTGGTCCTGCAATGGACTGGTAAGCTGTTCAGTGTGTACCACACCTTTCAGCCAGAGTAAGCTGGGAATGGGTAAAAAGCATTTACTCCTATTAAGGTTGTGGCAAGGCTGGAGCCTGTCCCAAACAACTCTGGGCAAAGGCAGGGTACACCCTGAACAGCCCGTCAGATCATCGCAGAGCCAACACACACACACACACACACACACACACACACACACACACACACACACACACACACACACACACACACACACACACACACACACACACACAAACAAACAAACAAATAAAAGCACCCACACTCATTAACACATAATTTTTGCTATGGAGGAAACTGCCATGCTTGAAGGAAACCCATAGAAACACAAGAATAACATCCAAACTCCACACAGAAACACCCAATCCCAGGACCTGAACCCAAAATATCCAAAGATGGATATAATTGTTGACAATTGGTGAGTAAAAGTAAATTCCATTCAACTCGGAGTACAATTATTAAAAATATATTATTAAATCCACCAGACTTACCAGAACTGGTATACAGATTTGAGCATAATGTTGAGGGAGGGATTTACAGAAGCATTTAAGAGGCAGGGTTTAAGGGTGTAAGATCAGACAGATGAACTCCACTATAAAAATAAAAATTGCCGAACTTGATGTGCTCGTGTTGTTTTTGCCAAGCGCTCTGACACCACTATCAAGTCAAACGGCCTTGGGCACTCAAAGCTACTCTCTCCCAAAGCATACCTTTCTGACTGTATGCTATTTTGTACATCCGCTTTTGTTTTTAATTATTAATTCAATGTACTGCTCCATCTGCTCCCAAGTCCTTTCTCAAAGTCACAGATGCCACATGTGAATTTTTCCACAAGGGTTTACTAACTATAAACATTTTTCTACCAAGACAGAAACCAAATAGGTCTGTAGCAAGGACATCTTTTCAACATCTGTGCAAAATCCACTCCAGCAGTAATCAATCTGAAACAAGTCAACAGTATGAGAGCTCATGCCTCAGTGCTCAGTGATGTCATAATAATACATAATAACATGAGGCTAAAAGAAGAATGTGAAAAACCTTCTTCATGATAGCCTAACATGAATCGAATTTTCTTAACTCTTCAATTTTCATCATAGCACATACCTTATAATCGGGTTTTAATACAATGTCACTATTTCAGTTCCTTCAGGATTTACTCACTCAATACTGTGCTAAACCGCTTAATCATAATTGGGTCGCGGAGAGGCTGGATCCAGACCATCACAGGGCTTAGACATGCACAACCATCCACACTCACACCTAGGGGCAATTTGGAACAGCCAATTAGCCCACCATATCTCTGGACAATGAGAAGAAACTGTACCTGGTGGAAACAGACTCAAGCACAGGGGTAATCAATACAGGGATCCCTCACTTTCCTTGCTTAATGGGGACCGAGACCGCCAATTTCCACGAAATAGGATCGACCCTCTGACTGACGTACACATACATGTATATGTGTATTTAATATCAATAAATACATATTCGACTCTATAAATGCTTATAATAACAATTAAACATTCAAAAATAATGTATAAGATGTAAATAAAATACTGTGTAAATACACATGTACACTCAGATGCGCATGCACACTCACATAAAAATGTATTTTTTTGTTTGTTTGTTTGTTTGTTTTGCATAATCGGCCTTGTTTTGTGGCATTTTCCTGAACCATTCCCCTTTTTTTTCCTTCGTTTCCTTTTTTAATTTTTTTTATTTTTTGATGAATATTTTTGAAAAACCTGTGATACACTGAAGCTGTGGAAACTGAAGCACAAAGTAGCAAGGGATCACTGTACATGCTAAACAGTGTGCCTCCTGTACATATTTCTATTTATTGAAAACACATCATCTGTTAATTACAAATAATGTATACTTATTCGATTGTATACTGACCTTAATTTTCCCCATAGTAGATCTCTCCACCACCACCTAATCAGATTGTATTATTATTTTAGTCTGATGATCAGACTGCCAAGTTTAGTTGCTGTTCAGCTCCTTGAACAGGAAGCCCATATTGAACACCTCCAAACCAACAACATTAAATAGCTTTCGGTACTGTTTATTGTATCACAAATACAATGTATTTCATTTATTTATTCAGTGAATGGTGAACTGTGACCAAGCTGCAAAGTAATTTACTTTACAAGAAAGCAAGCTGTTGTAAGTACCATTGTCAAAGTTAACCTTATGGTCTAGAGTGCAACCCTGATTTTGGATTACTGTCTATATGGAATGTTGCATATTCTTCCAGTATTTATACAGAACACCTGATACGTGACTGCATGTAGAATAGTGGAAGTATTGTTTTCTGTGATACTTTATTGGTGTATTAAATACTGAACCAGTGTACTGGATATTGGATTGCACAATACTTAGATTCATATCTAAGTGTGATTTGGAATGTTGGATTACAAAATACCTAATATAAAGCCTTCTACATCAATTTTATTACCGATCCTTTAAGATCGTTACAAATCACAATTAGATATGAATCTAATAAACTTGGACATGACAGTTATGTAGATTGTATGATTATTTGTATGGAAGTATGTAGATTGCAGGATGAAATGAATGGAGGTGTGTAGATTATGATGATGTGTATGGAAGTATGTAGATTTTACAGTGATGTGTATGGAAATATGAATCTTAATAATTTGACAGAAAGTTAGCTAAGCATGAAGAATATCCTTTGTTAGAGGGTTGAACTCAATGGTACACCATTTGTGCGTTTTTTTATCCTTGTTGGGGCTTCCTGGATTACATGAAGAACAACCAAGCAAATTGTCAATGCTTTGTAAAATAATATTTTTTTTACAAGTTCCAAAAGAATAATCTCTAACAATATTCTATCTTTAACAAAGAGAAAGTTGGAACTGGATATAGAGTGCAGAAAAACACAGATGAATGAAGGCTGCCATGTTTAACATAGGGCAGTGGTGGCCCAATTGTAGGGTGCTGGATTACTGATCCCTAGGTCAGAGATGCAAGCCATACTGTCAATGGATTTTTACTGCTGCTTCTCAGTGTAGATAATTGGCCGACTTTGGCTCTGTCACCGCTGTCTATGGTGTCGTTTGGTGTCTTTCATCAAGAGTAGGCTGAATAGCCTTCAGCTCACCTGGCAAGCTGTCCAGGGTATACTTTGCCCTTACACAGAGTTGGCTTAGATGGGTGCCAGCCTTCCCGCAATTCTAATTACGATTAAGCATTTTAGAAAATGAATGAATGTTTAATATATAAAAGGCAAGGCATATTTGGGTCTTTTTTCCTTTAGATATAATATAATACTGCTCTAAACAATGACAGTATGGTGGCGTACTGGTTAGCATGTCCCCCTTACAGAAGAAGGTCTTGAGTCCGAGTTCCATGCTCAGCAAGGACATTTCTGTGTGGAGTCTGCATGTACTACCCATGCTTCTGTGGGGTTATTTTTTGGGCACTCTGATTTCCTCCACAGTTCAAAGACTTGCACATTAGGCAACTGGCTGTTCCAAACTCCCCCTGGGTGTGCATGTCAATGTGCCCGATTGTGTGAGTGCTGGCCCTGCAATGGCGTGGCAAGCGGTTCAGGGTTTATCTTGCCTTTGCACAGCGTTGGCTGTGATAGGCTCCAGCCTCCCCATAACCTGAGTACGATTAAGTGTTTCAACAAATGAGTGAGTGAGACAGTGAGTGGTGCACGTAAGACTGAGATACCGGTACAGACTATAAATCACCAATTTTATAGAACAAGGGTATTTTAAAGATGTTCAAGTTTTTTTTGTTTTTTTTTTACTTGAACATGATATTTTAGCATACATACAGGAAGTAGAATCTAGCACACACTTAAAGCATGAATAGTTGTTCCTTGTTTTGCTTCATTGAAGGTAATATTGAAAATTGTGCATATCTTCCTTACCCTTTCACAGTTGTACGGTATTGGACACAACCGGTGAACTGCAGCCAATTTTCCGTTTGAGTTCTTATCTTTCCATATAACAGAACCAATAATAGAAGTGAAATTAGATGAAGCCTAACTTTTTCTCCTGTCTGTCTACTAGGACCTAAAGGATAAGGTGACTCAGCTGCTCCCTCTGTTGCCAGTGCTGGAACAGTATAAAACGGATGCCCAAATGATTCTGAGGCTCAGAGATGAGGTGAGGAACCTGTCGCTGGTTCTGATGGCCATCCAGGAGGAAATGGGAGCCTATGACTATGAGGAGCTTCGGCAGAGAGTCCTGCTACTGGAGACACGTTTGCACTCCTGCATGCAGAAACTGGGTGAGAACGATGGAGAGGGAGAGGGATTTTGTGTGGGTGCGAAGTGAGTGCAATCACATTATTAACACAGATTCACACTAATAACTGAGAGGAAAGCACTAAAATCCAAACTGAGAACTGATTATCTTCAAATAATGCAATCTTGCAGCTTTTTATATTACGATAATTACCTGAAGATAAACATAACCTTTGTGTCACTTAATCGACACCATCTGCTGATGATTTGTTAGCGTCTATCTGCACAACTTCAGAGGTTTAATTAATAGGAAAAATGTGCCAAGGAACATAAATATGATTATTTCTCTCCAGTGATAAATAAGGTAGGTAAGGTAAGGTAAAGTCTGTTGGGTTTTCACACCCGAGCCTAGTGGCTCATCAGGTCGGTGCTTACCCCCGGTTTCTGTAGCGTGAAGCGACCAGAAGTACAACTCCTCCTAGATGGGACACTAGTCCATCGCAGGTTACATTCCCAGTATATTTTTACTGGTACCCATTTATACTGCTGGGTGAACACAGGCACACTTGTGGTTAAGACCTTGCCCAGGGGTCTTAGCACAGTGAGGGTCTCAGCACAGTGGGATTCGAACTCACAACCTCCCGATCACGAGCACAGCACCCTAACCACTACACCACCGGCCCTTCGTGATAAATAACCTGTTTCCTATTTCCCCCCTTATTGTAAAATAGCAGGGTGGTCTGGTTGTGTATTCGCTAGTATATTCACCTCACAGCAAGAAGGTCCTGGGTTCGAGTCTTGGGCTCAGTAAGGGTGTTTCTGTGTAGAGTTTGCATGTTCGACTCTATGTTTGTGTGGGTGTCCTCTGAGTTTCTTCCCACTGTCCAAAGACATGCACAGTAAGCCAGCTGGCTTCCAAATTGCCCCAAGGTGTGGATGTGGGAGTGAATGGTTCAGTTTTATTTGTGTGGCACTTTTTATAATTGACATTGTCGCAAAGCAGCTTTACACGGTAAAACTAGGAATTTACAAAGGACTGTATAAAAGAATTTAAACATTTTCTACAATCCCGTCACATCCCTAATAAGCAAGTCTGCGGCAACAGTGACAAAGGAAAAACTCCCTCAGAAGATGCAAAGAAGAAGACTTGAGAGGATGACTGTGTCTGAGTGTTGGCCCTGTGATGGTCTGATGAGCTGGTAACGGAGTATTGGCTCTGATGGCCTCCCTATGACCATGATAGGATGAAACACTTTAGAGTGAGCGTGTAACAAGACTGGTGAAGTGTATGAAACCTGTGACACATTTCAAAAGTTTTTTACATTTTATTTAGGGAGCAGTCACACCTTGCCGGCTTGTTTAAGCAGACCTCAGACAAATAGAAAATTATCGGTTACTGCTCTTTTTAGGCTTTTAGGCTTTTACAATTCCCTAAAGGATGTCAATGTCTATTTCAGACTTGGTGAATACTAGTTACATGTACAGTAGTTGTATTGTAGTTATCTTGTCATGAGTTTTGTTCTATGGACCCTTGTCCATCTTGACCATGAATTCCTCGTCAGTATTAGCCTGTTGAACTCGCAGTCTATATCTTGCTCACTTCCACTTTACCCGCTGCATATCAGGTAGTAGTCCAGCTGTGAGTTACGTCAACTGGACATCAATAGACTCAAACTAGAAAGCACATGCATGGCCTTATAAATGGCAGGCAACTTTTTGCCCAGTGGAATCTGCTCCAGGTTTCCAAAGGATTGAACAAGCCTCACCCGACAAGAAATGCACTTGCCAAAAGAGAAATGATCAAGAAATGCATAAAAATGGAGATAAACAAATTGGAAAATTTGCTTTCGGTTGATGCTATCCGGCAAAGTGTGACTACTTCTATAATTGAAATTGGTTTCCTTAACCTTGTACGCATGCTGGACACAACAAACCATGTCTTATCCAATCACAGCACTAGAGCGAAGTACATATGCAGACTTCCTTAGGTCATGCAAAAATCATACATTGCACATGTATGGTGCTCCATGTATGAAGGCCACGGGTCCTTCCGTATATGTGGCACCATGCATGGGAAAAGCATAATTTTTGCCGACCTAAGGAGATCCTAATGTATTTATTCTTTCCCTAAATGTATACTGCCAATAACTAAGACCTGGTTTTATGTGAATCTCCCTTGCGCATGGTCGAGGTGAAGGTTCTATGCATAATCTTTCAACAAATGCTATACATCCCCTTAAAAAAACATTTGTTTTCATAGCACTCATATAAAGTTCAATTATTCCATGTTGAAACATTATTAAAGCTCAAAATGCTTTGACGTATTCTAGGTTCAACAAAATGCTCTCTGACATCCAATCATAAACTTTAGGTGCCATAAGTTTTTCTGAAATTTAACTGTACAAAATCTCAGCGGTAGTTACTGTCTTCAGTTAGACACTGCTACCTAGATTAACTTCACAGAAATGCAACGAGCAACTTCTTCAGAGATGATGTGTCTTTTATTTCCCAGTCTTGGCATTTATCGTTTTATAAATTTGCATAAGATTTAAATATTCATTTTAAGTTACTGACAAGACAGTTCTAGCATTTCTTTAAACTATGAGAGCATTCAATTGAAGTCTTATTTTATTGTTACCATGGCTGATCCAGACCCATCCTGCCTTTAACCACAAATAGAAATCAGAACAAAGTCTTGTTTTTTATATCATTTTAATTATTTACTGTTGACAAATATCTTGGATTATTTTGTGAACTCAGGTATTACAGCACAATCAAAGGAAAAATCAACAGAATGGAGTCAATAAGAGAAAAATTGAAACCATGGCTGATTTCTTTCTAGCCCAGACTGTAGCTTCACACATGTATCCATTTATTCATTTTCTGAATAGCTTAGTCCTAATTAGGGTCACGGGGAGACTGATGCCCATCTCAGCCGACTCTGTGCAAGGGCAGAGTACACCCTGGACAGCTTGTCAGCCCATCACAGAGCAGAAACACGCTGACGGCTATGCAGCCTACTTTTGTCAAGAGTTGTGGTTCTTTTACATGCCTAACACCACAGACACCGAGATACATGGCCAGCCATTGATAACCCAGTTAGCTGCACTCGGGTAGATTCACACGGTCAATGATAATTGTGTTAGTTAGTATCTCTGAGTGAAATTCTGATTTCCATGTTGTTGCTGATATTGTCAGACACATGCACTCATTCAATTATGTATTTCAACGCTCACTCCTACTAGGGTCATAGGAATCTCAGCTGACATTAGAGAAAGGTGAGGAAACACCCTGAAATGTTTACCTGACCATCACAGGGCTTTGCTGTTGGGATTTTTACACCAGAGCCTAGTGGCTCATCAGGCCAGTGCTTATCTCCGGTTTCCATAGCGTCAAGCGACCAGGAGTTCAACTCCTCCAGGATGGGACGCCAGTCCATCGCAGGTCACCTTCCCAGTATATTTTTACTGGTACCCATTTATACTGCTGGGTGAACAGAGGCACACTTGTGGTTAAGACCTTGCCCAGGGCTCTTAGCACAGTGGGGGTTTAACTGGGATTTGAACACACAACCTCCCGATCATGAGCACAGCACCCTAACCACTACACCACCGGGCCCACGGACCATCACAGGGATGGCACATAAAAACACAACCATTCCCACTTCTACCTAGAGGCCAACTGAAACAGCCAATTAACTTTCTGTGCATGTCATTGGATTGGGGAAAGAAACTGGAGTACCCGGAGGAAATCCACACAAGCATGGGGAGATCATGTGTGAGAACTCCACACAGAAATTCCTGAGCCCGGTACCAGGACCTTCTTAATGTGAGGTGGAAATGCTAACCACTATGCAACTGAGCCACCCAGGCTAATATAGAGGATGTCAAAAGTGACTTGAGATAGAAATGAAATAGAGTTAGACTTTCAGTGAAATAGTTATAATACCTATAATACCTCCAATTTTCCAATATGCATTTAAAGGTTTCCAGATAAAGCATAGGAAAACATAATTAAATAAACTTGAAGATTAAAAAAATTAAATCATGGCATGGTTCTGTTCTGCTTAACACAATTTAATGCAAAGTTTGTTGACACAGCAAAGTCATCACCTATTACAAATCTTCCAGCTGAACACACTCATGGAAGTCTTCCAGCAATGGAAATCAAGTATTTTTATGGAAGTTTCTTCTCAAAACTGATGAAGAGATTATAGAATGAATATGTAATATTTTGCAATTCTTGATTGTTTTGTCTTCTCGCTTTTGTTTGCTTCATCCCAAACCACTTTGATAGTTAGTCTGCAGACTCTGCCACTATTCAATTCAATTCAGTTTTATTTGTATTGCACATTTTGCAATTGACATTGTCACAAAGCAGCTTTACACTGTAAAAGTAGGAGTTTAAATATTTTTTACAACCTCAACACATCCCTAATGAGCAAGCCTTTTGTGATGTGGCAAAAAAAAAAAAAAAAAAAAATCTTCCTAAGTTGACATGAGAAAGAAACCTTGAGAGGAACCAGGCCCAAAAGGGAAACCCACTCTCATTTGGGTGAAACCATAAAAATACACACCATGTACGAGAAACTTCATTACAGTACAAAATGTAGTCCGGTTGGTTATACAACAACTGTAAGTACTAAATAATTGAGGAGACAAGAGTTGAAATCACCAACAACGAAAAGTCATCTTCACAGTCGGAATGCATATCAAAAACCATATTGGTCTTCATCAGCAGGAGGGCTGGGCTTCCAAGATAAGAGCTCCAGCCAATATCAGCACACCAGGACAAACTAGGACTCAGAAAGCATAAGGATCAGGATCACCAGCATCCCAGAAGAAGAATGTGTGGCAAAAACACACACACACACACACACAGAAAGAGAGAGAGAGAGAGCGAGAGCGAGAGAGAGAGAGAGAGAGAGAGAGAGAGAGAGAGAGAGAGAGAGAGAGAGAGAGAGGTGCTAGGTATACTCATAATAGTGGGATGGAAATAAAAGAATTTACTATTGCTGAGTGCAAGCAGGTACTCTGGCTTGACTGGTGATGGCAGCATAACTAAAACAGAGAAAACTAGAAGAAATGCAGTCATGTGGGCACCCTGTGACACTGGGTACGTCTGTCACTTCACTGTCAACCAACCTGTGTAAGCATGTAAAGTGAGAGAGTAAAACGATGCAGTTTTCAGCCTTGTATTAAAAGCAGAGACTGTGTCTGAGTCCTGAAGGTTAACTGGATGGTTATTCCATAACTGTGGGATTTTATGAAATAAATTTCTGCAACTTGAAATAGTCTTCATTATTACGAAGCATCCTGCAACTTTTGAGCCCAGGGGGGCGTGCAGGATCATAAACAACAAGTGTTTGCTAAGATACTGTAACGCAAAACCACTCGACTACTATTCCATGATTCAAACTTAGCCGTCTTGTTGCTTTCTTCTAAGGTAGTGCCAATACACCACTTACCTTTTATTTCCTTTACAGCTCATTCAGTAGACTTAAACAGCTTGCATTTCAATAAGACAGGGAAATTAGCGGTGTTCTATAATTCTAAGATTTTAAAAATTACATTCTAAAATGTCTGTGTAATGAATATGAAGATGTCTGTCTTCCTTTCGGCTTTTTCCCTTTTACTCAGGAGTCGCCACAGCGAATCATCTGATTTGCACGTTTGATTTGGCAGAGGGTTTTTTTTTACGTCGGATGCCCTTCCTGTCACAACCCTTTTCAGCAAGGGACAGAAACACACTGACGACTTTGCAGCTACTCTTTACGAAAGTCAGCAATGGTTCTTTTACATGAACCTCTCACCATAGACAGTGAGAGACATGGCCCGCCTTTGATAACCCAGTTAGCCGCACTGGGGGGGGACAGTAACAACCTTGTGGAGAGTGGGACTCGAACCCCCAACCTTTTGGATCAGCGGTCCAGCGCCCTATACCACTAGACCACCACTGCCTGTAATGAATATGAGGATGATTTACATAAATGCCCCAAAATGCTTTCAGAAAAGCAGGTAAAACTAACTAAACTAACACTTAAATTTAAAGACAAACAGGTTTGAATGAAAGTGCAGTTTAATTTGCTTTTCCATTCAGAGGAAATACTGCACAGGGCAAACCATTATGGGCAGTGGGCATGAATTACAGATCACTCATGCTAAATATTTAACATGTGCTTTTATAATAGCTGGCCTCACATAATTCAGTACAGCAGTGAGACTTTGAAATATAAAACCTTGCTCAAAATTAATAGCTTCACTGTCAAAACTTTGGTAGCTATATTATTTTAACCCATGCTTAGATTCTTAGAATGAAAAGATTTTTACATTTGAAAGAATACTAACTTTGAAAATATATGCCAACCAATAAAAATGGCATAATTTGAGAAACTGGACTGGTTATCATTAGATATTTGCTGCTGAAGTCAATTCCAAACAGAAACCACACACTATGTTATAAATGCTTTCTATAGCAGCATAGCTTCCACTATTTCAGCAATGGTCCATTAAGCTCCACCCTCCCCATCCCCATGTCTTTAATTAACAATAACAATAATGCAGCAGCGAGTTTAAATCAAACTGAATTGTACATATATGTGGTTCAGAATGAGTGATGGTGTCCTGGAGGTAAATTTCTGCAAACTGCACTCCTACAATTAGAATTATGCAAATTACAGCATGCAATTAATGCGTTCTTGAATTTTTATTTTAATCAGCCATTTGGATTGGATATTATGTCCAGGTTTTCTTTAATGACCAATCTCATTTTTCCATAAATCAACTACAGACATATCCACACACAAACACTGAGTCATCGTAGCTTAGCTAATCACTTCAGAAATGACTTTCCGAAACCTGAGCTGACATGTGACAAATTATGGTGGTGTATTTTTTATCAGAAATGCCATGCGCATACAGATCATCTGAGAAAAGCTAATTTGTCCTTACTCAGGCATAAATACACTTGTATTATCAGAAAATGATCACTGATTCTGAGTGCAAGTGTT
Source organism: Plotosus lineatus (assembly GCA_024760905.1). NCBI lineage: Eukaryota > Metazoa > Chordata > Actinopteri > Siluriformes > Plotosidae > Plotosus > Plotosus lineatus. The sequence continues at coordinate 87,224,897 of CM045728.1, read as the reverse complement.
GCATACCTTTCATTAATTTTATTGACTTTATTATTTATTCGTTCCTTCAATCATTCATTCATCTGAACAAACACACACACACAGAGATACATATTTACATTTACACCTAGGGTGAATATAGAGAAGAACAATGTACTAAATGGGCAGTGGTGCCGGTGGTAAGGAGCCAGATACTGATTCAAGCACCATTAACAATGTGTTGTCACCGCTGTTCACCAGGGAAGCTAACTGGGTTATCAAGTTGCATGCGGGCCATGTCTCTCGCTGTCTATGGTGAGCAGCATGCAAAAGAACCATTTCTGACTTTCATCAAGAGTACATTTTATAACCATCAGTGTGTATCTGTCCTGCGATGGTCTGGCAAGCTGACCAGGGTGTACTCTGCCCAGAGGCGGCTGGACCTTCATTAGGACTAAGGGGTTCAGAAAATGAATGAATACTACCTTTTTGTAACCAGATAGGAAATTGACACAAACACAGATTGAACATGGAAATTCCACAGAGAAATGCTCTTGCTGAGCCTGGGACTCAAACTCAAGACCTTGTTGCTGAGAGGTAGAATACTTACCACAATGCCTACATGATAATTATAATTCTAATTTTTTTTTCTTTTTATTATTATTATAATTATCATTGTTATGTTTCACTGTACAAACAAGTTGGCCTTGCCTTCATTTTCACATGCTGTCTTCAAAGTATAATTTCCTGACTCTGATATTGACAGAGCTGAAGTAATGTTTCTGTTTATTAAGATGAAAATATCAAGCGAAACAGCAAGCACCATACATGGTTCAACATATCTTTTATTATGTTCTATTGTTTTTACTCACAATTAAGGGACTGCAAAGAAATTGTTCCATGCTTCAGTTGAGTTAGAAAGATTAGGAAGAGTATCTTATAAATGATGGAACAAGTGATCTAGACACATTAATGGGATTTAAAGTTATCCAGACAGAATCTGATGCTTTTCCTGTGATAATGAACTGAGTTTTATTGGTGCTATCTAATGGTAATGTCTTTGTGCCGTTAGGAAACAAAAAAAAACATGATAAGTAGCATTTCATTGTAATCTCAGTCATCTTTTTCTTTTCCTTTCGGCTGTTCCCTTCAGGGGTCACCACAACGAATCATCTGCCTCCATCTCACCCTATCCTCTACATCTTCTTCTCTTACACCAACTACCTTCATGTCCTGCTTCACCACATCCATAAATCTCCAGTGTTTACTTTGTCTCCAGGTTTGCAGTTTCGACCTCAGCATTGTACTACGAATATGTTCACTATCCGTCCTCTGTACATGTCCAAACCATCTCAATCTAGCCTCCCTGACTTTGTCTCCAAAACGTCTTACATGTGCTGTCCCTCTGATGTATTCATTCCTGATCCTATCCATCTCCGTTACTCCCAAAGAGAACCTCAACATTTTCATCTCTCCTACCTCCAGCTCTACCTCCTGTCTTTTCCTCAGTGCCATTGCTTCTAAACCATATAACATATCTGGCCTCATCACCATCTTGTACACTTTTACTTTCATTCTTGCCAATACCTTCCTGTCACACATCACAAAAGACACCTTTCTCCAACCATTCCAAACTGCTTGCACACGCTTCTTCACCTCTTTTCCACACTCTCCATTGCTCTGGAATGTTGAGCCTAAGTACTTAAAATCCTCCACCTTCTTTATCTCTGTTCCCTGTAACCTCACCATTCCTTTTTGGTCCTTCTCGTTCACACACATGTATTCTGTCTTACTGAGGCTAACCTTCATTATTTTCCTTTCCAGGGCATACCTCCACCTCTCTAGATTTTCCTGCACTTGTAATCTTTTCAAGTACAGATCACAATGTCATCTGCAAATATCATAGTCCATGGAGATTCTTGTCTAACGTCGTCTGTCAGCCTGTCCATCACCAGAGCAAACAAGAAAGGGCTCAGAGATGACCCTTGATGCAGTCCCACCTCCACCTTGAACTCTTCTGTCACGCTGACAGCACACCTCACCACTGTCTTACATCCCTCATACATGTCCTGCACCACTCTAACATACTTCTCTACTACTCCAGATTTCCTCATGCAATACCACAGTTCCTATCTCAGCACCCTGTCAGATGCTCTGTCAGCTCCGTCTGACCTTCTCTGTGCTTCGCTATTAAAATCTTCAATGCAAACATTGCATCTGTGGTGCTCTTTCTTGGCTTGAAACCAAACTGTTGTTCACAAATGCTGAACTCTACTCTTAGTCTAGCTTCCATAGACACTCTTTCCCATAACTTCATCGTATGGCTCATCAACTTTATCCCTCTGTAGTGGCCACAACTCTGCACATCTCCCTTGTTCTTAAAAATGTGTACCAGCACACTTCTTCTCCATTCCTCCAGCATCCTCTCACTCTCTAAGACCTTGTTGAATGTTCTTGTCAGAAAGTGTACTGCTACCTCTCCTAGACACTTTCATACCTTCACAGGTATGTCATCAGTACCAACCACCTTTCTACTTTTCATTCTCTTCAATGCCCTCCTCACTTCTCCCTTACTAATCTTTACTACTTCCTGGTCCTCAACAATCACCTTTTTACTCTTTGTCCTCTCATTTTCCTCATTAATCAGTTCTTCAAAGTACTCTTTCCATCTTCCCAGCACACTTCTGTCATCAGTCAATACATTTTCCTCTCTGTCCTTAATCACCTGAACTTGTTTCCCATCCTTCCCATCTCTGTTTCTCTGCTGTGCCAACCTGTATAGAACATTTTATCCGTCCTTACTGTCCAACCTAGCATACAACTCATCATACACCCTCTATTTGCCCCATTGACACCACTACCTTTGCCTTACGCTGCGTCTCCCTGTACTTCTGTTTACTCTCTTTGGTCCTCTCAATGTCCCACTTCTTCTTAGCCAACCTCTTCCTTTGTACACACTCCTGCACTTCCTCAGTCCACCACCAAGTCTCCTTATCTACTTTCCTTCCAGAGGACACACCAAGTACTCTCCTACCTACCTCCCTGATTACATTAGTTGTAGTTGTCCAGTCATCTGGAAGCACTTCCTGACCACCCAAAGCCTGTTTCAACTCCTCCTTGAAGACAACATGACACTCTTCCTTTTTCAGCTTCCACCACTTTGTCTTCTGCTCTGCCTTTGCCTTCTTCACCTTCCTCACTATCAGCATCATCCTGCTACCCACCATCCTATGCTGTCTGGTAACATACTCACCCACTACTAATTTGCAGTCACTGATTTCCTTACATTGTTTACACAAGATGTAGTCTACCTGTGTGCTCTTACATCTGCTTTTATAAGTCACCCTATGCCCCTGTCTCCTCTGGGAGAAAGTATTCACTACAGCCATTTCCATCCTTTTTGCAAAATCTACCAACATCCATCCTTCTGTGTTCCTGTCCTAGATACCAAACCTACCCATCACTCCCTCATCGCCTCTGTTGCCTGCGCCAACATGTCCATTGAAGTCTTCACCAATGACCACTCTGACGCCTTTGGGGGTACTCTTCATCACTTCATCTAACTAACTCCAGAATCTCTCCTTCTGTTCTAGCTCACATCTTGCCTGTGTTGCATAAGCACTAGCAACAGTGAACATCACACCTTTAATTTCTAACTTGAGACTCATCACTCTGTCTAACACTCTTTTCACTTCCTGACCATTTCCGACCAATCCCTCCTTAAAGATGACTCCTACTCCATTTATCTTCCCATCCACACCATGATAAAACAGCTTGACCCTTCTCCTCAGCTTCTAGTCTTGCTACCTTTCCACCTGGCCACCTGAACACACAGTATGTCCACCTTCCTCCTCTGCATCATGTCAGCCAGCTCTCTATCTTTTCCTCTCATAGTTCCAACAATCAAAGTCCCTACTCTCAGTCCGAGAGTCATGTCATTTGTCTTCTCTCTCCACTAATGGACCTCTCCTGCCTCTCCTTCTTTGACCAGCAGTAGTCCAGTTTCCACTAGCACCCTGTTGGTTAACAGCGCTGATGAAGTTTGTTGTTAACCCGGACCTCGATCAATCCGATTTGGAAGTCATATTAATGTTTCGCATGTTTGATTTGGCACAGGTTTTACGTCAGATGCCCTTCCTCACACAACCCTCTGCATTTATCCGGGCTTGGGACCAGCGTGAGAAAGAACACTGGCTTGAGCCCTCTTTCACAACTGCATTAATTTTAATCGCAGTTTAACTGAAAAAAAATATTCCACCAAACTATGGAAATTAAGTTTATTATACACTTAATATATTCACTACAAATGACTCCAGGGTGTATACCAATTGTTTCTTGAATAGACTCCAGATCCTCAGTAAATATAATCAGGTTAAAAAGCTGTTACTGAAAATGATGAAACAAATTTCCTCAAACTCTTTCCTCATCAAAAGTATTGGGGAACATTTAGTTTATCATATATTTGAAGAAAGTCGTTGCTATAGAAGTCATTTAGGCAGAAAGAAAGGACATATGCCTACTCTTTAATAAGGGGAAAGGATAAAAACACATCATAATCCACAGCATTTATCAAAATACAGAAAAGAGGAATCAAGTAAGGATAATGTATAGTCAGCTATGATACTCTTTAAAATGGCAATAGATTTGGTAACATTCGTTTAGTGTTTGCCCGTCTTATGTGATGTCAGGTGGGAGTGGCTCAAGTTTCTTCCACCACCTTAATGCATATGCTGTATGCATGAAGGAAGGGTAGATGAATGGGTGGGTGGGTGGACAGATAGAGGAATGGATGGATGGATCTAATCACAATGGAGAAAAGAGGGGTAGGGTTAAAATTGTAAGGCATGAAACATGAGAAGTAATAACACAAATGGTAAGAAACAGAACAAACAAAAAAAAAAACCCAAACAAACAAAAAAAACAAAGTAAGATCTAAGATAACACATCTTGGTAAAGCATAGACACAATAATAAAAGCACATGCGGTTCATGTTGTGCTGGAATAAACACAATTTATCAATGTAAAGATATTAATGGTGGGTTCTATTTGTGTTTTGAAGTCATGATTCCTGGAATTATTTATTAAGTAGTAGTTAGTACATCTGGTTCACAGCAAGAAAGTCATGGGTTTGAGTCCAGGGTTCGATGTAGCCACTTATCTATGGAGTTTGCTTTTCTTGTGCTTGTGTGAGATTCCTCTTGGTACTCCAATTTACTCCTACAGTCTAAAAGCATGGACATTAGGGAAATTGAGTGTTTCAGATTGCCCCTAGGTGTGCATGTGAATGATTTTGTGTGTGTTAACCTGTAATAGATTGGTAACCTTTTAAGAGCGCACACAGGAGACTGACTCACTCCATCTTTTCTGCAAGAAGAGGCCACAATGTAAGACTTAAGTCTAGACACAGCTTTCTCCATTCTGCTCAGGTGCTTATCAACAGCCTCATTCATTGTCTCATTTCCAGTCTGCACCACACAATGTCTCTATCAACCCAAAAGAGTGCCACCCATCTGGCTCCCATGGCTCTTTTGGATGAGCCTAAATTGCTTCCACACTGCAACAGGTCACTGTAGGGTCCTCATGAACAAATGAGGCCTTAAGATGGAGGAAACAACTATATGCAACTAGTGAAGAGCAGATGATAAATACCTGCTTGCTGGTCCGCCCTCAGGTCTTACAATCATACTCCTCAGAATCAACTGCAAATCAGGCACCCGGCACTAGGTGGGGATTGTATATGGACTTGAGAAGAAATAGAAAATTAATTTTTCAAAGTGATATGTACCTAATACTAATAAATAAAATTAATAAAAAGATTTAGGGACTGCTCAAAAGGAGAGTTCTGAAAAAAACAAACAAAAAAAAACCCTTCTAATTAAAAAAAAACTCATTTCCTCAATGTAATTGAGTTCAGATCAGTAATGCATCGCACGGCAGTAATAGTTTATTATGTTGGCTTTAAAGATTAAGATGCCTATTGTATGAGGCACATAGAATTATTTTTACATTATTAAAAAGTGTATTTTATTTTATAGCTTGAAACAAGTAACAGTTTAGAAGGGAACATAGAATAGAAGAACTTGCCATCACTCAGATATTCATTGCCATTACCAAGGTTATTTCGGTAAAGTCAGACTGATGCTACACCAGTTGAAGGGCTCGGTGCCATAACCTGCTAAATCCATATGTGATGAAAAATGAGGTATGTAGTATACTTTCAGTCTCTTGCCATATGCTGAAAGTCACTTCAAAATGGATAGATAAAATCCCAAATCATGAGATAAATATTATTTGAGTTTTTGAAAATCATAAATTTGTGCAGGTTACGGTACAGAGACCTTGAATTTTTCTTTAGTATGCTGCTTTTTTGCACTACATGGAGCACGGATAATAATGCAATTCTTTACTGAATAGTAGTCAACTCGGGTATGATATCATTCCAAACTCTAACTTCTGACTACCAAGGTGACTGGGACAAAATGATAGTTTTTGGGTTTGTGGTGAAAATCATAAAGGCTCTGGATCAACCTCTTCTGTTTTAGAGAACATTTGTTCCTTCATTCAACTAAAAGTTGATATTTTATACTTGTAAAAACTACATGTTTCCTTGAACTGATATGTGTTTCTCTTTTACCGATAAAGTTCCAGCATTTTAAGCTCATTTTAAATATTAAAGAAGAAAAAAAGACTTCATTTTGACCGTGGCATGGAAGCATCGCTGATATTTTGACAGATGGAATCTGATTACAAACTGAACTGATTTGACTCATGTCCATTTCACTATGGCATAGAACTATCAAAGCCTCAGTTCTTGGAGCTGAGATGAAAAAAACAAATAAAAAATAAACAAATAAATAAACATTATTAAAGGCAGGAAACAACCTGTCCAATATCCAAAACCTGATATTTTAATCTGTTTTCATTTTGAAAGTTCATCATTAAATAGGGTTATAAACAAAACAGTTTTAGAAAGCAGAGTACATTTAACTGCTCAGAGGATCGCTGTTCCACAATAAACAAGGAAATAATAATTAGTTTCCTTTAGTTCCTGGTACTGTGCATTTTACATTCACTTGTTATGTATTGTTCAACAGTTTTTTAAGAAGTGTATTTAAATATTATTATTATTATTATTATTATTATTATTATTATTATTATTATTATTATTATTATTATTATTATTATATTACTGCATGTGTTTTATGTGTTGCATGTGTCTGTAATGTGTAATTGGAATCCTTTTAAATGTGTTTGAAACATATATATATATATATATATATATATATATATATATATATATATATATATATATATATATATATATATATATATATATATATATATATATATACAGTATTACAGTATATTATGTATACTGAACATTTTATAAGTTAAATTTGAATCAGTATTAAGTCCTCATCTTTGTTTTTTGTTGATGTACACTAGAGATTTATATGTTACTCAAATGGGTTCATTAATACTGTACTCATAATTAATAGATCTGTTATAAACAGATATGATGTTTGCAGATGACATAGTGATCTGTAGTGAGAGCAGAGACCAAGTGGAGGAAAATCTAGAGAGGTGGAGGTATGCCCTGGAAAGGAGGGGATTGAAGGTTAGTCTTAGTAAGACAGAATACATGTGTGTGAACGACAAGGACCCAAGAGGAACTTTGAGGTTACAGGGGGCAGAGATAAAGAAGGTGGAGGATTTTAAGTACTTAGGCTCAACAATCCAGAGCAATGGAGAGTGTGGAAAAGAGGTGAAGAAGCGCGTGCAGGCAGGTTGGAATGGATGGAGAAAAGTGTCCGTGTGATGTGTGATAGGAGAGAATCGGCAAGAATGAAGGGAAAAGTGTACAAGACGGTGATGAGGCCAGCAATGTTGTATGGTTTAGAGACAGTGGCCCTGGGGAAAAGACAGGAGTCAGAGTTGGAGGTAGCAGAGATGAAAATGTTGAGGTTCTCTTTGGGAGTAACGAGGATGGATAGGATCAGAAATGAGTACATCAGAGGGACAGCACATGTTAGATGTTTTGGAGACAAAGTCAGAGAGGCTAGATTGAGATGGTTTGGACATGTACAGAGGAGGGATAGTGAGTATATTGGTCGTAGGATGCTGAGGTTGGAACTACCAGGCAAAAGGCCCAGAGGAAGACCAAAGAGAAGATTTATAGATGCAGTGAAGGCGGACATGAAGGTCGTTGGAGTAAGAGTAGAAGATGCAGAGGATAGGGAGAGATGGAGGCAGATCATTTGCTGTGGCGACCCCTGAAGGGAACAGCCGAAAGGAAAAGAAGAAGAAAGAAGTTATAAACAGATAGAAAAATGTGGTAAAATATTTTTAATTCATTAATTAATTCATTCATTCATTCATTCCTTCATTCAATTAGGATTTTTTATTCCTAATGAGGGTTGCAGGGAGGATGACGCCCAAGTCAGCCGACTCTGGGTGAGAGCAGACTACACCCTTGACAGCTTGCCCGGCCATCACAGGGCAGCAACACGCTGACGGCTATGCAGTGACTCTTGACGAAAATCAGCAATGGTTCTTTTATATGCCTCTCACCACAGACATTGAGAGACATGGCTGGCCTTTGATAAATCCGTTAGCTGCACTGGGGGCAAATCCCTGCACAACTGTATTCATCACTACACCACTGTGCACCATAATGTGTGAAAGTTGACAGTATATATGAGTGTTTATTGATGCTGTTAAAATATGCAGTATTTGATAAGGTAAAAGGGTTAACTCACTCTCTCTCTCTCTCTCTCTCTCTCTCTCTCTCTCTCTCTCTCTCTCTCTCTCTCTCTCTCTCTCTCTCTCTCTCTCTCTCTCTCTCTCTCTCTGTGTTGTGTGTGTGTGTGTGTGTGTGTGTGTGTGTGTGTGTGTGTGTGTGTGACCAGGCTGTGGGAAGCTGACAGGTGTCAGTAACCCCATCACCATCCGTCCCTCAGGCTCAAGGTTTGGTTGTTGGATGACAGACACCATGATTCCCAGCTCTGATAACAGGGTAAGAGAGACTAAAGGCATCCTCCATCCTGAAAATCACATGACCACCCCTCTGAATCTCCAGAGACGGGGGAGCACTTGCATGCACGTGTGCCTCCATGCATATACACACACACACACACACACACACACGCACACACACACGTGCGCCCACACACACTCTTACTCACACACATACATATACAAACACACACATAATCTCCCACTGAGTCTGAGTCACAGATTCTGGAAATCTGTTCTTTAACATGGCGAGAGCTGAGTCAATATCTCTCCTCCTTTTCCCCACTCACATCACCTCTTCCTCCCTCCTTCTCATTTTACACCCCTTCTCCTCCACTCTCTCTGTGGCCCCTCCTGTCCCAGCCTGATTAATCGCTCTATCATGGAGCTGGATATTAACAACTTGTTTAGGCTAAAATTTGCCATAATTAGCAGCAGCACCACCGCAGCCTGACACAGCACTTCACACAGATGATGTACTTACGCTTTTCCCTACCGGGCAATGCACACAACACACAACCCGAAATAACTACTGCAGGGGAGACAAGAAGAAAGACGAAGGTAAGAGATAATGAGAAAAAAGTAAAACCAGAAAGGGGAGAGGGAATAAAAGGGGAAAGAGGAGAGGAATAAAGAGATGTACTGTAAGACAAAAAAAAAAAAAAACTTGGCTGAGTTGAAATCTCACTCTCTCATTCATTTTGCTGAACCACTTAATACTACACTTCGGGTTGCATGGAGGCTGGAGCCTATCTCAACCAGCAGTGAGTGAAAACAGGGTATAATCTGAACAGCACGCCAGTGCAACACCCAGAACCATTCACACTTAGGGGCAATTTGGAACAGCCAATTATCCTAATGCTTATGTCTTTGGTCTGTGGGAGGAAACCAGAAGGGAACCCACGCCAGCACAGGCCAAATGTGCAAACTGTAGACAGAAATCCCAGGCGTCAAACATAGGAAATTCTTGCAGTGAGGCATACATGCTAACCATTGCGCCACTGTGCCAACCTGAATTGGAACCTTTTCTGGTAAATTATGATTGAATTAATGAATTCTGGCCAGAATTTGGATTGTGTTTTTATTGATGGAAACCTACATGCTAGTCTATCTTCTCAGTACTCGAAAACACTGTCCAGAGTACATCCCAATCTATAAGCTATCCTCACCTTGGGACTGAATTATCTGAACCTAAACATAAGAAATAGTTGTAATAAATGCTCATCCCTCATTAATCTACAGTGGTTAAACTTTAGGTTTAGTAAAAGTTAGGTATCCTTTATGTGCCGGGCCAGTTCCAGGCTCCTGCTGGCACTCAGAAACAGGTTCTGGTACTCATAGCACCAGGCACAGAGCCTACAGCCCCAGGTCTTCAAAGATAGTATCCTATTCAACTACTAACCAGTCTTAATCCTGCTTAGCTGCTGAGATGAGATGAGATTGGACATTCTCTGGATATTTAGGGGAACTTAGTTGATGAACAGTATGAACAGTGACGGAACATGCAAGCTGACTGATGGAGTCATGGACAATAAATCATGTATGGATTGATGAGTATTCATCTGTCAACTTAGCAATTAGCTATTGCTACGGGGGCGGTATGATTTTCAGCAGCTTCCATAAGAGCATTTAGGTTTTTTGTAAAGAGCAATGGTATACAGGAACACTCTAAGGGATAAAGACTACGTCAGGAACTCATTGCTCGTCAGAAAGCTCTTGTTCGTCAGAGAAAGAAAAAGCCAAGCACTACTGAAACTTGCATGGATACAGATGAAAACACTGTGTTCAGAGCCTAGCCTGTTACAACGCCTGAACTGAACTCAGGCTACCATATTTACAATGCTATATATTGAATTTTCTCGGTCCGTATCGAGAAATTTCAGTACTTGAATTTTATTCTCGGACCTTGAGTCCAGTTCCAACTCAGTAAAACTAAAGGTTGTTTTTATTTATCAAATGATCTCATAACATCATATTTGTTGCATCTTATTTTTTCCTCCTTCATTCAAAATCACAATGGATCTTTTTCAGTTCATCTACCATGCTGTTCTGCGTATCATGCATCAAACATATCATCCTGGAGGTATTTGGGTTTTGAATGATGTGGATTCACGCTGCATGATGTGAGATATCAGAGAAATCTGTTTTTAGGCAGATGAACTTTATCCCTAGATTATCTTGATTTTTAAGCTTAAATGCATGAAAGAAGCAGATATGCGGAGCAGAGGTAATGTAAAATACACATTGTGGAATAAATTGCATGTATAATTTGGCAAAGAGTGAAAAAAACCTGAAACAGCCAAGGCAACATGTTGCCAATGATTTATTAGTTTTCTTGCTTCTGACTCAGACTACTGCAGGCCCACACACACACACACACACACACACACACACACACACACACACACACACACACACACACACACACACACACACACACACACACACACTCACACTCACATACAATGCCATTCTCACACATATTCATACCTTGGGACAACTGAGAATCTTAAATTAACGTAATGTGCATGTGTTTGGAAAGAAAGAAGATCACCACCAGGAATACCACAGATGAACATAGAGAACATGCAACTCCACACAGAAAGATAGTGCTTGAACCCAGACCCTTCTAACTGTGAGGCGTAAGTGATAACCACAATGCCACTGTTCTGTCTAATAATAATAATAATAATAACAATAATAATAATAATGGCGGCACAGTGGCTCATTGATTACCACATCCAGCTCACAGCAAGAAGGCCTGGGTTCGATTCCCGGCATTTTTGTGTGGTTTGCATGTGCTCCCCATACCTGCATAGGTTTCCTCTGGGTACTCCTCCCCACACACAGTCCAAAAACATGCACAGTAGGGGTCTCCATTTTTTTTTCCTATGTGTAAGTGTAAATAGTTGTGTGTGTGTGTGTGTGTGTGTGTGTGTGTGTGTGTGTGTGTGTGTGTGTGTGTGTGTGTGTGTGGGCCTGCAGTAGTCTGAGTCAGAAGCATGTTGCCATGTTTTTGTAATGTGTTTTTGATGTGTTTCCCAAACTAACCCAAAAATGAGTTTAATTCAGATCCACTATTTCTTTTCTTTTTTAAAACAGCATGCCCTCTGTCCAAGAGGCTGTGTTGCGATTCATTAAATCACATTACACATTTATGTAAATTATTTTGCTGAATGGTTTTCATCAGATAAGACACTAGCTATGATTATAAGCTGAAGTTCTTCACGGACATTTACCTTTTTTTTTTCCTCCATCTTAAATATGGAATCAGTTTCATAATGAATATCAGAGAGTCTTAAAACAATGTTTAAATATTATTCATTAAATTTCTGTAACCACTTAATCCTAATTAGGGTTGCAGGAAGGCTGGCGCCCATCCTAGCCGACTCCGGGCGAGGGTAGAGTACACCCTGGACAGCTCGCCAGGCCATCGCAGGGCAGAAACATGCTGGCGGCTATGCAGCTACTGTTGTTGAAAGTCAGCAATGGTTCTTTTACATGAACCATAGACAGTGGGAGACATGGCCAGCCTTTGATAACCCAGTTAGCTGCACTGGGAATGTTGAAATATTATTGAAGGAAAAAAGTTTATTGTAGTCATGTTTAAACCAAACTCAAAATTGGTTATGTAATAAAGCAAAACATCTTATTTAAATGGCAGATTAATTGCCATAAAGTAACTATTCATGTGTGAAAAGCCATTCAGACATAGTCCCTTCTTTTTTTCGAAGTAATTATGGATGTTTATATTACTGGACAAAACGATGAATCACATGAACAGCACAGATCCCCTGATCAGGTGTTTTTGTCTCTGGATGTAATGACAGCTTCAGGAGTTGAAAACAAATGACTCCTTGGATCAAACACATTAATCTTTATAGTCTTACATATAAATCAAGGGGTTCTTACTAATAGCAGTATCGATCATACCAGTCCCACTGTCGTTGAGTCCATGATGCTATCTGCCACAACAGCATGCATTGAAGGGTAACAAATGGTCATCTCCAGCTCAGACAGTCACATGAGAGGCTGACTGCAGGGTTAAAAAAATAAATAAATAAATAAAAAACTCAGTCAGGCTCAAACTGGATGCTTAATGCACCATAATCCTGTCATACCACATATCACTACACTATAGCACTATGGCCGAGTCAACCATAAGATGCACTTGTAGAACTGTGGTAATATGATGCTCACTCTCTGGCTGGAAAAAAATGGGGAAGATTATAAATGGAGAAAAGGAGGAAAGCGAGGGAAATGAAAAAAAGATGAAAAGAGTGTGGGTGATTTCTCAGAGGGACCTCATTACAGTGTGAAGGATGCATATGAGCAGCAAACATTAGCTGTTTCTGCCATCCTGCTCCAAATGCTCCATCACATACAGTGTGAATATGAAAAGATGGCGATCTGGGCTGCACGGTCTGTGGGGTTCTTCGGTTGTGCAGAGAAAGAGAAACAGAAAAGAGGTAGAGAGCGAGAGAGACAGAGCAAGAAGCATGGAGTGTAAAGAAGAGAACGATGCTAACAGGATTGATTTGCTGCTGTGAGCTGGTAAAGGTCATGGTGCAACAGTGGCAGTGGAGTGCAGAGCACAGGAGTATTCAGAGAGAGAGAGAGAGAGAGAGAGAGAGAGAGAGAGAGATCAAAATTTGTTGATAGGTCACCACACACACACACACACACATACACACACACACACACACACTCACACACACACACACACACACACACACACACACACACACACACACACACACAGGCAGGCACACATAGGGCACAGATAGGCTCACCACAGGTGATAGACTGCACTTCTACTGAAAGATGGCGCCCTGGCACATTTTTAATGGCATGTTTTTGTTGGCTGTTTGTTCTAGTTTTTTCCTCAGTCCTGCTTCTTTCTGTATTATCCACGAGACTTAACGCATAATTTTGGCATGCACCCCGTGAACATTAATGTGAAACACTAAGGACTATCTATCTTAAAGGACAGAATTAGAGGACATCCATCTTAAAAAGAATTAGAAATATGGCAGAATATTAACAAACAATTGGGTAATATTAGTATATACTGTATACAGGAGCGGCTCAATCTGATTGGTTCAGTATCTGGGGATTATAAGTAATTATTGAATGAGGCAGCGAGGCACAGTGGTGTAGCGGTGAGCACATCCCAGTAAAAAGGTCTGGGTTCAAGTCCTGAAATCTGGCGTTCTGTGTGGAGTTTGCATGTTCTCTTCATGCTGGGTCTCCTCTGGGTGAGCCCCATTCTAAAGACATGCACGTTAAGGTAACTGGATGTTCAAAATTGCCCCTAGGTGTGAATGCTTTTGTGTGTTTGTTGTCCTGTGGTGGTCTGGCAAGCTGATCAGGGAGTACCCTACCTTTGCCAAGTGTTGACTGAGATATGTACCAGCCTTCTCATGACCCCCGTAGGAGAAATCAGTTCAGAAAATGAGTCAGTGAGTAAAAATAGCTGAATACCTATTTGGATTGGAGCCTCTGTGTCCAAACTTTAATTTTGTAAATGGCCTTGGTGTTCTAGTCTCTGATTTTTGTGAAATGGAGAAAAAGTAGCATCTAAATGCCAAAGTAGTTTTGGTGTCCTGAAACCTTTTATAAAGGTCTGCTGTCAGAGCTTCTGACCAATCAGAGTGAGCAGTTTAAAAGTCAACTAACCATTTATCGTTGTTAGTCCCTTGTTTGATCTGCTTGATTTGACCACTGTTTCATCATTCTGCTAACTCTGGCAAATCCACATATCATCCTGAAAAATAAAAAGAGAAAATGTTGATGTCTGAGTTCATTGTCATGACTGCTGACTCTTTTTTTCCTCCATCTAATCAACCTAATGACTGTTTAATTGAAACTGTCTGAACTACTAAGGAGCAAATAAAACTTTGAATTTCATTCCATTTCCTGCTCACGCTGCTAGCATGCTAGTACGCTCTGACTTTCCGCTCATTCTCCATCCCGATTCATTTTATTATCTCTATCACTAGTTTTGCTCTCATCCTCCCCTCTGCTCATATCTCTTTTTTGCTTTCTTAAGGTGTGGTCAATGGATGGCTACTTCAAAGGGCGGCGTGTGCTTGAGTATCGCACCCTGAATGACTTCATGAAGGGTCAGAACTTCGTACAGCACCTCCTGCCTCATCCATGGGCCGGAACGGGTCACGTGGTCTACAATGGTTCCCTCTATTACAACAAGTACCAGAGCAACATCCTGATCAAGTACCACTTTCGTTCACGCAGTGTCCTGGTGCAACGGAGTCTGAGCGGTGCCGGCTACAACAACACTTTTCCGTATTCGTGGGGTGGTTCGTCCGATATCGACCTGATGGCTGATGAGAGCGGACTGTGGGTTGTGTACACCACCATCGCCAATGCAGGCAACATCGTTATCAGTCGCCTACAGCCTGAGAGCCTGGAGATCTTGCAGACATGGGATACGGGCTTCCCTAAACGCAGCGCTGGCGAGTCCTTCATGATCTGCGGTACGCTGTATGTTACCAACTCGCATCTCGCTGGGGCCAAGATCTACTTCGCCTACTATACCAACACGTCCACCTACGAGTACACGGACATCCCATTCCATAATCAGTACTCGCACATCTCCATGATGGACTACAACCCACGTGAGCGTGTGCTCTACACCTGGAACAACGGTCACCAGGTGCTCTACAATGTCACGCTGTTCCAGGTCATCAAGACGTCTGGGGACTGAGGGTGTCACTTATACATCTACACAGAGAACCACACCTGTGCATTACATATTTAAAATCGAAGTGTGTGTGTATATACATATAAACCCACTGACTGATAAGAAGGACATGACCATGACTGGAGCTTAAGCCTTTCTTTCTTTTCTCTTTCTCCTTTTTTATTTTACATTTTCATAGAGTGCTAATATTCATATAATGTACTGAGAAAAGCCCACAGGCAGCAAGGATGATACCAATATATGAACTGAGCTTTTGTTTTACTGTTTTTGTTTTTCTTTTCTTTTCTGTGACAAGTGAGCATGACATGTTTTTGATTTGTGGCCAAAAAAAAAAGAATAAATGTCTACCTTTAACATTTCAGAGAGTCTTTGAATTCACTTTTTTGAAGTGAAAGACTATTTTTATTATTATTATTATTATTATTATTATTATTATAGAATTGAGGCAACCCAGTTTTGTTCTCCACAGTACCGGTTCCCCCGGGTTTTCTTTGGCTCTAGCAGAAATCGGAGTAACGAAACAGCTTTGAATAAGAACAGCCGCTGCAAGTGACGAAGCTTCCTGACAAAAGCTGTCAGTGTTTTGGGGACTTTATGGCCCATGAAGGGCAGAGTGGAGAGGCACTAAATGAGGACAGACGGAGAGATAGAGAGAAAAGAATAGTGGAATGATGATGAAGGCATTAAAATGCAGCTGTAGTGATGAGGTCGGGGACTATGCCAATACCCGCCACTACGGCCGTGTTTGCTGCAATTTGCATTTTTCAAGTGTTCAAGGGAGCCGCCTCTTTGCTTTTTTTAATGTAGAGATGAAACTGAATACAAATACTTTATTCAGCCTGGACAGGTAAGGCATCCTAAATGGATATGAATAAAAATAGGACTAGGAAGTGGACCTTTTTTTAACTTGCCAGTTGGGTTCAAAGGAACATCTAGTTTGGTTTACAGATGTGTACTGAACAGGAATCGCACAAGTTCTTAACAACTGCCTAGTTTAATTCTATGCCTAGTTTAGTCTTTAGTTTATTTAATACCTGGGAAACAGAGCTCTCTCAAAATATATCAGTTTTTCTGAAGGCACAGTGGGTGCAGTTCATTCTTCTAGATAGATCGCACCTTCCTGGCTAGACAACACCAATTTCAGATTTAAATCAAAATACACTCACTCTCATAAGTTGATTTTCTGAATTGGTTAATCCTATCTGGATCACGGCAGCATGGAGCCCATCTCAGCTGATACTGACTGAAGGAAAGGTACATCAGAAAAGTTTGCCAGAACATTGCCATGCCTACACACACACACACACACACACACACACACACACACACACACACACACACACACACACACACACACACACACACACACACACACACATACCCGCGGGTGCGCACGCGTAAAAAACTATTCAGACTCATCTTTGGGGAATATGAAACTGCTAAATAGCCTTATGTTCATGTCTTTGGACTGTAGAAGGAAACGGGAGTACACAGAGGAAGCCCACGCAAACGCTTGGAGAAAATGCAAACTCTAACAGGAAGCACCTGAGTGCGAGAATCAAACCCAGGAACCTCTTGTTGTAAGGTGGATGGTGCTAATCTCTATGCCACAGTGCTTCTCTCAATCAAAATACATATACTATCATTTATTGCTAAACATAATAAGAAAGAAAAAGTGTCGTTGTGTCTGACTGATTTCAGCAACATTAAAGTGTATACTGAGATCCGATATTCTAAATGATTAGCTTTCCAAATCCCCATGTGGTGTGAGGCATGAAGAAGCCAATCTTCACCCATCCAATTATAAGTAGGTTTTTTGCTGCACAGCAGGCATAGATTCATATTTGTAATCTGTTGGCAGATTTATTTAACCACACCAACTTGCAGTTAAGCTGAGCATATGAAGGTTAAAGGTCTTGATCAAGTGCCCAACAGTGACAGCTTGGCTATGTCAGAATGTATTTGGATTCATAGCATCTGAGTATGAGCCCAAAGTCTTAGCCATCACTTCATCCTCCAGCACCTGGTATTCTCAGGCGGTTCTTCATCCAAGTACTCAACATGCACAAGGAAAGGCTTAGCCATCATCTGCTCAGTTTGGTTTTATTAGAAAACTCTTCAATTTACCAGATTTTGAGGTGAGAAAAGTTTTTTCTCTCTTACTCTTTGTTATATAGCAACCTTGATGAGTAATGGGCATCTGTTGTATTGTACATATTCACAACCACGACAAATGACACACAAAAATTTAAATTATTCTTTCACTCTCATCTCATTTCCCAAACTGCAAAATCGTTCTATTATGTTTGCAGAGAGGCTTCAGCCTATTTTAGCCAACACTGGGTAAAGGTGGGGTACACCCTGAGCAGCTCATCAGAACATGGAAGAGCAACACGCACAATTTTTCAAATTCACACTCACACCTCAGCATCATCATCATCATCATCATCATCATCATCTTCTTCTTCTTCTTCTTCTTCTTCTTAGGCTTCTTTCAGGGTAGGGTCGGGGGTGGAAACCTAAGCAATAAGGTCCAGATGTCCCTCTCCCCAGACACTTCCTGCAGCTCTTCTGGGGGACACCGAGGTGTTCCCAGACAAGCCGAGAGACATATTCCCTCCAGGGTGTTCTAGGTCGACCCTGGGGTCTCTTCCCAATTGGATTTGCCCAAAGCATCACACCAGGTAAGTGTTCAGGTGGCATTCTGACCAGATGACCAATCCACCTCAACTGGCCTCTCTCAATGCAGAGAAGCAGCAGTTCCACTACGAGCTTCTCACCTTATCTCTAAGGGATAGCCCCACCACCTGGCGAAGGGTGCTCATTTCAGCCACTTGTATCCGCGATCTTGTTCTTTCAGTCAATATGCAAAGCTTGTGACCATATAGGTGAGGGATGGAACGTACATTGACTGGTAAATTGAGAGCTTTGACTTGTAATTCAGCTCCCTCTTCACCACAACGGATTCGTACAGGCTTTGCTTTACGGCAGAGACTGCAGCAATCCGTCTGTCGATCTCCCACTTCATCCTTCCAATCACTCGTGAACAAGACCCCAAGATACTTAAAGTTCTTCACTTGGGGCGGGACCTCATCCCCGACCTGGAGGGTGCATTCCACCCATGTCTGACTGAGAACTATGGCCTCGGACTTGGAGGTGCTGATTTTTATCCCGGCGGCTTTGCACTCGACTGCGAATCACTCCAATGAGCGCTGGAGGACCCGGCTTGATGAAGCCAAAAGGACAGCCTCCAGAGGTACAGCGCCCAATGATCATGCGATGTTGCAGAGATGTGTCAACCAAGACAATCCTACAGCATCCAGAGCCCTGAGATATTCAGGGTGGATCTCATCCACCCCTGGAGCCTGAGCACCAAGAAGCTTTTTGACTACCTCAGTGACGTCACCTCCAGTGATGGGCAGACCTCTGCCCAAACCCCCAGAGACTTCCTATTCCATGGAGGGCATGTTGGTGGAATTGAAAAGGTTGTTGAAGTACTCCTTCCACCTTCCGATGACACCCCAGTTGAGGTGAGAAACTCCCCACCTGTAAGCAGTCTTTGTGGAGAACTATTTTCCCCTCTGAGGCATCAGATGGTGGTCCAGAACCTTTTTGAGGCCAACCAATAATCACTCTCCAGGCCCTCACCGAACTCCTCTCACCCTGACATTTTGAGATTTGCGACAGCATTGACAGCAGCACGTTTGGCCTGCCGGGACCTGTCTGCTGCGTTGAGAGTCCTACAAGTCAACAAGATCCGATAGGCCTCCTTTTTCAGCTGGATGGCTTCCTTCACCACAGGTGTCCACCACCAGGTTCCGGGGATACCGCCACAAAAAGCACTGAGAACTTTCTGGCCACAGCTATGGGCTGCTGCCTCAGCAATTGTGGGGTGAAACATAGCCCATTCAGATTACGTGTCACTCGCATCTTTCAGGATGTAGTTGTAGCTCTGCCGAAGGTGGGAGTTAGAAACCTCTCTGACAGGACACTCTGCCAAAGGTTCCCAGCAGACCCCAATTACATGCTTGGGCCTGCCAAGTCTGGAGGGCGGCCTCCCCCGTGATCGAAGCCAGCTCACAAACAGGTGTGGATCAGTTAATAGCTCAGCTCCCCTCTTCACCTGAGTGTCCAGAATATGCAGCCGCAAGTTCAGTGACATGGCTACAAAGCTGATCATCGAAGTGCAAGCTATGGTGTCCTGGTGCGAAGTGTACTTATGGACACCATTATGTTCGAACATGGTGTTCATGATAGACAAAGTGTGATGAGCACAGAAGTCTAACAACAAAACTCCAATTGGGTTCAGACTGGAGAGGCTGTACCTACTGATCACACCTTTCCAGGTCACACTATTGTTGCCCACATGGGTGTTGAAGTCTCCAAGGAAAACGAGTGAGTCTCCTGAGGAAACATTCTCCAATACACCCCCTAAAGACTCCAAGAAGGGTGAATACTCTGAACTGCCATCTGGTGCATAAGCACAAATAACAGTCATGACCTGTCCCCCCCACCCGAAGGAGAGGGAAGCTACCCTTTCGTCGACCGGGGAGAACCCCAACATTTGGGCACTGAGATGGGGGCAACAAGGATGCCAACACCGGCTCGCCGCTTCTTGCCATGAGCAACTCCAGAATGTAATAAGGTCCAGCCTCTCTCGAGATGGGTGGTTCCAGAGCCCAAGCTATGCATTGAGGTGAGCCCGACTGTAACTAGTCAGTATGTCTCCACCTCATGCACCAGCTCAGGCTCCTTCCCCGTCAGAGAGGTGACGTTCCATGTCCCAAGAGTCAGAGTCAGTAACCAAGGATCGGTCTGACAGAACCCATACCTTCGACTGCCACCCAACTCACTTTGCACCCAACCCCTATAGCCCCGCCCACAGATGGTGAGTTTTTGGGCTGGGCCCGGCCAGGCTCCACGGGCAGAAGCCCGCCCACCAGGCGCTTGCCTTTGAGCCCCTCTTCCAGGGCTGGCTCCAGGGGGGGACCCAGGTGACCTGTGTCCAAGCAAGGAAAACTGTGTTCTTGTTTTCTTTTTTTATTTTGACATAGAGGTTTTCTGAACCGCACTTTGTCTGGACCTTCAACCAGGACCTGTTTGCCTTGGGTGGCCCTACCATGGGCATTATGCCCCTGACAACAAGGCTCCTAGGATCATTAGGTCATGCAAACCCTTCCACCATAATAAGGTGGCAATTCAAGGAGGGGTCTCTCACACCTAGAGGCAGTTTTATAACAGAATGTGCATGCCATTGGACTGTAGGAGGAAACTGGAGTACCTACAAGAAACCTACACAAGCACGGAGAGAACATACAAACTCCACACAGAAATTTCCGAGCACAAGACCTTTTTGCTAATTATGCGTTCATAAATGTTAAATAAATATCTCTGAAAACTTAATGTATAATATCTCATGCTTTGTTTACGTTATGTGGAGCAGGAATCATACAAGTCTGTCTGTCTTCCTTTCAGCTTTTTCCCTTTTACTTGGGAGTCACCACAGCAAATCATCTGATCCGCACGTTTTGATTTGGCAGAGGTTTTTACGTCGGATGCCCTTCCTGTCACAACCCTTTAGCAAGAGACAGAAACACGCTGACGACTTTGCAGCCTACTCTTTACGAAAGTCAGCAATGGTTCTTTTACATGCCTCTCGCCATAGACAGTGACAGACATGGCCCGCTTTTGATAACCCAGTTATCTGCACTGGGGGGGACAGTGACAACCTTGTGGAGAGTGGGACTCGAACCCCCAACCTTTGGATCAGCGATCCAGCACCCTATACCACTAGACCACCACTGCCCCACAGCAGGAATCATACAAGTACCTGTTTGAATTGTGACTATATAATCCAGAAATACAGTATAATAGCTAGAGTGCATGAAAATAAAAATAAAAAAACATTTTTCGATTTTACCCACAGTATAAATTAATCACTAAAAAAAAGACTAGCGGCACAGAGTACCTCCACCACACAGCATAGATAATGTAGAAAACAGGTGTGATATGGGTTCTAATTTTAATTACCCATGTGCTCATCTTACAATACCTTCTGTAGTATTTGATGGTGAGCAAGTTAGCAAAAAAGTTTACAAGATGGTGAAGGTTTGATGTGTCAAGGTCACTTAGAACATATATAGTGTTCTATTAGTGTTCCATAGGAATGGCATATCTATTGGTACTTTTCTATTGGCAGTTTCAAAGTTATAAAAGTTAGAGGTGCTTGTGCTGTTTGAAAGTCTGAATATGGTTTTCTACCTTTCCTTTACTGTATTTGGGTCAATGTCAGTCTATAACTTATCCAAAACTTCTTGACCTTGTACTTTGGCCTAGATATCTCACAATGGTATCATTTCTGAGACTCAGGGTGGGGAGTCTTGCCACCAAGTTTGTTGAAAATCTTTGCATGGATATGGTCAGGATTCTTTTCAAAGAAAAACTGACAAACAAATAAACAAACACCATTTGATAATAATTATTCTGTCAAAACCCTGTAAAAAACATAAAATGGGGCCTTAATAAAAAGTGTCTATAAATATCTCTATATGCCCAGCAATGACCTGGCAAGCTGTCCAGGGTGTACTGTGCCCATGCCCAGAGTCGACTGAGATGGGCCTCCCTATGACTCTAATTAGGATTAAGTGGTTCAGAAAATGAATGGATGAATGAATGAAATATATCCAGCATAACTGAGTGGGAGTAAGTGGACATTAAATGTATTATAAATAAGAGTATTTCTGCACATTTGGTTAAATCAGATGTTTTGTTAGTTCTAATCATGCATATTTCATGCAGCTGTATGTTTACTCCTACAACCCATACAGTTCTTATGCTCTCTTTTATTTTATTTTATTTTTTAGAATTTATAAATGCAATATTTTACTGAAGGTCTCATGAAATAGAGCATGTGAGACCAGGAGAAGGGCTGGAACTATAAAGCAGAAGGAAAGGCGAGCCAACGACTTCATGCTTAATCATGACGTGCCTTCAGGTGTTGTAAAAAGTGACTTGAGGGGAAATCGGAAATGACCCTTAGCGTGTCTCTTCACCGGGTATCTGACTCACAAAAAAGACCACCTAATTGTTGCTTCATTGGGGTTTAAATGTGCTGTGAATTAGAGCTTTGATTCGGCTTAAGGCACACGAAATGAGCTGGAAATTGGAGTGAGCGGCGCTGGGGAAAATCTGCATCCACTTATATTACCGAAAATATTCCCCATAATTTCACTGCAACGTGCATAGACAGGATTCGGGAAGCTATAAATTCAACCGGATAACATTTATTTCTCCCTTTGTCAGAAACAGGCTGTAAAATCAGCAGGTATCTGTACTGAATAAAATATACCCTGTTCTTGCTGCTCCATATGGGTTCTTTGTCTTAGGTGCATTATTGCAGCATGAATCTAAGAGAGAGAGAGAGAGAGAGAGAGAGAGAGAGAGAGAGAGAGAGAGAGAGAGAGAGAGAGAGAGAGAGAGAGACATAGACACACAGACAGAAACAGAGAAGGGGGAGATGGGGGGGTTCAGTTGCATAAGTATAAACTGATATATATTTGATTATTCAGGAGTCTTTGGTGATGAGTACATATGCTGCACAATCATGCACACACACACACACACACACACACACACACACACACACACACACACACACACACACACACACACACACTCACAAAGAGAGAGAGAGAGAGAGAGAGAGAGAGAGAGAGATACTCTACAATAAAAGATAGAAGGACCCTTGGCTGCACCCACCCAGCATGCAACGCCATTTAATGAAGACTTACAGCCAGGAAGCCAATCTGACAGCTGCTTCATATGCAGCCAATTAAAGGAAACAGAAGCCCTTCTTTTGACTGGAGCGAGACCTGTAACAGCAACATCCATTAACTTAACACACGTCCCCGTCCTGCACTCACCCCCATCATCTCACTACACAACTCAACACTCTGACCATTGCAAAGCCTACATACATTATTCACAGCATAGCACTGCTGAATTGTCAAATGTGATTTGCTTAGAAGGAAGTTTGTTCATTTTTTTGTAACTGACTGAAAGGGAAATGCTCTTATTAATACATCAGCGTTTCTATAGTAACAGCTCATTCCCAGAGAATTTCACTGTATGCTCTACCGCCACTACTACTATTATTAATAATAACATTTCCACTCTTTAAACCCTGTAAAACATTGAGGGAGTCTCCATTGAACTGTTCAGGGTGTAACTCAATATTACCTAAAGTCTACTGAGATAGGCACTATGACCCTTGTCTTCCAAGCCAGGACCTTCTTGCTGTGAATTGGAAGCGGTAACCACTATACCATTGTGTTGCCCATTATTATTAGTAATTAGAAATTTATCGCAATAAAAGTAAGTCAGGTTCACAATGGAAAACATCTCATTAATTATTATTTTCAATTTTTTAAGTGACTGTATAATTATGTTTTATATTTGCATAATCTTTTTGTTACTTACACTATGCATAAATGAAAAGAGCATTCCCTCCTGAATTTAAATGGAGGAGTATAACACAGATGCTCACTTATTCAAACTGGGACAATCATCCCTGAACGAACCGCAAGGTCTATGACTTCACCTATTCTTGTCTTGTGTTGAAAACAATTACAAGTGGCCCATTTGTCCACAAATCATTCAATCCCTGGAGTTTTCCACCATCATTTTTTTTTTTTTTTCAGTACCTAAACTGACACAGAATTGTGGGATACATAGGACAATATAAAAAAAGAAAAGGTTTTTGGTCCAAATTAACACAGATAATCCACAATAATAAACACATTATTTGCGGTGAGAGGTGAAGTGAATAACATTGATTATCTCATTATCTGCCAGAGAGAAGGATATCTTAGTCTGAAAGTGAAGTTGACAAGTTGGAAGCAGAAAGAATGAGCAAGTAAAAGCATCAGCAGGTTTTGTGGAGTGTTCCTCATCATGACTCAAGGGAGTCAGAGCTCACAGTAAATTACAGTTTGCTGTGTATGACTGGCTGAACACCAGTCAGGCAGTGTTCATGATATGACTGATTGGATATCATGACTTTTAAAAGTTTGAAAAACAGTGGACTGCAAAATGATATTACGGTTGAGCTTAGCTTTCAAGTTACTGTAGTGTGTACAACAGGGATTTATTAAAGTGTTCATTCTCCCAGTTAATGATAAAATATAAAGTTGATCTCACATAGCAAATTTTCTGTCATGCAACAGTACAGCTGTTTATAAATAAATATCAATACCTAGTAAAGAAAGTATAAACACTTTTCTCATTTTAATTAAACAAAGACCTTCATTGACACTTTACAGTGCTTCCCTCAGTGCAGCTAACTGGGTTATCAAAGGCCAGCGATGTCTCTCACTGTCTATGGTGAGAGTGTTATGGCCTATGCTTGCTGGCAACTCTCTCTCTCTCTCTCTCTCTCTCTCTCTCTCTCTCTCTCTCTCTCTCTCTCTCTCTCTCTCTCTCCATTCACTGCAGGTGCTGGCAAGGGGTGTGGCTGTTACCTGCAGGCAAGGTCCAGAGAGCACACCTGTATTCACTCAGCAATCAGTGAGCTATATATAGGAGCTGCGCGCTCCCCTCCAGCGTCAGAAGATTGTCCTTCCATGTGATTGCATTCCCCTGTGATCTCTCTGACTTCTGGTATCCTGCCTTGTGCTCGACCAGTTCCATTAAAATTTTATTTCCAGTGATTTTGGTTTTCCCTATGCTAAAATAAAGTTTTTGAATCTCCGTACATGGTCCGTTGCATCTTTGGGTCCGACTCATATGCTCCCGCCGTCACAGACTCTTCTGACCGGAAACATACTAGTAGACCCAGCGGAGACTGCCCAACTCCAGCAGGCATTATCCCATCAGGGAGTCCTCTTGCAACAACACGACTCCACCGGGCACCAAGTTGCGGACAACCTCCAGCATATAACCACCATCATGGTGCAGCTTGGCGGAAAGATGCCATCCAACTCGCCGCCACCATCCCGCCCACTCACCCTTCACTCTCAGCTTCGGAAGCAGCACCAGCGCCAGTTACACTCCCCATGCGCCAAGAACCGCTCATCCACACGCCAGCCAGGTATAGGGGCACGATCACCTTTTGCACACAGTTCCTTGATCAGTATTCACTCGTCTTCAGCCAGCAGCCACTCGCATACACCACCAATCAAGCTAAGACCGCTTTTGTTATGAGCTTACTCACAGAGCAAGCCTCGTCCTGGGTGCTAGCGGTCACCACCCATAACCCGGAATTATGCTCCCACTTCGACCAGTTCATGCAGGAAATGAACAAGGTCTTTGATCGTCCGGCGAAAGGGGAAGAAGTAAGCTCTCAGCTCCTTCAAATCAAGCAAGGCTCGCAGTCAGTGGTGGAGTATGCAATCAGATTCTGGATTCTCGCCATAGAAAGTGGCTGGAACGACCCCGCGCTCCGAGGGGCTTTCCTGCAAGGTCTGAATGAGAGGCTGGAGGACAAGCTCACGGCACGAGATGAGACAGCTACTCTCGAGGATCTGATTTCCTTGACTACCAGGCTGGACAACCAGCTGAGAGAGAGGGATAAATCCCGAAAGCAGCGGACCAGTCTCGCCCAAAGAGGCCTCACCTCGAACCTCCTCACCATTCCCTCCTCTGAGAGAGGAGGATTCTCATGAACCCATGCAGCTGAGCCACACCAGGCTGACGGTAGAGGAAAGGCATCGGCAACTGACCAACAGTCTATGCATCTATTGCACAGAAAAGGGTCATTACTTCACCCAGTGCCCCGCAGGACAGGGTCCGACAGCTAGGAGAGGAGCAATGACGAGAGAACCTTCCAAGACATCCGGGAAGTGCCTGCAAGTCCAAGGTACACTGCATTCCGCTCAACACACCTCTCCTGTCGACGTATTCATTGACTCAGGCGCTGACGCTAACTTCATCGATTTGGCGATGGATGAGCTCCACGATCTACCCGTATATGAACTTGAAACCCCCAAAGGAGGTAGTTGCCATTGATGGCCGACTCATAGCTCGTGTCACGCACAAGACGAAGCCTGTTAAGCTCAGTCTGTCCTGGAATCACCAGGAGTGTTTGGAGCTGTTTGTCCTCTTCACCCCTCTCTCTCCCCTGGTGCTGGGGTGGCCATGGCTGCAGATCCACAATCCCCAAATCGACTGGCGCACCCTCACCATACGCAGCTGGAGTGAATACTGCCTCCAATACTGCCTACTGGCGGCCGTACCCTCCTGAGCTTCACAAACCCTGGACCTGGAAGATCTGGACTTGGCCGGTGTTCCGAAAGAATACCATGATCTGAAAGAGGTTTTCCGCAAGGACCGGGCTCACTTACTACCACCTCATTATTATTATTATTATTATTATTATTGTGGATGCTTATATAGCGCAATTTCATACACGCGTATGCTCAATGCGCATGAGACCCCAGCGCTCCCTGCGCTCCAGGTACCAGTCGCCACTGTACGACACCAGTGGTTGCGTTGTTCTATCCTTTTGATGCTGAGCGCCAAACAGGAAGCAACAACTCCCAAATTTTGACGCCTCATGGTATGACATGGCCGGATTCGAACTCCAACCTTCCAGAGGATAAAGCGGACACTCTACCAACTGAGCTAAAGCCCCGTTAAATCACCTCATTGACCGTACGACTGCGCCATCGACCTACTCCCAGGTTCCACGCTCCCTTCTCAGCGACTGTATAACCTCTCAAAGCCAGAGAAAGACGCCATGGAGGTCTCTATAAATGAGTCGCTCACTGCAGGTCTCATCCGGCCCTCATTATCCCCGGTAGACGCTGGGTTCTTCTTCGTAGAGAAGAAGGACAAAACCCTGAGACCTTGCATTGATTACACGGGCCTGAACAACATCACTATACAGAACAAGTAGCCTCTCTCTCATAGATTCAGCCTTCACCCCTTTCCACGAATATACCATCTTTTCTAAGCTGGAAGTGAGAAATGCCTACCGCTTAGTCCGGATTCCGGAGGGGAATGAGTGGAAGACAGCCTTCAACATGCCCCTAGGTCACTTCGAATATCTGGTCATGCCATTCAGTCTAACCAACGCCCTGGCGTTTTCTCAAGCCTTGGTTAACGATGTGCTCAGAGGCATACTAAACCGCTTTGTAGCTGTGTACCTGGACGACATCTTGATTTTCACTGAAGACCATGACGAGCATCTCCGTCATGTAAGAATGGTGTTAAAGAGGCTCTTAGACAATAGGTTATTCGTCAAAGCAGAGAAGTGCAAGTTCCATGTTCCCTCAGTCTCTTTACTGGGGTTCATCGTGGAGAAGGGGCAGATAAGACCTACGGGCAATTTAGAATGGCCAATTAACCTACTGTGCATGTCTTTGGATTGTAGGAGGAAACCAGAGCACCCAGAGGAAACCCACGCAAACACGGGGAGAACGTGCAAACTCCACACAGAAACGCACAGGCCGGGAATCGAACCCAGGCCTTCTTGTGTGAGGCGGACGTGCTAACCACTATATATAGTAAGGCATATAAATATTATATAGTGATGAGGCATCTATAGTAAAAATTTAACATTTAAAGAACTTGAGGCAAACGTTGTTGGAAATACAAGAAAGTGTGAGAATTGTATATCATACTGTAATGGTTCAAATTGGCAGCCTAGTGCAGATATTAACAAAAGTGCGGTTTAAAACTTCAGGTACATGGTATGTTGTGAGAGGTGATAGTGCAGTGCAGAGTCTTTTGTTAACCTGGTAATTGGCTGTCCAGAGAAAATAATTTTAAAAAGTTTAGTGTAACCATGTCTGTGCAGGTTAAGGTGCGTGGAACGCAGTGATTGATCCCATGCAAGGCAGGGGTGTGTGTGTGTGTGTATGTGTATGCGCGCGTGTGTGTGTGTGTGTGTTGTGGTAGTGTATCCCCCCCCATGCTAGAGTTAAAGAGTGTGATGGCAATGGAGAGTAATAATCTCCTCAGTCTGTCAGGATTGATACAAATGGAAATAAAAAACAAAGGGATGAAAGGAAGAATAAAGGAAAGAAAGCAGCAAGGAACAAATAAAAAAGCAAGGAATAAAGAGGAAAATGAAAACAGGAAAAAAGAAACAAAAAGAGGAAGGAACAAATAAAGGAAAGAAGGAAGGAAAGATGAAATAAAGTGAGGAGGTGGGGAATTCATGAATAATGTAAAGAAGGAGGTAAAGGAAAAAAGAAAGGGAGGGAGGGAGGGAAAAGAAGAAAGGATTGAAGAAAGGAAGTAATCAAGGAAAGAAAGAGGGAAAGAATGATATGAAGAAGAAAGAAAGCAGAAGAGGAAAAATCAAAATAAGATACTAACAAATGAAGAAAAAATAACTAAAGAAAGAGAGGAAGAACGAGCAGAGTACTCTCTCACCTGATAACATATGAGTATATGATGAAGCTCCACCTTCGCCCCAGACGAGTTATAAATCTCCACACGTTCAGCTTTTCATTCTTCCAGTGAAATTCTTCCCATCTCAGCTCTAATCACTCCGTCTATTTTCTTTTCACCCGAAATCCTTCGTTTTCTCCAGACCATCCCCTCCACCCATGTCCTCTGACACCGTGAGCTCATCTCAGGCCTGAAATGTTTCATTGTAAGAGATAAAGGTGTGTGGAACAGAGAGATCGAGCTTCATTACGTTTTCTCTTCTCTCATTATGTCAGTGGAAATGAGGCAGAGTTAATGGCTCTTTAATTATCTTTATCAAACTCCTGTTGATTTGGTTTTGTTGCACTGAGCTTATTAAATCCCTGATTTGTGAAGGACGCTAAAGGAATGAAATTTCCTCCTCTGTGGTCGAGGATCGCTTGCTTTCATGAGAGCACTGTCCTGATGTACGTACAGCATCTATGGTGCATGGCTGATTTCACACACAGTCTTAAAATGGAAAAAGTTTATTTTCACTTTCCATGAAACATTAATAACATTAACTCACAAATCAGATTTGACTGGCACCTGATTATTCATGCGATCATGTAAACAGCATGCTGGGACATGACCGCTTATTTCTTGACTATAGAGCTATGTGTAATGACCTTTTCATTATTAACTAGCAGCTTAACTTTTCTTAGGGATGTCCTTGATTCAGAGTCCATCTGTGTACCACAGAGATACACCGAGAGTACACCAGCATCTTATGCGTGGAGGAGGAAAGCACATATCTAGAGGAACCTTGTGTGTGTGTGTGGGGGGGGGGGTTTACATGCAACACGGTATTTATTTATTGAATTCGTATTTTATTCATTCATTAATGCACTTTCTAAGCTGCTTAATCATAATTAGGCTTACAGAGAGGCTGGCGCCCATCTCAGGGGTACACCCTGAACATCTCATCAGCAGCTCTGGTCATTGTAGGACCAACACACACACACACACACACACACACACACACACACACACACACAGTCTATTTACAGTTACTCTCTATCCACAATCTAAACCTTCCAATCAGCTGAAGGGGAATGTTTTTGGACTGTGGGAGGAAACCGGAGTACCCAGGGATAACCCATGCAAACCCATGAAAACAAGGAAAATATGTAAACTAAAATTCAAAATTCATTCATTCATTTTCTGGACTGCTGAATCCTAATTAAATACACACTGTATATGTTCTTTTCCTTTCGGTTGTTCCCTCCAGGGGTCTCCACAGCGAATCATCTACCTCCATCTCACCCTATCTTCTGCATCTTTTTCTCTTACACTAACTACCTTCATGTCCTCCTTCACCACATCCATAAATCTTTTCTTTGGTCTTCCTCATGGGCTTCTGCCTGGTAGTTCCAACCACAGCATCCTACTACCAATATACTCACTATCCCTCCTCTGTACATGTCCAAAACATCTCAATCTAGCCTCTCTGACTTTGTCTCCAAAACCTCTTACATGTGCTTCCCCTCTGATGTGCTCATTCCTGATCCCATGCATCCTCGTTACTTACAAAGAGAACCTCAACATTTTCATCTCTGTTATCTCCAGCTCTGCCTCCTGTCTTTTCTTCAGTGCCACTGTTTCTAAACCATAGAACATCGCTGGCCGCAACACCATCTTGTACACTTTTCCTTTAAATCTTGCCGATACCTTCCTATCACACATCACACCAGACACTTTCTCCAACCATTCCAACCTGCCTGCACACGCTT
This sequence comes from Plotosus lineatus, assembly GCA_024760905.1. Classification (NCBI taxonomy): domain Eukaryota; kingdom Metazoa; phylum Chordata; class Actinopteri; order Siluriformes; family Plotosidae; genus Plotosus; species Plotosus lineatus. The sequence continues at coordinate 87,194,054 of CM045728.1, read as the reverse complement.
CTTCACCTCTTTTCCACACTTTCCATTGAGTTGGACTGTTGAGCCTAGGTACTTAAAATCCTCCACCTTCTTTATCTCTGTAACCTTACCGTTCCACTTGGGTCCTTCTCATTCACACACATGTATTCTGGTTTACTGCGGTGAACCTTCATTCCTCTCCTTTCCAGGGCATATCTCCACCTCTCTAGATTTTCCTGCACTTGTTCTCTGCTCTCATTGCAGATCACAATGTCATCTGCAAACATTATAGTCCATGGAGATTCTTGTCTAACCTCATCTGTCAGCCTGTCCATCACCATAGCAAACAAGAAGGGGTTCAGAGCTGACCCTTGATATACTCCCACCTCCACCTTGAACTTTTCTGTCACACTGACAGCACACCTCACCACTGTCTTACATCTCTCATATATGTCCTACACCACTCTAACATACTTCTCTGCCACTCCAGACTTCCTCATGCAATACCATAGTTCCTCTCTCGGAACCCTATCATATTCTTTCTCCAGATCCACAAAGGCACAAAGCAGCTCCCTCTGGCCTTTTCTGTACTTCTCTATTAACACCCTCAAAGCAAACACTGCATCCATGGTGCTCTTTCTTGGCATGAATCCAAACTGTTGTTCAAAATGCTGACCGCTGCCCTTAGTCGAGCTTCCACTATTCTTTCCCAGAACATCATCGCATGGCTCATCAACTTTATCCCTCTGTAGTTTCCACAACTGTGCACGTCTCCCTTGTTCTTAAAAATGGGCACAAGCACACTTCTCCTCCATTCCTCTGGCATCGTATCACTCTCTAATACCTTGTTGAATGTTCTTGTCAAAAAAATCTACTGCTACCTCGCCTAGACATTTCCATACCTCCACCAGTATGTCATCAGGACCAACTGCTTTTCCACTCTTCATCCTCTTCAATGCCCTCCTCACTTCTCCCTTACTAATTTTTGCTACTTCCTTGTCCTCAACACTCACCTCTTCTACATTTCCCACTCTGTCCTTAATCGATCTAACTTGCTGCATGTCCTTCCCATCTCTATGTATCTGCTGTGCTAACCTGTATAAATCATTTTAACCCTCCTTACTGTCCAGCCTATCATACAAGTCATCATACGCCCTCTGTTTGGCCTTTGACACCGCTACCTTTGCCTTACTCTGTGTCTCCCTGTACTCCTGTTTACTCTCTTGGGCCTTTCATTGTCCCACGTCTTCTTAGATAACCTCTTCCTTTTTATACACTGCTGCACTTCCTCATTCTGCCTCCAAGGCTCCTTATCTACTTTCCTTCCAGAGGGTACACCAAGAACTCTCCTACCTGTCTCCCTGATCACATTAGTTGTAGTTGTCTAGTCATTTGGAAGCACTTCCTGACCGCCTGTTTCAACTCCTCCTTGAACACAACACGACACGCTTCCTTTTTCAGCTTCCACCACTTTATCTTCTGTTCTGCCTTTGCCTTCTTGACCTTTCTCACCATCAGCATCATCCTGCACACCACCACCCTATGCTGTTTGGCAACACTCTCACCCATGACTACTTTGCAGTCACTGACTTCCTTCAAATTACATTTCCTGCACAAGATGTAGTCTACCTGTGTGCTCCTCCCTTCACTTTTATAAGTCACCCTATGCCCCTGTCTCTTCTGGAAGAAAGTATTCACCAGAGCCATGTCCATCCTTTTTGCAAAATCTATCAACATCTGTCCTTCTGCTTTCCCGTCCTGGATACCAAACCTGCCCATCACTTCCTCGTCCCCTCTGTTGCCTGCACCAAAATGTCCATTGAAGTCTGCACCAATGACCACTCTTTCACATCTGGGGGTACTCTGCATCACTTCATCTAACTCACTCCAGAATCTCTCCTTCTCTTCTAGCTCACATCCTGCCTGTGGGGCATAAGCACTCACAACATTGAACATCATGCCTTCAATTTCTAATTTGGGACTCATCATTCTGTCTGACACTCTTTTCACTTCTAGAACATTCCTGACAAACTCCTCCTTCAAGATAACTCCTACTCCATTTACCTTCCCATCCACACAATGAAAAAACAGCTTAAACCCTGCTCCTAAGCTTCTAGCCTTGCTACCTTTCCACCTGGTCTCCTGAAGCATGTCAGCCAGCTCTCTACCTTTTCCTGTCATAGTTCCAACATTCAAAGTCCCTACTCTCAGTCTGAGACTCATGCCTTTCCTCTTCTCTCTCTGCTTGTGGACACACCTCCCGCCTATCCTTCTTCGACCTCTCCTTCTTCGACCAACAGTAGTCCAATTTCCACCAGCACCCTGTTGGTTGACAGCATTGATGGTGATCATTGTTAACCCGGGGCTCAACCGATCCGGTATGAAATTTGTATTGCCAATTCACATTTTGTATTTTACACCGTATGCCCTTCCTGTCGCAACAGGGGCGAGGTGAGGACTGAGACTTGTTTGTGCCCATCCTTATGGCTGCATTTACATATATATATATATATATATATATATATATATATATATATATATATATATATATATATATATATATATACATAGAGGGATCCCTCACTTTCTGCACTTAATTGGGACCGAGATCCCCATGCAACCATTGAAATCCACAAAGTAGGATCACCCCCACCCCCGAATGATAAATACCTATCCAATGCTATAAATGCTTCGAATAATAATGAAAAATTGAAAAAAATAACATAAAATGTAAATAAAATATAAATACAGACGCTCTCCAACTCACTTACATTCATTTTGCAAACATCCAGAGATACCAAGCTGCCCAAGGTCGAAAGTGAAAGTGAATGTGAAATGAAATTGAAGAACAAGTAGAAATAGAAATGGAATAAAATCTAAAGCAAGATAGATCATAAATATAATTATGAAATATGATTAAACATTATCCTGAGGTACACTTAATACTAAACTCTGGCAGATGGGGGCATGGCTGCACAGAGAAACACATACAGATGCAACAATGTCTAAAGTTTTGATGGGAGATTTTGGGTTGTTTTATGTTTTGTGATTGTTTAGGGGTGTTTTTTTTTGTTTGTTTTTTTTGCATAATTGGCCTTGTTTTTGTGATATTTTCCTTAACTTTTCCACCTATTTTTCCTTAATCTCCATATTTTTTAATTTAATGAATATTTATTTATTTATTAAAAAAAAAAACATGATGCACTGAAGCCACATTAATTGAAGCATGAAGTAGCAGGGGATCCCTGTAAATATATATATATATATATATATATATATATATATATATATATACACAAAAATAAAAGGACAGGACAAAGACTTTCTATTGAAACTCCATTTATCACTACAGATCTGTTTCGAGGGGTGGTGAAACCATCCTCTCTCTTCAGGTGATTACAGAAGAATGATTGCAAAGTGCTGGGGGAGGTACTATGTTGGTGAACATGGCGTCCTCTAGATGGGGTGGTGTTCATTATGTATTCGGGGGCGGGTTTTTCTTAAATATCGATACATGCATACATGTGCATACATTAGTTTTTCTCATGCCCGTGGACTCATATATGTACATACTTTTGTGTGTATGTGCTTACATACGTGAACGTATATATATATATATATATATATATATATATATATATATATATATATATATATATATATATATATATATATATATATATATATATATATATAAAAAAGTGTGTACATATATGAGTCCACGGGCATGAGAAAAACTAATGTATGCACATGTATGCATGTATCGATATTTAAAAAAAACCCGCCCCTGAATACATAATGAACACCACCCCATCTAGAGGACGCCATGTTCACCGACATAGTACCTCCCCCAGCACTTTGTAATCATTCTTCTGTAATCACCTGAAGAGAGAGGATGGTTTCACCACCCCTCGAAACAGATCTGTAGTGATAAATGGAGTTTCAATAGAAAGTCTTTGTCCTGTCCATTTATTTTTGTTTATTTGCTCTACCAAAAAGTATTGAGCACTCTCCTACGGAAGGATCTACTCAGAAAATCCTATATATATATATATATATATATATATATATATATATATATATATATATATATATATATATATCTGTCTGTCTTCCTTTCGGCTTTTTCCCTTTTACTTGGGAGTCGTCACAGCGAATCATTTGATTCGCACGTTTGATTTGGCAGAGGTTTTTACATCGGATGTCCTTCCTGTCACAACCCTTTTTAGCAAGGGACAGAAACACACTGACGACTTTGCAGCCTACTCTTTACGAAAGGCCGCAATGGTTCTTTTACATGCCTCTCACCATAGACAGTGACAGACATGGCCCGCCTTTGATAACCCAGTTAGCTGCACTGAGGGGGGGGGGGGACAGTGACAACCCTGTGGAGAGTGGGACTCGAACCCCCAACCTTTGGATCAGCGATCCAGCACCCTATACCAATAGACCACCACTGCCCCCTAGATATATATATATATATATATATATATATATAAACTAGTCCTCAAAAATGAGCATATTGTGATAAAGTTCATTATTTTCTGTAATGTACTGATAAAAATTAAAGTTTCATATATTTTAGATTCATTGCACACCAACTGAAATATTTCAGGTCTTGTATTGTTTTAATACTGATGATTTTGGAATACAGCTCATGAAAACCCAAAGTTCCCTATCTCAAAAATTAGCATATTTCATCCGACCAATAAAAAAGTGCTTTTAATACGAAAAAAGTCAACCTTCAAATAATTATGTTCAGTTCTGCACTCAATATTTGGTCGAGAATCCTTTTGCAGAAATGACTGCTTCAATGCGCCGTGGCATGGAGACAATCAGCCTGTGGCACTGCTGAGGTGTTACTGAGGACCAGGATGCTTCGATAGCGGCCTTAAGCTCATCCACAGTGTTGGGTCTGGTGTCTCTCAACTTTCTCTTCACAATATCCCACAGATTCTCTATGGGGTTCATGTGTGAGTTGGCAGGCCAATTGAGCACAGTAATACCATGGTCAGTAAACCATTTACCAGTGCTTTTGGCACTATGAGCAGATCGTGCTGAAAAATGAAATCTTCTCATCTTCAGAAAACTTTTCAGCAGATGGAAGCATGAAGTGCTCCAAAATCTCCTGATAGCTAGCTGCATTGATCCTGCCCTTGATAAAACACAGTGGACCAACACCAGCAGCTGACATGGCCCCCCAGACCATCACTGACTGTGGGTACTTGACACTGGACTTCAGGCATTTTGGCATTTCCTTCTCCCCAGTCTTCCTCCAGACTCTGGCGCCTTGATTTCCAAATGACATGCAAAATTTGCTTTCATCCGAAAAAGTACTTTGGACCACTGAGCAACAGTCCAGTGCTGCTTCTCTGTAGCCCAGGTCAGGCGCTTCTGCCGCTGTTCCTGCTTCAAAAGTGGCTTGACCTGGGGAATGCGGCACCTGTAGCACATTTCCTGCACACGCCTGTGCACGGTGGCTCTGGATGTTTCTACTCCAGACTCAGTCCACTGCTTTCACAGGTACCCCAAGTTCTGAAATCAGCCCTTCTTTCACTTTTTCCTTCCCACAGACGTCCCACTGAGGTGGCTTGATACAGCACTCTGGGAACAGCCTATTCGCTCAGAGATTTCTTTCTGTGTCTTACCCTCTTGCTTGAGGGAAGTGATGCAGAGTACCACCAGAGGTGAAAGAGTGGTCATTGGTGCAGACTTCAATGGACATGTTGGTGCAGGAAACAGAGGGGACGAGGAAGTGATGGGCAGGTTTGGTATCCAGGACAGGAACGCAGAAGGACAGATGTTGATAGATTTTGCAAAAAGGATGGAAATGGCTGTGGTGAATACTTTCTTCGAGAAGAAACAGGAGCATAGGGTGACTTATAAAAGCGGAGGTAGGAGCACACAGGTAGACTACATCTTGTGTAGGCGATGTAATTTGAAGGAAGTCAATGACTGCAAAGTTATCGTGGGTGAGAGTGTTGCCAAACAGCATAGGATGGTGGTGTGCAGGATGACTCTGATGGTGAGAAAGGTGAAAAAGGCAAAGGCAGAGCAGAAGACAAGGTGGTGGAAGCTGAAAAAGGAAGAGTGTCGTGTTGTCTTCAAGGAGGAGTTGAAACAGGCTTTGGGTGGCCAGGAAGTGCTTCCAAATGACTGGACAACCACAGCAAATGTGATCAGGGACACAGGTAGGAGAGTACTTGGTGTGTCCTCTGGAAGGAAAGTAGATAAGGAGACTTGGTGGTGGAATGAGGAAGTGCAGGAGTGTGTACAAAGGAAGAGGTTAGCCAAGAAGAAGTGGGACATTGAGAGGACCGAAGAGAGTAAACAGGAGTACAGGGAGACACAGCGTAAGGCGAAAGTAGCAGTGGCTAAGGCCAAACAGAGGGCATATGATGACTTGTATGATAGGTTGGATAGTAAAGAGGAGAAAATGATCTATACAGGTTGGCACAGCAGAGAAATAGAGATGGGAAGGACGTGCAGCAAGTTAGATTGATAAAGGACAGAGAGGGAACTCTATTGACTAATGACAGAAGTGTGCTGGGAAGATGGAAAGAGTACTTTGAAGAGCTGATGAATGAGGAAAATGAGAGAGAAAAAGAGTAGAAGAGGTAACCATTGAGGAGCAGGATGTAGCAAAGATCAGTAAGGGTGAAGTGAGAAGGGCATTGAAGAGGATGAAGAATGGAAAGGCAGTTGGTCCTGATGATATACCTGTGGAGGTATGGAAGTGTCTAGGAGAGGTAGCAGTAGATTTTCTGACAAGAACATTCAACACGGTACTAGAGAGTGAGCAGATGCCGGAGGAGTGGAGGAGAAGTGTGCTGGTGCCCATTTTTAAGAACAAGGGAGACGTGCAGAGTTGCAGCAACTACAGAGGGATAAAGTTGATGAGCCATACGATGAAGTTATGGGAAAGAATAGTGGAAGCTAGACTAAGGGCAGAGGTCAGCATTTGTGAACAACAGTTTGGTTTCATGCCAAGAAAGAGCACCACAGATGCAATGTTTGCCTTGAGGATGTTAATAGAGAAGTACAGAGAAGGTCAGAGGGAGCTACATTGTGCCTTTGGGGATCTGGAAAAAGCATATGACAGGGTGCCAAGAGAAGAACTGTGGTATTGCATGAGGAAGTCTGGAGTGGCAGAGAAGTATGTTAGAGTGGTGCAGGACATGTATGAGAGATGTAAGACAGTGGTGAGGTGTGCTGTCGGTGTGACCGACGAATTCAAGGTGGAGGTGGGACTGCATCAAGGGTCAGCTCTGAGCCCCTTCTTGTTTGCTATGGTGATGGACAGGCTGACAGACGAGGTGAGACAAGAATCTCCATGGACTATGATGTTTGCAGATGACATCGTGATCTGTAGTGAGAGCAGAGAACAAGTGCAGGAAAATCTAGAGAGGTGGAGGTATGCCCTGGAAAGGAGAGGAATGAAGGTTAGCCTCAGAAAATCAGAATACATGTGTGTGAATGAGAAGGACCCAGGAGGAACGGTGATGTTACAGGGAGCAGAGATAACGAAGGTGGAGGATTTTAAGTACTTAGGCTCAACAATCCAGAGCAATGGAGAGTGTGGAAAAGAGGTGAAGAAGCGTGTGCAGGCAGGCTGGAATGGTTGGAGAAAAGTATCCGGTGTGATGTGCGATAGGAGAGTGTCAGCAAGAATGAAGGGAAAAGTGTACAAGATGGTGGTGAGGCCAGCGATGTTGTATGGCTTAGAAACAGTGGCGCTGAGGAAAAGGCAGGAGGCAGAGCTGGAGGTAGCGGAGATGAAAATGTTGAGGTTCTCCTGGGAGTAACGAGGATGGATAGGATCAGAAATGAGTATATCAGAGGGACAGCCCACGTAAGATGTTTTGGAGACAAAGTCAGAGAGGCTAGATTGAGATGGTTTGGACATGTACAGAGGAGGGATAGTGAGTATATTGGCAGTAGGATGCTGAGGTTGGAACTACCAGGCAGAAGGCCTCGAGGAAGACCGAAGAAGAGATTTATGGATGTGGTGAAGGAAGACATGAAGGTCGTTGGAGTCAGAAAAGAAGATGCGGAGGACAGGGTGAGGTGGAGGCGGATGATTTGCTGTGGCGACCCCTGAAGGGAGCAGCCGAAAGTAAAAGAAGAAGAAGAAGAAGAAGACCCTCTTGCTTGAGGGTGTCAATGATGGCCTTCTGGACAGCAGTCAGGTCGGCAGTCTTACCCATGATTGCGGTTTTGAGTAATGAACCAGGCTGGGAGTTTTTAAAAGCCTCAGGAATCTTTTGCAGGTGTTTAGAGTTAATTGGTTGATTCAGATGATTAGGTTAATAGCTCGTTTAGAGTACCTTTTCCTGATATGCTAATTTTTTGAGATAGGTATTTTGGGTTTTCATGAGCTGTATGCCAAAATCATCAGTATTCAAACAATAAAAGACCTGAAATATTTCAGTTGGTGTGCAATGAATCTAAAATATATGAAAGTTTAATTTTTATCAGTACATTACAGAAAATAATGAACTTCATCACAATATGCTAATTTTTTGAGAAGGACCATTATATACATATATATGTGTAGAAACTATTGTCACACTGAAAATTGTATAAAAATGTAACCTCCAGCTCAACTTAAATTTAAAGTGAAAAAAAACCCCACAATCCCTAATTAAATAATAATAATTTTTCATAAAATCAACTGTTCCACAATTGTTTTCACCCCAAACAATTCATAGGAAATAAATATAATTGAAGTATTCCATTTCTACAGTAGTTTACAATGTTCATCAGAGTTTTTAGGAACATTTAATTAGTAATTCATCACTTCCTGTTTCACTGGAGTATAACTATGACATGAAACAGGCCATTTCGCTTATCCACTCTTCAACATGAGAAAGACAAAGGAACACAGCATTCAGGTTGGACACATGTGTGTCAACCTTCATAAGTCAAGTTGGCTTTAAGAAAGCAATTCTTTGCCTGCACCTGTACATATCTACTGTTAGAGGAACCATTAAGAAGTTTAATACAACTGCAGCAGAGGTAAACAAGCCTAGATGAGGACACAAGGTTATTTTACCACCACCCACAGTGAGGATGGTAAGAGAAATAAAACGTTCTCTCAAGCTCACTAAAAAAATTGCAACAAATGGAAGCATCTTGGGGTCACAAAGCCTCCAAAACAACTATCAAATGCTAACTACATGCCAACAAGCTGTTTGAGAGGTATGCATGAAAAAAACAAAAAACAAACAAAAAAAACTTTTCTTGCTCACAGTCATAAACGCAAATGTTTGGAGTTCACTAAGTAGTACTGGGACTTCAATAGCTTTGGTCAGATGAGATCAAGATAGAAATTTTTGATAACAAACACTGAAAGTGGCTTGGTGGAACAAAAAAGATGAGTATGCACAAAAACACCTCATGCACACTGTAAAGTATGAAGGAGTATCAGTGATGCTGTAGGCGTGTTTGTGTTCCAGAGACCCTGGGAACCTTGTTAGGGTGCATGGAATCATGAATACTTTGAAATACCAGGACATTTTAAATCAAAATCTGGTGGCCTCTACCCAAAAGAAGCTGGGTCTTCGCTGTTCTTTCAGCAAGATATTCATTCTAAACATATGGCCAAATCTACACAGAAATGGTTCACCAGACACAGAATCAAGCTCCTCGCATGGTCATCGCAGTTCCCAGACCTCAACCCCAATTAAAACCTGTGGAGTATTTCCCATCTTGTGAAACAACATGACAGGAGAAGATTAGGTGCTGTTGGGAAAAGCGAGTTGTACAAATTATCAGTTTACTGATAGTACTGATAGTACTAATCCATTCACTATGTGTGTATATATATCTATATATATATATATATATATATATATATATATATATATATATATATATATATATATATATATATATATATATATATATATATATATATATATATATATATATATATATATAGTGAATGGATTATTATTTTTGAAAAACTCAATTTTTTTAGTTTTAATATAAGAATATTGACAATTGTGGAAATATTCACCAGAGAACACAATTCATTTCCTGGGTGGATAGAAAGCTACTTTTCTATTTAGCTTTATTATATTTTATGTTTTTGGTATGAGGCCCACTCTAATAACTCTCTGTTAAAAGAAAGAAAGTATGACAAGTTGCAATAATAAAATTGTGCCTGCTTACTCATGCAGCCCAATCAATAACATTTCAGCAAGATTTTAGCACTGTCTGGAACATTAATAATAAAATACTGCGCGCACACACACACACACACACACACACACACACACACACACACACACACACACACACACACACACACACACACACACACACACACACAGTGACATTCAAATTCCATTCACTACCAGTTCTGGATGTCGGCTTAATGGTTTCAGGTTGTATTCTACCTGTCTTAATACCTTTTTAACTCTCTCTCTCTCCAACTCAGTTTCTCACTCTCGCTGTCCTCCTCTTCTGCGTTCATGCTGACTACGTCCCAGGAGACAAAGAGGGGGGGCAGAGGGGGGAATCTGCATTCAGACACACTGACTGCTTCACTTCATCTAAAAGGTGCCATCTGTGTGTGTGTGTGTGTGTGTGTGTGTGTGTGTGTATGTGTGTGTGAGAGAGAGAGAGAGAGAGAGAGAGAGAGAGAGAGAGAGAGAGAGAGAGAGCTGTAGGAGGCTATGCAGGTGTGTGGGGGCTGTGCCATGGCAATTTATCTACCTACACAAACAGCAAATGCATTTTCTCATCCACACATGAAGTTGTATGTTAGGAAACAAAAAGAAACAGAACAAAAGGAAAAACTCAGAATTTCATTTTATATTATTCAAACGGGTCACAAAATGGCAGCACAGTGGCATAATGTTTAGAACATCTGTCTTACAAGATGGTCTTAGACTTGAGCTCCATGCTGATGAAAATGTTTTTGTATGAAGTTTGTATGTTCTCTCCTGTATGGATGGGGTCCGCCAGGTGCACCGGTTTTGTCCCACAGTCCAAAGTCATGTCCCAGATTATTTGCGATTGCTAGATGTAATTGAAAGTGTAAATGTTTACAGGTGTTGGCACCACAGTGTTCTGGTACATTTAATCAGTAATAATAATTAATCTTGGTGGTAGACACCCTGTACAGCTAACCAGGCCACTGCAAGACCAAAACACAAATAACCATTAACAAGCTGGAATTATACACCTAATATGCACCTTTTTGGACTGTGAGAAGAAACTGTAGTGTGCAAACTCCACATGGAAACATCTGAGGCTGGGACTTAACCAAGGCTCCAACAGTCACGTGAAAAAAATGTGGAAAACCCCATTAAATAATTAATTCATTATTAAGAAATATTGACATGACAGCTGTACAGTGACGCAGTGGTTCGCACGTCCATCTCATAGTGATGAGTCCACCTCATTCCTGAGTTCGATTTCCAGCTCTGGCATTTCTGTGTGGTGTTTGTATGTTCTTCCCATGCATGCATGGGTTTCCTCTGCGTACTCGTTTCCTCCCACAGTCCAAAAACATCCACAGTAGGTTAATTGCCTCTTCGAAATCACCCCTAGGTGTGAGTGTGAAATGGTTGTGTGAGTGTCAGCCCTGCAATGGCTTGGCAAGCTGTCCAAGGTGTACCTCGCCTACAATCGGCTGAGATGGATGTCAGTCTGCCTGTGACCCTAATTATGATGAAGATAAAGGTAAAGTCTGTTGGGTTTTTACACCCGAGCCTAGTGACTCATCAGGCCGGTTCTTATCCCCCGTTTCCATAGCGTAAAGCCACCAGGAGTTCAACTCCCCTGGATGGGACGCTACTCCATCGCAGGTTACCTTCCCAGTATATTTTTCTGGTACCCATTTATACTGCTGGGTGAACAGAGGCACACTTGTGGTTGAGACCTTGCCCAGGGGTCTTTGTACAGTGAGGGTGTCAGTGGGATTGCGAACTCACAACCTCCTGATCATGAGCGCAGCACCCTAACCACTACACCACCGGCCCCTTATTATGATGAATCAGTTCACAAAATGAATAAATGTTCACATGACAATGTCAAATCTTGTTATTTTATATTTATTTCTGGAAAAGAATTGTAATTAAACAGCATAAATTCACATTTTTACACAGCAAACAAACTACATGAACATCAATGCGTATTTCAGTGGATGAAAAAAATTAGGACAACCTACCCCCTAATAACTGGTGCCCCTTTGGCTGAAATAACCCGTGAGATGCTTCTTGTGGCCATCTACCAGTCTCTGACATTGATCTCAGGAAAGGTTGCCCCAGTCCTCAATGCTATGTTCTGTGTTCTGGAGGACTTTGAATTTGGCGGTTCTGTTCTCTAAGTCTTTTTACTCCACAGTGGTTCAGGCTCCGGCTGAGGGGTGTGGCTGACCTACTTGGGCTGATTTAAGCAGCGCACACCTGATTCCACTTCACAAATCTACTTCCTATAAAGACAAGCTACACGTTCACATCTGTACCAGAAGATTGTCCCGCATTACGCAGTCGATGCCCCATGTTTCTCTCTGGACCCTGGTTATAGCTGTGCGTAGCCAGGTTTCTGTGTCTCAGTCACCAGTGTTTAATGTTTTTTTGTGTTTGTGTTTGTCTCATGTCTCCAGGGTTGGCCTTGAGTAAAATAAATTGTTCCTGATGCACTGTACATCGTCTCCTGCATTTCTGGGTCTGGCTGAAAGTTTGAACCATAACACTCAATGCAGACTTCTTTCAGCTGTAAGATACAGTGGTATGAAAAAGTATCTGAACCTGATATAATTTCTCACATTTCTGCATAAAATCAACATCAAATGTGATCTGAGCTTTGTCAAAATCACTCACACAGATGAAAAAACAGTGCCTGTTTTAGCTAAAACCACCCAAACATTTATAGGTTTTCATATTTTAATGAGGATAGCATGCAAACAATGACAGAAGGGGGAGGAATAAGTAACTGAACAATCACATTTAATATTTTGTGGCTCCCTCTTTGGCAGCAATAACTTCAACCAGAACCAAACACATCGATCAGGACTAATCTTGGGCCATTCTTCTTTAGAAAACTGCTGTAGTTCAGTCTGATTCCTGGGATGTCTGGCATGAATCGCTGTCTTGAGGTCATGCCACAGCATCTCAATGGGGTTCAAGTCTGGACTTTGACATGGCCACTCCAGAACGTGTATTTTGTTCTTCTGAAAACATTCTGAAGTTGATTCACTTCTGTGTTTTGGATCATTGTCTTGTTGCAGCATCCATCCTCTTTTTAGCTTCAACTGTCTGACAGACGGCCTCAGGTTTTCCTGCAAAACATCCTGATAAACTTTTGAATTCATTTTTACATTAATGATTGCAAGTTGTCCAGGCTCCGAAGCAGCAAAACAGCCCCAAACCATGATGCACCCTCCACCATGCTTCACGGTGGGGATTAGGTGTTGATGTTGGTGAGCTGTTCCATTTTTCCTCCACACATGATGTTGTGTGTTCCTCCCAAACAATTCAACTTTGGTTTCATCAGTCCACAAAATATTTTGCCAAAACTTCTGTGGAGTGTCCAAGTGCCTTTTTGCGAACATAAAACGAGCAACATTTTTTTTAGACAGCAGTGGCTTCCTCCTTGGAGTCCTCCCATGAACACCATTCTTGGCCATTGTTTTACATGTAGTTGTTGTGTGCACAGATATATTGGACTGTGCCAGTGATTTCTGTAAGTCTTTAGCAGACACTCTAGGGTTTTTTTTTACCTTTCTGAGTATTCTGCGCTGAACTCTTGGCGTCATCTTTGGTGGACAGCCACTCCTTGGGTGAGAAGCAACAGTGCCAAACTCTCTCCATTTGTAGACAACCTGTCTGACTGTCAATTGATGAACATCCAGACTTTTAGAGATGGTTTTGTATCCTTTCCTAGCTTTATACAAATCAACAATTCTTGATCGCAGGTCTTCAGACAGCTCTTTTGAGTGAGCCATGGTGCACATCAGACAATGCTTCTCATCATGACAATTCTTACCAGGTGTGTGTTTTATAGTGGGCAGGGCAGCTTTGAGCCCCTCATCAGTGATTGGGCACACACCTGACTTAAATTGTTTGGTAAAAATTGGTTTCAATTGCTCTTTAAGTCTCCTTAGGCAGAGGGTTCAGTTACTTATTCCTCCCCTTCTGTCATTGTTTGCATGCTATCCTCATTAAAATATAAAAACCTTTAAATGTTCGGGTGGTTTTAGTTAAAGCAGACACTGTTTTTTCATCTGTGTGATTTCGACAAAGATCAGATACATTTGATGGTGATTTGATGCAGAAATGTGAAAAATTCCAAAAGGTTCAGATACTTTTTCATACCACTGTATTTGAGGAGTTTCTTCTATGCACAGCCCGTTTCAAGTCAGAGCATCTCAGTGGGATTAATATCCAGGCTGTGACTGGGCCATTCCAGGACTCTCCACTTTTTATTTTACTGCCAGTTTTGAGTGGATTTACTGGTATATTTTGGGTCATTGTCAAGTTGCAGTGCCCAGTTCACATGTTCTTCAGCCTCTGATGGGCAGTAGAATTCATGGTGGATTCTCTGATGTTGTGCAGGCCAGGTTCTGCTGCAGCAAAACATTTCCAAACCATGACACTTCCACCTCCATGGTTCACAGTTAGTATGAGGTTTCTTCCCTGGAATGTTGTATTTGGTTTCTGAAAAACATGGCTTCTGTCCAGATAAAACAACTTTAGACTCATCTCCCAAGAACATTATTTCAGAAGACCTGGTCTTTTTCTATGCTCTCTTTTGGCAAACTTCAGTCTGGTTTTAATGTCCTTTTCAGAGAGCAAAGGTTTCCTCCTTGCACACTACCCATGAAGATCAAACTTGTGTAGAGTCTTTCTGATAGTAGAGTCATTTTACACCGGCAATAGCGAGAGCCTGCTGAAGCTCCCATGATGATAATTTATGACTTTTGACAACTTCTGCTCTCGGGGTGAACTTGCATGGATGGCCAGACCTGGGCATGAGGGCAGTTGTTTTGACTGTCCTCCACTTGTGGACAATTTTCCGGATATTGGAACAGCTGGTGTCAACTTCTTTTGATATCTTTTTAAATCGCTCAGAAGCAGCCACAATCTTTCTAAGGGTCTCAGACAGCTTGTTGGGTCTCACCATGGTGCTCAGTCTCACATCAACACACAGAGACACACCAAACTAAATATCTGAGGTTTAAATAGAGCAAGTCTTTTTCAAAGTGCTGGGTAATGATGTCCTGCTCATGTGAGCCTGATCTGATATACCTGTGTGTTATTATAGCAATTTTAAGTAGGAAAATTTGTGGTGAGGGTGTCCTTCCTCCATTGAAATTGTTGTTCACCTCTTTTGTTTGAGGAGTAAGAATATGTTAATTTATGTTTAATTATAATTTAGTTAATAATTTAACAATAATAAGAAATTAATAATTTATTTTCCAGAAATACATAAAAGCTTGTTTAATCCTAATTACGGTTGTGGGTAGACTGGTGTCCATCTCAGTTTGACTCTGGCTGAGGACAGAGTACACTATAAACAGTTTTCCAGGCCTTCAAGCAGCAGAAATAAGCTGACGGCAACTCAGTTGCCTACTCTTTATGAATGACAACAATGGACTTTTTACATGCCTCTCACCACCGACAGTAAGACACGTGGCAGGCTATTGAAAATCCAGTTAGCTGCATTGAGGGAGTCTATCATACATGTCCCATCAATAAGCTGTTACTATAGAAACAATAAAGCATTAATATATTAAACACGTGTTTGGTGAAAACTGCTGTTATAATAAAATAATTGGCATTGTCAAGCCACATAACACTGATTGATTATTTTTCTATATCACCACACCCTCAAGGGTTTTATCATTGCAGGAAATACATATCATTTAAATGGAAAATACAAGAATTTTAGACCTCTCTGAGACGCGATCACTCAACTGCTCCTTTTGGGTTCAGGAAACTATTACAGCTGTTTTTTGCTTGAGTCCCATGGTGAGACTTGAAAGCATGTACCGCAAATATAAGGATTTATTTTGACGTGAGCTGTTCTTTGCATTAAGGAGAGCAGTAAGGCAGAATAGAAGAAATCTCCATTCTCACTCCAAACCAGAGATAAATCAACACTCTGGTTGAACGAAGAATGAGACACAGGGAGTTGGGTTAAAAAGCAGAGACAAAAAGAAGGATCCACAAAGCAGGGAGTTAAAATATTATCCTGAGTGGATAATGCTGCTGCTTGAATCAAAATAATTGACTCTCACAGTTCGTCACTAGCACTTGACATCATCATTATTACACTTTAAAATCGAAAATAAACTATAAAAATCGTATTTAAAATGTTTTGGGGGGATTTTTTTACATAGTATATACTAAAACTCTTAAATAAGTTTAACAACTCCAGTTTGGCACACAGTATACTTATGGCTAGGTGTAGCATATAATTATATATTCATCTATAGTCATGATGCTATCATGTCTATACTGGACCTTAGATGTCACATGACCTTATTACAGATTTTAAAAGGCAAGTAAAGTCAGTGTGGGTTGGATTTTTCAGGTTTATAATTGTATGAATTGTCTTTCAAGCACTGAACTAGCAAAAATTGTAACATGAGAATATGAGCGCTAAGGACAGATGTGCTACCCATGAGCAATCATTCGGATCCAATTTAATGTGTTTAGCTTTTGAATATCCAAGTGTGCTTGAAAGCATTGTCACTGCATTCAAATTAATAACTTTTTTTTTTTTTTCTGAGGTAGTGGATAGCATGACGTTTCACAACAAAAAGGTCCTGGCTTCAAATTCTTGACTCATATTTTTCGGTGTAGTGTTTACATGTTCTCCCTGTGGTGGTCTGGCAAGCTATTTAAGGTGTACCAGCTTTCACTGAGTGTTGGTGAGAAAGGCCTGAAGTGCCCCTCAGCCCCAATAGGATTAAGCAGTTTGAAAAATG
Source organism: Plotosus lineatus (assembly GCA_024760905.1). NCBI lineage: Eukaryota > Metazoa > Chordata > Actinopteri > Siluriformes > Plotosidae > Plotosus > Plotosus lineatus. The sequence goes on along the minus strand of CM045728.1, from coordinate 87,177,148 downwards.
AATAAATGATAAGTGAATGATCCTTTTTTTTTTGAGCCTCATGAACTGTAATAAGTACTTCTGCTTGAATAGAGATTTATTAAACAACTCAGTCATTTGAATTCACTTCATTTTTTTATTATTATGTAGGCATGGAACGACAAAGACAGAAGGAAAGAGGGGAAGAAGGAAATAAATAAAGAGAAAAGGAGAAGGACAAAGACATGTTGCTAGATGTTGATAGAGCAAATTGATTGTTCAGATATTGTGGATTCTAAGTCAAATCTCAAAGGACTTTTCATCTGCTGTACATAAACATCAAAGGCATTAGAATTCATACACTTCATCTATTTCTCCCTTGTCGCTCAACTGCAACATAACAGGGGCTTATTGAATACAGATTCCTCTCCCAATTCCCCTTAAATTTTCATATACTTTATGGAGTCGGGGCATCAATTCACTATACACACATAATAAATCAAATCAAAACTATGGTTTATAGACAAGCTCAAAATGTGCATAGACTCATTTAAGTGATGAAAAACAAAACACTCACCAAGAAATAGTTAGTGGCAGAAAGCTGCCAGTTATTTGCTTAATAGCCTCGAGTTAAGTTTTGTAATGGATTCTATTCCACACTGTTAACAAAAGACTCCATCCCCTTGTTACTCTAAAGGACTACATTAGCATATAGGGAGGCAGCAGTGGCAGGCAAAAGAAACTTTAAGAGCATAGTATGCTGCCATCTGGTTTATCCAGGTATGCCCTTTGCTGCCTCATTGATTACCTAGTGGTTTCTAGGCAATCATCATGCTGAAGAGTTATCAATAAATAGCATGTGGCATTGGGTAAGTTGCATCTGATGGATGTGTCACCCCTGCCCCCCTGAGAGACAGAACAAGAGAGAAATGATTAGGTGTATCCAATATTACAATGTAGCAATTCGAGTTACGACATCATAACTAACATAGAAAGGACTTTAATATCATCATGAAGTTACACTGAGACATAAAGTATCCAACTAATACATCATTAACAAACCTGAGTGACAGCATTAAACATTGCAGTTGACCTAATCTCACTGAACCCTCATGAAGGTCGAGATCTCGTTATCTCTTGAGAGAAAAGCCTGAGTTGACAAAAAGGTTCTCAGAGTTGGCGTGAGGCTTGAGAAACTGTCTGCATACAGAACGATAATTGAAAGGCTGCCCCATAGCAGGGAGGCTTGATAGGAATTACACAGACACGCAATGACACACGCATACAGAGAAGAAAAAAAAAAAAAATGATGTAATGTTAGTCAGATAAAAGCTTAACACAAAACATTGTAAGTTGAAAGAAGGGAGTCAAGTTCAAATATTCCAGAGTATTGTACACTCTCAAGGCTGGGGAACTAATCAGTCGCACAGTAAGGTAGTCAGTCAGCTCAGAGCCAAACGTGAGGAACAATTAACAAAGAAGCAATAAAAAAACCTTTCTCCAAAAGTGGAAGTGTGTCTTAACGGTGTGTGTGTGTGTGTGTGTGTGTGTGTGTGTGTGTGTGTGTGTGTGTGTGTGTGTGTGTGTGTGTGTGTGTGTGTGTTCATATTTCCTAATCTTTGATTCTGGTCAGAGTCAGAGCACATCTGGAGTCTAGCCAGAACACTGTGTATAAGGCAGGAATACACACTGGATCTACACTGGGTGACCACATACACATTTTTATACACTTTGTAACACAGACTAGAAAGTGTTATCATAGTTAATCGACTTACTACAATGTTTTGGGAAGTTAGATCACATTAAGTAAGATTGTATATACACATCAACTTCACACAGACACAATAACTCTGAGTATAGGATTGAAGCTTAGAACCCAGGAGACGTGAGACAGCAAAGGTATTAAAGATATTAATATGTCACTTGTGACATGAGCTTTGGGTAGTGACCGAAAAAACAAGGTCACGGATACAAGCAGCTGAAATGAGCTTCCTTCGGCGAGTGGCGGGGTTCTCCCTTAGAGATAAGGTGAGAAGCTCAACCATCCGGGGAAAGCTCGGAGTAGATCCACTGCTCCTCTGCACTGTGGCTTGGACATCTGGTCAGAATGCCTCTCAAGCGCCTCCCTGGTGTGGTGTTTCGGGCATGTCCAACCGAAAAGAGACCCCAAGTTCGACCTACAACACACTGGAGGGAATATGTCTCTTTGCTTGTCTGGGAACGCTTCCGTGTCCCCCCGGATGAGCTGGAGAAAGTGGCTGGGGAGAGGGATGTCTGGACCTCTCTGCTTAGGTTTCTGCCCCCGCGATCCGACCCCAGAAGAAGCGGAAGGAGATGATGATGATGATGATGATATTAATATGTATTGTGCAATATATTTAACAATTATTGCTCAAACTGCTGTCCAATATGACCTGATAGCTAGTAAGGCACCATCAGCACTTTTTTTTTTTTCCACAGAGCTCCTTTGAACAGGTGGTGTCTGTGTCAGGAAAAGACCATGCAATACTACAACAGATGTTAAAAAGTGTTACTCAGTGAAAAGCCTGCGCAAAGTGTTCTCTAAAGTGCAGATAAACTCAAGGAAACTGATTTTTTTTTTTTTTTTTTTTTTTTTTTTAAGCCCAGTAGAACTACTCACCATACATGAGCTGACATCCAAGTAGAAAAATAACCAATCAGTGTGTGTTCATATTAGGCGTAAATTAAATAAATATTTTGTTTCCAGTTCCTTTATGCATTTTTTATGTTTGTGAATATTGAGTGGAAAACCTATTTGGCCTCCATAGAGTTCATACATCATGTAAGTATGCTTGAATTTGTGCAATTCTTTATTTGCTTATGAATCTTATGCAGAAATAACAGCACCTGTATGCTTCTGTACAACAAGGCTAATGAGAAACAAACAACCACATGCGCATATCCTGATGAGATTCATTAACATGGAAATTGGGGCAAGGTCACGGTCATGTTGCTGCACTGATATTTTTATTAAATGAATTTTCCCAGAACAAGACAGTGCAGTTGCTGAGCTGGTCACCAGCTCCTGTTCTTGTCTGAGCATACCAATGAGACCTTATTAATTTTACATTAATCACAGACAGGCGATCACACTGGGTGGAGACCATTACAGCTAACCTGAACCTGTACAAGGCTATGATCCCACCATTACACACTCTGCCATTCATCATTACACTGACATCTAGTCACACAGGACCTCCAGGAAAATACTCCAGACTGAAACACCACACACACAGAGGTATCCATGTGAGAACCTTCCGTGACAAATGTATTAATATGGCATATGGTATGCATTGTTTAAATAAAAGCTGAAGTTAAAAATAAAGTTTTATTCATGGTGACTAAACAGTTCAGTTCATTTTCTGTAACTGCTTAATCCTAATTTGGGTCACAGGAAGGCTGGTGCCCATCCCAGCCAACTTCGGTCGAGGGCAGAGTACACCCTGGACAGCTTGCCAGGCTATTGCAGGGCAGAAACACGCTGACGGCTTTGCAGCCTACTCTTTACGAAAGTCAGCAATGGTTCTTTTACATGCCTCACACCATAGACAGTGAGAGACATGGCGAGCCGTTGATAACCCAGTTAGCCGCACTGGGGGGGACAGTGACAACATTGTGGAGAGTGAGACTCGAACCCCCCCCACCCTTGGATCAGCAATCCAGCAACCTATACCACTAGACCACCACTGCCCCGTGGTGACTAACCAAATAAAGTCAAAAGCACATAAGGTTCACATTGTCTGATATTCCGATCCTGAAGTAGTAAAAACTGCATGTATACAGAAAAAGAGGGGGGGGGGGGAGAGAGAGAGCGAGAGAGAGAGAGAGAATAAGTATTCAACATGGTGGCTATTCTCATAAAATGTTGAACAGATATTGGTATTACTGCAGTAAAACTGCATAGATAAGATTATTATGTTCCAGTCCATAAAAAAACTTTATGTGCAATAAGTGGAATGACACAGGGAAAAAAATATAATGAGGTTGACATTAAGATGCAGAGCCAACTGCACTAATTAATACGTCTACCTGTGTTAATTACAACTTTGTAGAATTAGCCAACCTATCAAATCCCCACCCCCATCCCATCACAGCAAAAGACTATGAAGTCCGCACTGTGCTCTAAATATGTTGATGAATGCAGCAGGAACGTGGTTAAAATGAAAATGTTTAATTTTCAAGTTCATTGTTCATCCCGTCTATGTCTGCACCAGGTTCTCAATGTGTCTTACAGACTCCCACTAACTTTTTACCACAGACAAAATTACACCCAGGACATTCTTATTACACTCTTCCTATACCCCATCAGATAGCATCATGGACGTAACGATGTTCTCACTGCATCAACCTGGTCCTTTTAAAAACTGTCCTATATGCTGCACATTTTCATTAATTCTGTATGTTTTCTTGTGTCCATGCCATGCCTGTATCATTGAAGTCCTTCCTAGGTTTTAGATTCATTATTATGACCACACCATTTACATTTACAGTATTTGGTAGGCACCGCAAAGGCCCAACAGTGGCAGCACAATGGTAAATCATATAGCATTAAGCTATTATGCAGGAAGCATCTTAGGAAGAGTTGATTTGAGGAATTCTCCCAAGACCTTCAAAACAAGAGAGACTACCAGTATAGAAATTTCACTAGTTTCTAACAAACTTCTCGACTCATCAGTGTTCCTATAAGCACCACCATGACCATTATCCACAAGTGGAAATAACTTGGTCACTAAGCCATTAATTGCCAATGACTGTGAAGAGCTCCTCACAAAATGTTTAGCTGGAAAGGCAGTGCATTAGTCAGAAACTCAAGAGTAAAATCCAAACGTTTTCTAGAAAGTGCAGGAAGCAGTGAATACATCTGTCGCAGAAAAAGCAAAAGGCAATGCATTGCTCCACCAAGGTCTCAGAAGGCCCCATTACTGAAAAATGGCATGCTGAAGCTTGTTTGAAGTTAAAGCTACAGAAGTGTTGGGGAAGCCTGTAGATTACTGGGAGAATATAGTACGCTACATAGAAGACAGGCAAAAAAAAAAAAAAAAAAAAAACTTTTCAAAGCCTTATGTTTTGCACTGTATACAACCCTAAAAATATCACATCCAAAGTAAAATCTGAGGAGGAAACATCACGGTATGGCACAGTTTATTTCTCATGGTAGCACTTACTCTCTCATTTGCCAAACTGCTTAATTCTATTAGGCCGGCAGGGAGCCTTGAGCTTATCTCAGCCAAAATTTGTGAAGACAAGACACACTCTGCTTATTTAAAAAAAAATATGTTTAGATATACTGTATTAATGCCGCAAGGGAAATTATTTCCTCTGCATTTAATTCATCCAGAGTTAGCACACACACACGAAGCAGTTTACTGGCGCCCACATCAGGGCACTCGATGAGCAGTTGGGGGTTAGCTGCCTTGCCCAAAGGCACTACAGTCATGAATGTGGAGAAAAGGAGGATGCAGCCCCTCATATGTGCTTTGCGAACACAGTGAGAACATGCACACTACACACAGAAACATATCCAGGACGTTCTTGCTTTGAGGCAGATGTGCAAACTAGTACACCAGTCCACCACCGCTGTCGTGGTGGCAGTGGAACTAAAATAGTGAAATAGAAAAGGAAAGAAGCCACATATTTGAATTTTTTTCAGTGTGTTAACTATCCACTAGAATGATGATGATGATGATGATGATGATGATGATGATGATGATGATGATGATGATGATGATGATGATGATGAGAGGTGGGTGGCTCTTCCAGGGAATACAGTAGACCCAGGACTCAGGACCTCCTTACCGTGGAGCAGTCATGCTAACCCCCACTCTGCCATGCTATCCATTTTGTGAGTAGTTTTATTTCATTAATATCTATATAGGGTACCGACTAATACCATTACCTATTCATGGTAATAGCTGCTCTGGAAATATGTTCAATAGAAAAAATGTTGATGCTTTGGATGTTTATTTTCTTAACTATATAGGCAAGTCAACTCTTGTCATTCATCTAACACAACCAAAGGACAGATGAGCTCAGTAGTACTTTGATGAATAATTTCAGGTCTTTTTTACTTCAGAGGGGATGGATAAAAGCCTGTGGAAGCAAGCCACAACCAACACAGAGTCATATCAAACACTAGATCCCATTTAAAGCAACAGGGAGTGAAATGGGTTTTGCATGTACACCGGAGTTTTAATATGATGCTATACCTTACAATCCATTATAACCGGATGATGAGGCCACTTCAAAGAGCACATTACTATGCGGATGTCTGAGCTTAGTAATATTCATGTCAAGAGACAGGATGAATCTCGTAGACGTTAGCCATGCCACTAAGAGATATCTCCTATATGCAAAATAGATTACAACACTGCTTTTTGATTATTTTTTTTTTTTTTTTTTTTTTTTTTTTAACATTTTAACTGTGATCTTCTTTCAAATTGATCTGTACTTCACACAGTAACTCTTGTACTGTTCACCTCAAAGCAAGAAGGTTGTGGATAAAATTCCAGGTTCAGGTGCTTTTGTGTTTAATTTACTTCTTTACATGCTTGTATGGGTTTAACTCCCACAGTGCACAATATATGCACATTCGGTTAGTTGGCTGTTCCATATTTCCCCTAAGTGTGTGTGTGTGTGTGTGTGTGTGTGTGTGTGTGTGTGTGTGTGTGTGTGTGTGTGTGTATACTTGCTCTGCGATGATCTGGCAAGCTTTCAGGTGGTACCCGTCCTTCACCCAGTGTCAGTTGAGATAGTTATAAACAACCCCCACCTCGACCATAATACGATTAAGCAGTTTGACAAAATGAGGAATGAATGAATGAATTAATTAATTAATTAATTAATAGTTTCCGCCCACTAGCTAGCGCTAGATTATAATACACCAATGGTAGGTACCAATATGCTTCTCCCAAGATATGCAATTTCCACCAGAATCTGTTGCTTATATTTCATCACAGCTTAGGATACCATACTTGGAGGACGGCTCTATCTAACCTCTGAGCACCTGTCCTTCCCACCTTTACAGCATGACCAATTTTGCTGACTTGGCCTATCAGCACTGTGCAGCAGTGACCATTAGCACCATAACAGCTGCACCATTTGTCCCCGCAATGCTTTTTTTTTTTTTTTTAAATGAGCTCAGACTTCGCATCTTGGAAGTAAAGCCAAATGTGTACTGACTTATCCTTGAAAGGTCAGTACTTTCACTGGCTCACCAATTTAAAACCATTGGAATTCCAAGGATAAGTCAGTGCCTATTTGGCTTAATTTCCAAGATGCAAAGTCTCAGCTTATAGAAATGCATTGTTTGGTGGCCAAAGTTACTAATTGTTTTGTTGTTTTAGCACAGAAGGTAAAAATAATGCTAAAACTGTCAAGCTCTCTCTCCATTATGGTGGATGTGGACCACCATGGTTACCTTTCACGACCAAACTACACACACAAGATTAATTCCTTTAATTGTTGATACATATATGCCGGCAGTGGTGGCCTGGTGGTAAAGGGGCTGAATCACTGATCCCAAGCTTGGGGGTTCAAGTCCCACTTTCAACAGGTTGTCACTGTCTACCCAGTGCAGCTAACTGGGTTATCAAAGGCCGGCAATGTCTCTCACTATCTATGTTGTGAGGCATGTAAAAGAACCATTGCTGACTTTTGTCAAGAGTAGCTGCATAGCCGTCAGTGTGTTTCTGCCTGGCCTGATGAGCTTTCCAGTGTGCACTTTCTGCCCTTTCCCTGAGTCAGCTGAGATGGGCAATGGCCTCCCCATGGCCCTAATTAGGATTAAACGGTTCAGAAAATGAATGAATGAATATATGTATATGAATGTGTCATCTGCATAGTTCCCTTTGATTTATTAGTATCCACTCCATCCACTGCTCTTAGGATGAACTTCAGAACTACAGCGACACTGACCAATATAAAGTGCTTGTGCAGGACAAAATAAACTCTTGGCTTTACTGAAATTCTGTGTGTGAATTTAATAAATCAATTGTATAATTATTTTTTATTCATTTAATATAATATTTAAATTATTTAATTATTTTCCCAGCTCAGGCATTTATGTGTGAAGTTTGCATGTTATCTTTGTGTTTGCGTGAGTTTATTCTACAGTCCAAAAAACATGCACAGTACATTAGTTGTCTGTTCCAAATCAACCCAAGGTGTGAATGTGACTGCGAATGATTGTCTGAGTGTTGGCCCCACGATGGCCTGGTGAGCTGTCCAGAGTGTACCTTGCCCTCTCACAGCGTCAGCTGAGATGGGCGGCAGCCTCCCCACTATCCTAATTAGGTTCAGAAAATGAATAAATGAAATAAAAAGTATTTTTATGGTGTGATCAATGACTTATAAAAACTTACAGTACTCCACTGAATGATTACAGTTTGAGCCACCACTGCAGGCCGTCTTTACATGAGCGGTAAACAAAAAAGCATCTCAAAACACAACAAGTCAAACCTTCAGCGGAGAAGGCCACATCAGCCAAAATACTATTTCTAGTTCCATTTCTGAAAACCAAAAACAGGAATCTAATTCCATAGTGAATGCAAACTAAAATTGGACAGTGACCTGAGAAAGAGTCTGGACAGTCCCCTCCCCCTCAATATGCCCTTATTGTAATTTATGTCAGTGTATGCTAATATAACTGGAGCATCATTATCATTCCTAGTGGATGTTTTAGCCCACTGATGAAGTCTGTATGTTGGGTTTTGGAAGTAATCAGCTTTTCCTATGGCAATTTGTATATTCTTACTATTTATGGTGCCCAAGAAAATGAGAATTCACTTCAGGCAACCAGCGTGATAGCTAATAAATTATCCACCCCTATAAAAGGTCTTATCACTTACCTGAAACAGGAAATGCATATGCGCTAATGCACACTGGACTCATTCCAAGATAGAATAGCCTGGATGGTTTGCTAAGTGTAGGAATGGTAACATTAATACCGTATTATTTAAACACTGACATTTATTCTTGAATTATTGCCTTAGCATATTGTATTGCTTCTGTGCAAAATATTGCACATCTGACATAAAGACTATTTATTTTTTAGGTAAGCATAGTGAGCACATCAGAGCAACTGTTGTGAATGTTATGAATGAGAGACAGAAAGGCGATAGAAAGAAGGTAGAAGCAAGAAAGAGGGGGAAAAAGGAGAAGAAGAGTGGGGAAAATAGGAGGGAGTGGCAAAGCAAATGACGGAGATATAAGAAAGACGTAGAAGAATGGAGAAAGAGGAAAATGATGCAGAAGCAGAGAGAAGGATGTAGACGGGGAGGAAGAAAGAGACTAAGTGAAATGAAAGAGACATAGGAAAGGAGGAAAAAGAACAAAAGAGGAAGAAGAATACAGATGCATAGATAAGACAGAAACAAGAAAGAGTGAGAACAAAGCAGGGAGAAGGTGGAAGAAGAAAGAAAACAGGAAGAAGAAATAAAACAACATGGGGTAAAATTGTTCCAGAATCACCAGCCTGTTCAGTAAATGATCAGCTCGAGCTAATAAAAGAAAACAGGAAAATGACAGGAAACAGAGATGAAAAGTTCAGGATCTCTCAATGTAATGCCTCACATCTCTACCATAATTCACAAGAGGTCTGAAAACCAAACAGCTGGCTTTCCCCCTACGGCTCTGCTGTCAGACACAGTGAGTCAGTGACAGTCAAAATGAGAAAGAGCTACACAGAGCAGATAAATCCATCACTTCATCAGGCATATCTCACAATACTGAACGACCCCATCTTATCCTGCCCTCTTCTTTCACACAGGAAGTAAAAGGGCAGTGCATGGTTAATTGAGGGATTAGCAATCGACTGTGGAAATGATTTTATATTCTGATTATTCCTTCATATCTTATTGAGAGAGAAATAAAAGAAACCTGCTGGGAATGGCTTCGTCATGGTTACTACAATAAACTAACAGAGCAAAAAAAAAAAAAACCTCACTGTGCATGGATACAAAATATCAGTCTGTCCAGTGTTATTTGTTCCCGTTTATATGATACTGAGACATTAGTCCAGTGTGCCGTCATTAAAAACCCCAGAGAAAGTACATGTGGGAGATGAGTAAAGGTAGACCCATTTAAAAAAGAGCATTATTCTCGGCATATTGCGAGGCAACAGAACCGTGTATAAAGTCTGTCATGTATTTATTGACTGAAACTGAGTCACAAGAGAGAGCTAGAAAGAGAAAGGGAAGAGGTTTTTTCAACTTAACCTCTCTGGTGTATAGCATATTCAACATTTCCATGATGGGTTCAAGCTTCATGCACAATGAGGGTGATTTTGTTCTCATGCTTGTGTGGGCTTCCTCTGGGTACTCCGGTTTCAAAGATATGCACATTAGGCTAATTGGACATTCTCTGCAAGACCTTTGCACAGCTTCAGCCTCCCTGTGACCCTAATAATACATAAAAAAAAAGTTTGGAACATGAAATAAAAAAATTAAAATTTTTACAGGCACTTTAAAGGGACTTATTCCCACTTCTCTACTCGGAGTCAATTTTAAAATGTTTGATTTTTTTGTCGCATTTCTACAGAAACAATGGAAACATGTCATTGTCGCATGACAGTGTGACACCACTGACAGAATCATATGCTTACCGTGAACAACATGTGAACATCGACAAGCACCGTATCGCTGGTGGGGACCTTACGATGTTCAAGGTGATCATACGTTTTGTTCCATAATATAAACGGCTGTGAGTCTTCACCTCAGCTACTGTTGAATAAGGTGGCAAAGGTAAGAAAAACATTCCATTTTCCGGTGAGAAAGTGGAATGAAATAGATGTAACTGAGCTGTTAAAGTTATGGAGTTATGGCTTAAAGCAGTGATAGTAGTACTAGGCATATCAGGAAGTATTCATTCATTCATTCATTCATTCATGTTCTGAATTGCTTAATTCTAATTAAGGTCATGTGGGCGCTAGCACCCACCTCAACTAACTCTGGGTGAGAATACACCTCAGACAGCTCACCAGGCCGTCACAAGGTGAAAGATGAGATTTTCTTTCGGCTTGTTCCCTTTCTCAGGGGTCGCCACAGCGAATGATTCTTACGTTTGATTTGGCGTAGGTTTTTACGTCGGATACCCTTCCTGACACTACCCTTTAATAAGGGACAGAAACACGCTAACGACTTTGCAGCCTACTCTTTTTACGAAACTCAGCAATGGTTCTTTTACATGAATCTCTCACCAGAGACAGTGAGAGACATGGCCCACCTTTGATAACCCAGTTAGCTGCACTGGGGTGGGGGGCAGTGACCACCTTGTGGGGACTCCAACCCCCAACCTTAGAATCAGCAATCCAGCGCCCTATACCACTAGACCACCACTGCCCCAAGACAGCTCACCAGGCCGTCACCAGGTGGAAGAACTAAATGCATTTATTTTATGACTTAATCACTATGAATAGTGACTTCCTCAAAGATGATGACTGAAACAAACAAAAAACAAATAAATAAATCAAGTGATGGCTGGTATTCCTAGTATGGTGTGGTAAGTGCACACCAAAGGAGTTGTGAAGTTGTCTCTAGTTATAAAATAATGTCTCTAGTGTCTCAGTCTTGTGAAAAGGCTTTCTGCTTGATTTCAAGGTATGACTGTGGATTTGTGCTATAAGTCTTATGGTCATAATGATGTTGACAATTAAGTGATTTGATATGTAATGTAATTGATACTGGGTTCAGATACAGTAGAGCGGTATGGTGATGAGTGTGATGAACTTTGATTTTGTGGAAATTGTTTATTAACTATTGCTGAGTTCTGGATAATATAATGTAACACATTCCGGTGTAGACATGACATTATAATGTGAGCATTAACAAGAACTACCGTTTTTCATGTGTGGCACAATAGTGAAATGGTAGGAATGTCCTTCACACAGCACGAAGGTCTTGGATTCGAGTCCTGGAATTGGCGAGTGCGTCTCTGTGTGAAATCTGCATGTTCTGGTGCTTGCCTGAGGTCCTCTCTGGTCTGGTCAGCTGTTCAGGGTGTACTTTGGGTTGGCTGAGATAGGCTTCAGTCTCCCCACGACTATAACAGGATTAAACAGCTTGGCAAATGAGAGAGAGTGAGGTTGTTTCAAAGCCATTGAAAAATGATCAAGACGAGAACCATGTATAATGCTGTGGTTACATATCATACAAGAAGCAGCAGAAAGATTTAAGCCTAGACCTCTTGCAACTAAATAGCCTGCCATTACCTCGTTGTTCTCACGGTTTCTTGTTCAATCTTTTATGCTGGCATATGGACACATTAAATGAGCTTCATCCTTCTCTGCCTGATCTTCAAACCTGACTCCTGGCTGTTAGGAGGTAACTCGGTTTCCATCGATTGAATACAAATCAGATAGAATCCATTAGAGTGTAGCAGAGCAGGGGAAAAATACTGACGTTGTGGGCTATGAGGTTATAAAGACTGGAGCAGGCACATGGTCCAAAATGTTAGCGGGCCTGCTGGAAGCTGGATCTTATCATGTGGAGCTCTGACAGGCCAGCGCGCACAGCACTGATATACTCGATATTCTGAGATTTCAGATATGTGTTAGCATGGAGTGCAGTTCTGCACAAAAGAGTGAACCTTCCTGGCAGATCTGACAGAGTGGCTCTATGGGTGTGTGTGTGTGTGTGTGTGTGTGTGTGTGTGTGTGTGTGTGTGTGTGTGTGTGTGTGTGTGTGTGTGTGTGTGTGTGTGTTCGTGCGCACGCACTCAAGCTAAAACAACAAAAACAAACATATGAGGAAGACATATTAGGAAGATTTTCTTTCCCTGACAGCCAGAATACACCACAATCTGGTTGCTTTGGACAGCAACCTGCAGCAATGTATCTGATAAGTAAAAAATAAATTAGTTGGAAGTCTGTTGTCAACTACTGGGTCACTCTTGATCATTACTTTTGATCAAGATCATTACTTTTAATAAAGACACTTTGCAAAGTATTTCTTTCCACTTCAACTACAGTAATTTATGACTGATTTAATGAAAAACACCACATTTTTTTATCTGGGCTTGTTGTAATACCATATTGTACTTTCAAAAAGTGTCACAACATTAAAGAATCTTCAAAAAATTGCTGGATTTTGATTTCTGCAAACTCAAATGGAGCCTTCATTACTCATCAGTCACTCACCAATCTGCTTAATCTTATCAAGGTTATGGTTGTGCTGGAGCCCTATTACCCAACATTGGCTAAAAGCAGGGTACAAACTCAAAAGCTCACTAGACCATCGCAGTGTCAAACACTAGACATGAGAGCCAGCCAGTTGCTTTAAAATTGCTTCTTGGTGGAGTGGTTGGCCATCTGTTTAGCTAGTCATGGTAGAAGAGATAACTGTCTATGAAAATACACAGCTGGCTAATAGTCGCTAAAGTTTAAACTCTAAATAAGGTGAAAACAAATCCTGTAATGAATTTATGTAATCAGGGCATTTATTATAAGAGATTAATTGTGATGTGTCTATAATAACAATCTTACATCAAATCGGTACATGCACAACTAATCCTGACCTAGCAAGGTAGAAGCATATTTAAATTTACCGTTAGGTTTAAGGGTTATTTTTTGTTGTTGTTGTTATTTCGCCCTTTAACAGTTTTAAGGGCAAATATAAATAACAGATCTAGAAATATATTTTTGTTGTCTGTACTGTAGGCTAAAATGCTATAAGTAATATAACCATGTATAGGTTCAGCAGGCAGCATATTACAAAAGTTAATGTATTTGATATCAGTGGGGCAGTGGTGGTCTAGTGTTATAGGGTGCAGGATTGCTGATCCAAAGGTTGGGGGTTCGAGTCCCACTTTCCACAAGGTTGTCACTGTCCCCTCCAGTGCGGCTAACTGGGTTATCAAATGCCAGCCATGTTTCTCACTGTCTATGATGTGAGGCATGAAAAAGAACCATTGCTGACTTTCGACAAGAGTAGGTTGCAAAGCCGTCAGTGTGTTTGTTTCTAATCAGGAGTTGTAGTCCCCTGAGGCAGTTCGTTCACAGTAACGTTCTGGTAACCTCTGTAGTGGCACTGGAACCCAGTTGTATCGGCACTTGCCCTTCCATTGGATCCTTCCGGTGGCGCCGGGGGGGGGGGGGGGGCTTAGTCCTTCGGGACCGACGGAAGCCTACTACTTGGCGACTACATCAGCCAGTTAATAGAGGAGACGATAAAATGCTAAAGAACTTTAATTAGCGGCTTCTGACTTTTCCAACAAGTAAGACATATTGACGATAACAGATATGTACAGCTCTATATTTACATTTACTTTTACAGGATTTAGCAAGCTGTAGTGGAGTGAACTTTCAGCCGATCCCAGAAACACAGAAGACGGTGTAAAATGACACAGAACCAAGTTATTACTCAAGGGGAAACACTAAAGACAGGAGGCAAACACAATGACTGAATGGTGACAAAGAGAATATGACAAACAATAAGCACTAGGGCTTGAGGTGGGGAAACTGGTCGAGCGGGTTGCTGGAACTATGGGCCAGAAAGGACACAGGGAAGCGAAGACATGATGCTGGACAATCTTCTGGCACCGAGAGGAACGCAGTGCTTGTCTTTATAGAGGAGTAGATTAGGGAGTGGGACCAGGTGTGCATGCTGCAGTCAGCCCGTGTAGGTCAGCCATGTCCTTCCGCCAGAGCCTGCACCGCTGGGGAGAAAACAGTTATAAGAGCCACCAAATTCAAAGGCCCCAAAACACAGGCCATAACACAGACGCTCTTATCCAGAGTGTGGGGCCGGTGGCATAGTGGTTAGGGTACTGTAATCATGATTGGGAGCTTGTGTGTTGAAATCCCAGTTAGACCATCACTGTGCTAGGACCTCTGGTCAAGGTCTTAAGCACAACTGTGCCTCTGGTCACCCAGCAGTATAAATGGGTACCAGTAAAAAAAAATACTGGGAAGGTAACCTGAGATGGACTAGCATCCCATCCAGGAAGAATTGAACTCCTGGTCACTTCATGCTATAGAAACCGGGAATAAGCAGAGGCTTGATGGGCCACTAGGCCCGGGTGTAAAAAGCCCAACAGACTTTACCCCTTATCCAGAGCAACTTACAGAAGTGCCTTAAAGTCTCTACCAGTGAATATATTCTTGTCATGGTTTATTAGAACACAGACTAAGCATATAATCAGTCAAACTCAGGTGGTGTGTGTGTGTGTGTGTGTGTGTGTGTGTGTGTGTGTGTGTGTGTGTGTGTGTGTGTGTGTGTGTGTGTGTGTGTGTGTGTGTGTGTGTGTGTATACAGCATAGTGCTTAATCTAAGTACTGCTGAAAAAGGTAAAATTTCAGCTGTTATTTGAAAATACCCAGTGACTTAGCTGTCAGAATGTTCAGAGGAAGTTCATTCCACCACCATGGAGCTAGATCAGAGAAGAGTTTAGATGCATTTTTCCCTTGCCCCTTCGTAGAGGGAGGGATCAGTTTTGCAGTGGTCGAGGATCTGAGAGAATGCAGTGCAGTGTGAGGTGTGATAAGTAATTTGAAGTAGGAAGGTGCAGGTCCATTTTTGGTTTTGCAGATAAGCACTAGTGTTTTAAATCTAATGTGAGCAGCTACAGGAAGCCAGTGGAGAGTCTGTAGCAATGGTGTCGTGTGTGAGAATATGGGAAGGTTGAAAACATGTTATGCCGCTGCATTCTGGATCATTTGCAAAGGTCAAATAGCACTCAAACGTAGACCTGCCAGGAGTGAGCTGCAGAAACCTAGTCTTGAAATGACAAAAGATTGAACAAGTGGTCTTCCTGGAAAAAATGGATAAATCCTTTGGATATTAAAGAGGATAAATCAACATGATCTAGAAAGAATAGTGCTATGAGATGAGAAGGGCAGGCACTTATTTATGGTTACTCCAAGACTTCATGCAGTGTCTGAAGGAGCAATCACAGCATTGTCCAAGGAGATTTCAGGATCTTGATGTGGTGATAAATCAGTTGGGATTAACAACAATTCTGTCTTTCCGGGATTAAGCATCAGCTGGTGAGCTGTCATCCACGAGGAGATACTTGCTAGGAATGCAGACATCCAGGTGTCATCCGTATAGCAGTAGCATGAGAACCCATGTGAGGGTATGACATCACCAAAGAACTTCATATAAAGATAGAACAGAAGTGGACCAAAAACTGAGCCCTGGAGAACACCAGTGGAAATTCAGCATGGAGAGGATGTGGATCCCCTCCATGTAGCCTCATATGAGCAACCTTCCAGGCAGGAAGCAAACTACATGCAACACCTCGAATTTCTAGACCCCTAAAGGTGAAAAAGAGAGTCTTGTGGTTGACTGTGTCAAATACTGTTGAAAGGTCAAGCAGGATGAGCACTAATGACATCTTGGCTGATCTTGCAGCATGTAGCTTCTCTAACAGCCAAGAGTGCAGTCTCTGTGGAATGTGTTGCTTTTAAGTCAGATTGATTAAGATCAAGGAGGTTAATCTGCAAAAGATAGAAAGACATTTGGGTATAAACAGTGCATTCAGGGGCAGTGGGGGTCTAGCAGTATAGGGCGCTGGATCGCTGATCCAAAGGTTGGGGGTTCGAGTCCCACTCTCCACAAGGTTGTCACTGCCCCCTCCCCCCCAGTGCAGTTAACTGGGTTATCAAAGGCCAGCCATGTCTCTCACTGTCTATGGAGTCAGGCATGTAAAAGCACCATTGCTGACTTTCGACAAGAGTAGGCTGCAAAGCCGTCAGTGTGTTTCCGCCCTGTGATGGCCTGGTGAGCAGGGTGTACTCTGCCCTCGCCCGAAGTTGGCTGGGATGGGCACCAGCCTCCCCGCAACCCAAACTAGGATTAAGCGGGTACAGAAAATGATGATGATGATGATGATGATGATGATGATGACAGTGCATTCAAGAATTTTAGAAAAGAAAGAAAGAAGTGATACCAGCCTGAAGTTGCTGATGTCCAGAGTGGGTTTCTGTAAAATAGGTAAAATCCTGGCTCTTTGGAATGTTGTTGGTACCTGTCCAGTTGACATGGAGTTATTGATGAAAGTGGATGTAAATGGAAGAAGGTCTTGAGAGATAGTCTGGAGTATTGAGGATGGAATTGGATATAGTGAGCAGGTGGTAAGATTGCATGATGAAATGACTCTCTGGATCTCTTCTACAACACAGACTCACCATTCATACTCACATCGACAACTAGGGTCAATTTGCAACAGTTCAGTAACTTAATGTACCTGTCTCTGGATTGTGGAAAGAAAAGTAGGAAACTCATGCAAGCAACGAGAGAACATGCAAACCCCACACAGTAACACCCTTGATGATCCAAGTCTGAGACTCAAACCTAGGATCCTCATGCTATGAGGTGAACGTGTTAAATGCTACACCACCATGACAGCAAAGTAGAATCTTCCACTTCCAAATGTACCTTTATTTAGGTAACAACACTCAGAAAACTGTTAGCAGAAAATTGAAATCTGCAGGTTTATTTCTTGTTGTGAGAAAATCCTCATCCTCGAGACTCCATCTCAAATTGGTAAATAAGCAACTCTTGCAGAAAAGCATTCTCTTTTCCAACAGCATGTTAAAATAAAAGAAGAGTTTTTAAACTCGTGTTGTTCTGTATAAAATTATTTCCACATATTTTAAGTCTTCATAACCTCTGCCCAGAAAAGTTATGTTTTGTCACCATTTGTTTGTCTGCTTGTCTGTTTGTTGGCATCTTTATGCAAAAAATGAATGAACAGATTTTTGTGAAAGTTTAGGAGCGGTAGAGAGACTGTCCTTCCTTCATGGAGGTTTGTGCTCTTCGAAAGCTTCTAGTTTGATTTCAAATAGTTACATTTTTCAGATTAAAATATTGATGATTTGTGGAGTTTGGCTATTGCTAAACTGGATATAATTATAGCAGGTAAAAATGAGGATCTTGACAATGTAGACATATGTTCATCATCCATAGAGTATATACAGAAATGAAAAAAGAGACCATTTTTAATACGGTTATTCATTAAAAATCTGTCATTAACTTGTAGTATCGTTTGATCATATTACTGTTGGGGGGGTTCTACCTCTGCTGAAGGCAGGCTACACCTGGAACAGTCCATTAGTCTAATGTGCTTGTTTTTGGGTTGTTGGGGGAAACCCAAGCACCCATGGGGAGAACATGCAAACTCTACACAGAAACACCTTTACTAAGCCAATGACTCAAACCCAGGACCTTCCTCAGGTGAGGCAGAGAAGCTGACCACTATGCCACAGTGTCACCCTCTGGTAAAGGCTCCTGTAAATGATTTACAAATAAATATGAATATAAAATGAAAAATGGGGCTAAAATTAATACTTAATTCTCAAACCACACAAGAAACTTGAGACAGAAAACACAGAAGTCTGAAAAGTAAATCAGCAAACAATAATAAACACAGAGAAATGGGGTCAGTTCATTTCCCCAGCATGTAAAGAAAAAAATAAAAACAGAAACTTGATATGTCTGACAAAAGACCATGTTTTTTTTTTTGTATTGATTACACAGTCAGCTTCTTCATTCCTCCATGTTTATTTATCCATTCATTGTCTGCTAATAAGTAGAATTTGCACAGCTGCACGAGTCTTTGCATAATCCTCACTCAAGGAGGCAAAAAAATTAAAGAAAACAAACAAACAAACAAGCAATTGATAACGATCAACGCAATTTACACCGACACAAATGCAGGCAGCGGAGGGGTGTGAAGAGGGAGGAGTAGAGAAGAAAAAGGCTCCATATTACATCTCTCACTGGTTCTACAGAGTGAGTGAGGGATGATGAGAGGTCTCACAGAGAAGAGCAGCTGATGAAATGGTTGCAGGACAGAGAAAGAGAGATAAAGAAAGGGACAAAATGGAGTTTGAATCTGTCCATGACACAGACGAGGGTGTAATCAGCTCACAGTCCTCATTTCCTCTCATTCACTTCACATTTGCTTCACAGTGTAGCAGTATGATGCACACACACACACACACACACACACACACACACACATATATACACACACACACACACACACACACACACACACACACACATATATATATCTTCTTCTTCTTCTTTTACTTTCGGCTGCTCCCTTCAGGGGTCGCCACAGCAAATCATCCGCCTCCACCTCACCCTGTCCTCCGCATCTTCTTTTCTGACTCCAACGACCTTCATGTCTTCCTTCACCACATCCATAAATCTCTTCTTTGGTCTTCCTCGAGGCCTTCTGCCTGGTAGTTTCAACCTCAGCATCCTACTGCCAATATACTCACTATCCCTCCTCTGTACATGTCCAAACCATCTCAATCTAGCCTCTCTGACTTTGTCTCCAAAACATCTTACGTGGGCGGTCCCTCTGATATACTCATTTCTGATCCTATCTATCCTCGTTACTCCCAGAGAGAACCTCAACATTTTCATCTCCGCTACCTCCAGCTCTGCCTCCTGCCTTTTCCTCAGCGCCACTGTTTCTAAGCCATACAACATCGCCGGCCTCACCACCGTCTTGTACACTTTTCCTTTCATTCTTGCTTACACTCTCCTATCGCACATCACACCGGACACTTTTCTCCAACCATTCCAGCCTGCCTGCACACACTTCTTCACCTCTTTTCCACACTCTCCATTGCTCTGGATTGTTGAGCCTAAGTACTTAAAATCAATATGTGTGTGTGTGTGTGTGTGTGTGTGTGTGTGTGTGTGTGTGTGAGAGAGAGAGAGAGAGAGAGAGAGAGAGAGAGAGAGAGAGAGAGAGAGAGAGACTCCACCGAAAGTAGGCTCCTGTGTCCAAAAATAAAAAATTCACCTTTTATACAGTCAGATAGAGGAGGCCCAAGCTGCAAAATGCAGCAAAATGTTTGTCAATAATTTGAAAACTGACCAAACTATGTCATTTCTTGTGTCAGCATCCAACTAAAAAGTTCAAAAGACATTTTAGAGGAAAATGAGCACGAAGATTACCCTTCTTTCAAGATCATTAGTCCTTAGCAACCAAACATTTTTATGCACCTCAGCCATATAAACTTTTAAAAAACTTGTCCAGGAAAATTTTTATGAAGAGATGATAAGAGAAATCATCCTCATTTTAATCTGACAGGCCCTTTTTTAACCCATCAGTCACCGTGGTAACCCCCAAAAAAATGAACAAAAAAATGATTTTTTTTTTTTTTTTTTCATTTCTGTTCATTCCAATAAGATCAGTATGTACATTTTCGACCACTTTATAAAGGTTCAAATGCCTTCAAATGATACTGATTGAGAAGAATACTGTCAGGTTCAAACAATCACACTGAAATTAAGAATACTATATATAACAAAACTCTCTGATCTCTTTATACAAGTAAGCTTCATCAACTCTTCCCTCAGCATTATCATCTTCATCTATATCCTGCTTAGCAGAAAGGATCACATCTCATCCCAATCACAACAAAACAGACTCATCTTTTATTAACAGGTGCCTCTATTGGCACACTTTAATTACCCAATGCCTCTTCTTCATCAACATCAAAATCTTCATCAACACAGCTGGCATCATCAGCTCTGCTCAACAGCTGGCTTCATCAACTCTGCCCTCAATAATTATCATCTTAATCTATATCCTCACCACCAACACAACTCATACACACTTTTATTAACAGATGCCTCTTCTTTATCAACATCAAAATCAAAATCTTCATCAACACAGCTGGCATCATAATCATCATCATCATCAAGTTGTTCATATGTAAAAGGAATGAAACATTTAAGTATTTTTCAGGTCTTGACCAATTTTGGTACAAAACTAAACAATCCACGATCCAGCATGCCCAGTCCAGACAAATGTTCTTTTTCTTTCGGCTGTTCCCTTCAGGGATTGCCACAGCGAATCATCTGCCTCACTTTCACCCTATTGTCTGCATCTTCTTCTCTTACACCATCTGCCTTCATGTCCTCCTTCACGAAATTCATGAATCGTCTCTTTGGTCTTCCTCTGGGCCTTCTGCCTGGTAGTTCCAACCTCAGCAGCCTACTACCAATATACTCACTATCCCTCCTCTGTACATGTCCAAACCATCTCATTCTAGCCTCTCTGACTTTGTCTCCAAAACCTCTTACATGTACTGTCTCTCTGATGTGCTCATTCCTGATCCTAACTATTCTCGTTACGCCCAAAGAAAACCTCAACATTTTCATTTTTTTCTGCTACCTCCAGCTCTGCCTCTTGTCTTTTCCCCAGGGCCACTGTTTCTAGACCATACAACATGGCTAGCCTCAACACTGTCTTGCACCGTCCTTTCATTCTTGCCGATACCGTCCTGTCACACATCATGCCGGACACTTTTCTCCAGCCATTCCAACCTGACTGCACACGCTTCTTCACCTCTTTTACACACTCTCCATTGTTCTGGATTGTTGAGCCTATGTACTTAAAATCCTCCACCTTCCTTATCGCTGGTCCTTGTGACCTCAACATTCCCCTTGGGTCATTGTAGTTCATACACATGTATTCTGTCTTACTGAGGCTAACCTTCATTCCACTCCTTTCCAGGACATACCTTCACCTCTCTAGATTTTCCTGCACTTGTTCTCTGCTCTCACTACAGATCACAATGTCATCTGCAGACATCTTAGTCCATTGAGATTCTTGTCTAACCTCGTCTGTCAGCCTGTCCATCACCATAGCAAACAAGAAGGGACTCAGAGCTGACCCTTGATGCAGTCCCACCTCGACCTTGAACTCTTCTGTAACACCAACAGCACACCTCACCACTGATTTACATCTCTCATTCATGTCCTGCACCACTCTAACATACTTCTCTGCCACTCCAGACTTCCTCATGCAATACCACAGTTCCTCTCACAGTACCCTGTCATATGCATTCTCCAGATCCACAAAGGCACAATGCAGCTCCTTCTGATCTTCTCTGTACTTCTCTATTAACATCCTCAAAACAAACACTGCATCTGTGGTGCTCTTTCTTGGCATGAAACCAAACTGTTGTTCACAAATGCTGACCTCAGCCCTTAGTCTAGCTCCCATTATTCTTTCCCATCGCTTCATCATATGGCTCATCAACTTTATCCCTCTGTAGTTGCTGCAACTCTGCACGTCTCCCTTGTTCTTAAAAATGGGCACAAGCACACTTCTCCTCCATTCCTCTGGCATCCTCTCACTCTCTAAGACCTTGTTGAATGTTCTTGTAAGAAAATCTACTGCTACCTCTCCTAGACACTTCCATACCTCCACCGGTATGTCATCAGGACCAACTGCCTTTCCATTCTTCGTCATCTCCAATGCGCTCCTCACCCTTGCTAATCGTTGCTACTTCTTGGTCCTCAACAGTCACCTCTTCTACTCTTTTTTCTCTCTCATTTTCCTCATTCGTCAGCTGTTCAAAGTACTATTTCCATCTTCCCAGCACACTTCTGTCATCAGTCAATACATTCTCCACTCTGTCCTTAATCAGTCTAACTTGCTGAATGTCCTTCCTATCTCTATTTCTCTGCTGTGCCAACCTGTATAAGTCATTTTCTCCCTCCTTACTGTCCAACCTAGCATACGCCCTCTGTTTGACTCGTTTGGCCTTTGACTGCTACCTTCATCTTATACTGTGTCTCCCTGTACTCCTGTTTACTCTCTTTGGTCCTCTCAATGTCCCACTTCTTTTTAGCTAACCTCTTCATTTGTACACTCTCCTGCACTTCCTCATTCTACCACCAAGTCTCCTTATCTATTTTCCTTCCAGATGACACTCCAAGTATTCTCCCACCTGTCTCCCTGACCACATTCGCTGTGGTTGTCCAGTCTGAAAGCACTTCCTGACCACCCAAAGACTGTTTCAACTCCTCCTTGAAGACAACTGACCATCTTGCTTTTTCAGCTTCCACCAGTTTGTCTTTTGCTCTGCCTTTGTCTTCTTCACCTTCCTCACCATCAGCGTCATCCTACACACCACCATTCTATGCTGTTTGGCAACACTCTCACCCATGACTACTTTACAGTCATTGACTTCCTTCAAATTACATTGCCTGCACAAGATGTAGTCTGCCTGTATGCTCCTACCGCCGCTTTTATAAGTCACCCTATGCTCCTGTCTCTTCTGGAAGAAAGTATTCACCAGAGCCATTTCCATCCTTTTTGCAAAATCTACCAAGATCTGTCCTTCTGCGTTCCTGTCCTGGATACCAAACCTGCCCATCACTTCTTCTAACTCACTCCAGAATCTCTCCTTCTGTTCTAGCTCACAGACAAGAACATTCAACAAGGTCTTAGAGAGTGAGCAGATGCTGGAGGAATGGAAGAGAAGTGTGCTTGTGACCATTTTAAAAACAAGGAAGATGTGCAGAGTTGTGGCAACTACAGGGGGATAAAGTTAATGAGCCATATGATGAAGTTATGAAAAAGAACAGGCTAAGGGCAGAGGTCAGCATTTGTGAACCAAACGTGCTGTCACTGTGACCAAAGAATTCAAGGTGGAGGTGCGACTGCATCGAGGGTCAGCTCTGAGTCCCTTCTTGTTTGCTATGGTGATGGACAAGCTGACAGACTAGGTTAGACAAGAATCTCAATGGACTATGATGTTTGCAGATGACACTGTGATCTGTAGTGAGAGCGAGAACAAGTGCAGGAAAATCTAGAGGTGGAGGTGTGCCATGGAAAGGAGTGGAATGAAGGTTAGCCTCAGTAAAACTGAATACATGTGTGTGAACGGCAAGGACCCAAGAGGAACGGTGAGGTTACAGGGAGCAGAGATAAAGAAGGTGGGGGATTTTAAGTACTTCGGCTCAACAATCCAGAGCAATGGAGAGTGTGCAAAAGAGGTGAAGAAGCGTATGCAGACAGATTGGAATGGTTGGAGAAAAGTGTCAGGTGTGATGTGTGTTAGGAGGGTATCGGCAAGAATGAAAGGAAAAGTGTACAAGATGCTGTTGAGACCAGCGACGTTGTATGGTTTAGAAACAGTGGCACTGGGGAAAAGACAGGAAGCAGAGCTGGAGGTAGTAGAGATGAAAATTTTGAGGTTTTCTTTGAGAGTAACAATCAGGAATGAGTACATCAGAGGGATAGCACATGTTAGAAGTTTTGGAGACAAAGTCAGAGAGGCTAGATTGAGATAGTTTGGGCATGTACAGAGAAGGGATAGTGAGTATATTGGTACTAGGATGCTGAGGTTGGAACTACCAGGCAGAAGGCCCAGAGGAAGACCAAAGAGACGATTCATGGATGTGGTGAAGGAGGACATGAGGGTAGTTGGAGTAAGAGTCGAAGATGCAGAGGATAGGGTGAGATGAAGGCAGATGGTTCGCTGTGGCGACCACTGAAGGGAAAAGCCAAAAGGAAAAGAAAAAGAAGAAGAAGAAGAAGAAGAAGAAGAATGTGTGTGTGTGTGTGTGTGTGTGTGTGTGTGTGTGTGTGTGTGTGTGTGTGTGTGTGTGTGTGTGTGTGTGTGTGTGTGTGTGTGAGTATTACATTCAGTAACATATAGGCTGATACATTGGTGCTGAAAGGTTTGTGCATCCTCACCTTCATAAATATCCATTACATTTTAACAGTATTCAAGGTAAAAAACAAATTTTAAAAAGTTGGATAAGTAAGAAAATGCAGAAAGAAAAAAAATCCATTTTTCTCACATAATATCAATTGAATCTGAGTCCCATCTTTTAAATGTTGCCTACCTATCACATATGACCACCACCAAACAAACAACCAATGTAGCATGCACATGCCCCCTCCAGGACATGCAATACTGCCACCTGCCTCTTTACAAACTGGTATGGATGTGTAATTGATGACGTTCTAACACATTCAGCAGGAAAGCACGATCCACTTTTTTGTACGAATGGTACACATTTGTATGATACACTGGCATAAATGGATTAGCTGATGATCTCTATGAGTAACAGGGGATTGGATACCATTTGGTTTACCTCCCATGACAGTTAAACCAATTATCATCAGCCATGGACTCGCAGTCAGTGATAGCTGCTACATCAACCCGTATAAGAACTTGCAACCGTCAGGTTCATAGTCACACAACATGTTGATGTGCCACTCAAGAACCCATTGAAAGCAGTTATTTCTAAACTTCTCAGAATGGCTACCTCACAGTAAAATGGTCCAAACTGCATCTAGGTTTCTGTGCAAGTGTGAATGGTTGTGTGTTTTGCATTGCAATGCTCTGTTAGTTATGTTGTAACATGCCTTCACTTGGTGTTGACTGAGATAGGCACGAGTCTATTGCACTCATTGAGTGCAATTCTACTATGTAAAAGGAACTCTGCAATGTTTAAGTCCAGGTCACCAAAACGTATGTCTTCTGTTGCAGCTCTGTAAAATTATTGTGACAGATAGCTAATGAGGCTTCATGGTGGTATAGTGGTTAGAACGTTTGCCTCATAGCACAAAGGCCTGGGTTCAATTCCTATCTCGGGCATTTCTGTGTCGAGTTTGCATGTTTTCCTTGTGCTTACATGGCTTTCCGCTGGGTACGTCAGTGTCCTCCCACAGTCCAAAAATGTGCACAATAGGCCAAATGGTTGTTCTAAATCTCCCCTCGGTGTGACTGTGAATGGTTATGAGTGTTGGCCCTGTGAAGACCTGGCAAGCTGTTCATGGTGTACCCCGCTCTTACTTAGAGTTGGCTTAGATGGGTGTCAGCCTCTCTGTGACCCTAATTTGGATTCAGCAAATTAGAGAATCTCAAGCCGGGATGGTATTTCCCTTTTTAAAAAAGGGGAACCGGAGAGTGTGTTCCAATTCTTGTGGAATCACACTCCTCAGTCTACCCACGAAAGTCTATGCAGGGGTACTAGAAAAGAGGATCAGACTGATAATTGAACCTCAGATTCAGGAGGAACAATGTGGTTTTCATCATAGTCATGGCAGTCGTGACCAACTCTTTATGCTCCACAGGACCTTGGAATGTGCAGTGGAATTTGCCCAACCTGTCTACATGTGTTTTGTGGATTTGGAGAAGGCTGTTGACCATGTCCCTTGGGCAATATTGTAATGTGTGCTCTGGGAGTACGGCATTCCAGACCTGTTGCTACAAGCCATTCAATCGCCATATCACCGGAGCCAGAGTTTGGTCCATATTGGGAACAACAGGTCGAATTAGTTTGCAGTGAGGGTTGGAGTTTATCAAGGCTATCCTTTGTCACCAATTCTGTTCACAATTTTTATGGACAGAATTTCTAGGCGCAGCTGAAGGATTGAGGGGTTCTGGTTTGGTGGCCATCAGACCTCGTCCCTGCTTTTTGCAGATGATGTTCTCCTTTTGGATTCAGCAAGCCGGGACCTCCAGCTGCCATTGGAGCCATTCAGTTGAGTGCGAAGCAGCCGGAATGAAAATCAGCACCTCCAAGTCCGAGGCCATGGTTCTTAGTTGGACAAGGGTGGAATACACCCTCCAGTTCAGGAATGAGGTCCTACCACAAGTAGAGGAGTTCAAGTATTTTGGGTCTTGTTCATGAGTGAGGGAAGGATGAAGCGAGAGATCAACAGACGGATCGCTGCAGTTTTTGCTGTAAAGCGGAGCCTGTACCGGTCCGTCGTGGTGAAGAGGGAGCTGAGTCACAAGGCAAAGTTCTCAATTTAACAATCAATGTATGTTCCAACTCTCACCTATAGTCAAGACCTTTGGGTGACTGAAAGAACAAGATTGCGAATACAAGCGATTGAAATGAGCTTCCTTTGCCGGGTGGCGGGGCTCTCCCTTCGAGACAAGGTGAGAAGCTCAACCATCTGGAGAGAGCTCAGAGTAGACCGCTGCTTCTCCACATTGAGAGGGGCCAGTTGAGGTGGCTCAGGTATCTGGTCAGAACGCCTCTCCAGTGTGGTGTTTCTAGAATTTTGTCCAACTGGGAAGATACCCTAAGGTTGACCTAAAACACGCTGGGGGGACTATATCTCTCAGCTTATCTGGGAATGCTTCGGTCCCCCCCCCCCGGAAGAACTGGAGGAAGTGGCTGGGGAGACGGACATCTGGATCTTATTGCTTAGGCTGCTGCCCTTGTGACCTGACCCCGGAATAAGCGGAAGATGATGATGATGATGATGATGACAATGATGATGATGATGATGATGATGATGATGATGATGATGATGATGATGACGATGATGATAAAATGAATGAATGGGAAGCTTAACAGTGTGTATAGATTCGTACATTTGCCAAATTGCTTAATTCTACTAGGGTCATGGAGAGGCTGAAGCCTATCTTAGCTGACTCAGTGTGAAAGTGGCGGTGCACCCTGAATAGATAACAGTCCATTATAGGGCTACACACAACCATTGCCCACAGTCTCTGGATAGCAGGAAGAAACTTGAGGACTAGGAAGAAAACCATTCATGCACTTGATAAACTTGCAAACTTCACACAGAAATAACAGTGCTGAGACTGGGACAAGAACCCAGGATATTCTTACTGTAAGGTGGCCATGTTAATTGCTACATCACCATGCCATCCTTCAGGTCATATGTTTTATATAGAAGTACATTATACATGAACACTGGCCCACTATCTGTAATTGGAATAGGATTTGACTTGTTATGCTTTTAAGCAACCATCCATGTCTCGTTTTGAATTTGAGCCACAAATCAACCTTAAAAAAACAAGTTGGCTTGAACTGAAAACTATAAAAGTTATTAATAGGAATGAAAAATGAACCCAAGCACGATGTGCTAGGAATACTTGGGGGTGGGACAAAAAAAAAAAAAAAAAAAAAAAAAAAAACAAGAAGTCATTTTTCATTAACACAGTACACAACTAATTAATTATTGTGCTTGCAAGATTTTCCATTAATAATGATGAAGAATGGTGTGCAATTAATGTAGCAGTTTATTTTACATGCATTTTAAAGTACTTAAACATGCTTTAAGACTCCAGAAAATAAGCAATGTCCTGTATCCCTGCAATGTATGTGATCTGGAAGGAGTGTCTGCTTGAAACTGTTGTATCACGGGGCATTTGCACTGACAAAGATGTGTATAACTGAACTCCTATGTGACCCACACCAGCATAATAGAGATTACTTAGAAAATTCAATAACAGGCTAAGATATTCATATGCAAAGTAGTTCCAATTATCTGGCATCTGATACATGAGCAGGCCTTATTTAATGGCATTTTTTAATTTTTTTATTTTTTTTATTTTTTTTTAATGCTGAACAATGAAGACGCTACTTAGTATAACTGCACTTTTTGTCTGGAAAAAGTGTGCGGTTGTCCTCTAGCTAGAGCAATCCAGACAAAAAATAAATAAATAAATAAAACAGGACTGCCATTTGTTTACATTTGTATGACCGACAGTTGCATCTAGTGGCAGACATTTGAAACAAAACAACAACACCTAAAGAGGCATTTGCTTAAAGGGGCAAAGTTTGGAGAGCTAGATAAGGCTTTGTACATTTGGTTCAGAACCCGGCATGCCAAAGGGAAGCCTGTTAGGAGGTCTTTGATTATACAGAAGGCAACCAAGTTGTGTAATGACCCCAGTATTGAGGAAGACTGCATTTTTTCTATTGGGTGGCTGAATAATTTTAAGGCTAGGAATGTTTTTTTTTGTTTTTTTTTTTGTTTGTTTTTTTGGTCTTCTGCTATTTTTGGTAAGTAATATTGTACACCATTTCTTTATTCTTTTACTCTAGATTTAATTTGTGGGAAGGTCCTCAGACATCGGCAAATTTGATTTTCCAGCACCTGCTTCATCCCAAAGGTGTCAGAAAATTGGAACCAGTTATAACTGGTAAGAAAATTTAATCTGCTTCAAAATGAGGTATAATACTTGATTATACAGTGGTATGAAAAAGTATCTGAACATTTTGGAATTTCTCACATTTCTGCATTAAATCACCATCAAATGTGATCTGATCTTTGTCAAAATTACACAGATGAAAAAACAGTGTGTTTTAACTAAAACCACCCAAATATGTATAGGTTTTCATATTTTAATGAGGATAGCATGCAAACAATGACAGAAGGGGGAGAAATAAGTAACTGAACCACCACATTTAATATTTTGTGGCCCCCCCTTTGGCAGCAATAACTTCAACCAGACGCTTCCTGTAGCTGCAGATCAGTCTGGCACATCGATCAGGACTAATCTTGGCCCATTCTTCTTTACAAAACTGCTGTAGTTCAGTCAGAGTCCTGGGATGTCTGGCATGAATGGTGGTCTTGAGGTCATGCTACAGCATCTCAATGGGGTTCAAGTCTGGACTTTGACTTGGCCACTCCAGAACGTGTATTTTGTTCTTCTGAAACCATTCTGAACTTGATTCACTTCTGTGTTTTGGATCATTGTCTTGTTGCAGCATCCATCCTCTTTTTAGCTTCAACTGTCTGACAGACGGCCTCAGGTTTTCCTGCAAAACATCCTGATAAACTTTTGAATTCATTTTTCTATTAATGATTGCAAGTTGTCCAGGCCCCGAGGCAGCAAAACGGCCCCAAACCATGATGCACCCTCCACCATGCTTCACGGTGGGGATTAGGTGTTGATGTTGGTGAGCTGTTCCATTTTTCCTCCACACATCACGTTGTGTGTTCCTCCCAAACAATTCAACTTTGGTTTCATCAGTCCACAAAATATTTTGCCAAAACTTCTGTGGAGTGTCCAAGTGCCTTTTTGCGAACATTAAACGAGCAACAATGTTTTTTTAGACAGCAGTGGCTTCCTCCTTGGAGTCCTCCCATGAACACCATTCTTGGCCATTGTTTTACATATAGTTGATGTGTGCACAGAGATATTGGACTGTGCCAGTGATTTCTGTAAGTCTTTAGCAGACACTCTAGGGTTTTTTTTTTAACCTCTCTGAGTATTCTGTCCTGAACTCTTGGCGTTGTCTTTGGTGCATGGCCACTCCTTGGGAGAGAAGCAACAGTGCCAAACTCTCTCCATTTGTAGACAACTTCTCTGACTGTCGATTGATGAACATCCAGACTTCTAGCGATGGTTTTGTATCCTTTCTCAGCTTTATACAAATCAACAATTCTTGATCGCAGGTCTTCAGACAACTCTTTTGAGTGAGTCATGGTACACATCAGACAATGCTTCTCATCAAGACAATTCTTACCAGGTGTGTGTTTTATAGTGGGCAGGGCAGCTTTAAGCCCCTCATCAGTGATTGGGCACACACCTGACTTAAATTGTTTGGTAAAAATTGGTTTCAATTGCTCTTTAAGTCTCCTTAGGCAGAGGGTTTAGTTACTTATTCCTCCCCCTTCTGTTATTGTTTGCATGCTATCCTGATTAAAATATGAAAACCTACAAATGTTTGGGTAGTTTTAGTTAAAGCAGACACTGTTTTTTCATCTGTGTGATTTTGACAAAGATCAGATCACATTTGATGGTGATTTTATGCATAAATGTGAGAAATTCCAAAAGGTTCAGATACTTTTTCATACCACTGTAGTATGAAAATTGATTGTGTTACATAATTTTATATGCACCTAATCAGGAAATGCATTTGAGAAAACGTAAATTAGACTTACAGATAATACAGTTTCTGTATGTCTACATTTAAAACTCGCTAACATCCATAAACTTAATTAATCTGACCTTCAGCCAATCAGCATGATCATACAAACATCTTCAGAGCAGGGGTTCTATTTCTACCGAGTCATGTTTGTCTAAAGGCTTTTTTTTTTGCTTTACTGCTGTATGATTCAGAAAATCCTTCAATGATTACGAATATATATACGTAAGTACCAAATGGATAATAAGGAAATACCCAGGGCAATCACAAAAGAGGTTTGAAAATTGACAATGTGTATATGTGTAAGTATATATTCCATTGTTTTACAACATGTATATGGAATCCTCAATGCTTTGCGAAAGCCTCAGCAAAGTGTCCTGTAGCGCAACCAGGGCACATTGAGAAACACAGAACACTGCTGGCCATCCACTGCAACCTGACTTATCTCCAGCCATCTCGACTATGTTGTGCAACTGGACTCAGATAGACCGGGACGAGAAAGTGAGGCTGACGATCTGCGCAACTCTCCCTCACTTAAATCCAAGTCAAGCGCAAGTTATGAATTCATCTATACCTCAGATCATCAATCTGATATGAAGTCATGGTCTTCGACCTCGAAGGAAAAACAAAAACAACAACAACATATGGAATCCTCTTTTAAATTAGCATAATGTGTATTTTAGCATAGATAGATTGCGTTTATGGATATTAGAAGTTGGTCATGTTGAAGATTATGCTTTGAAGGATGCATTTTTGGTACTATTGCATTTTTGACCAGGTAAGCTATTCTCAACTTACTTTGGGTTCTACTCAAAATACTACCCTATTGCTTTAAGTGTATTATGATGAAGTGGGTCACATTTGCACAAGTGCGACACAAAACGTAAATACATACTGCTGTGCACAGGGTCAAGAGGTTTTGAGACTAATCACACTCAACATTGTAAACACAAAGTATAGAAGGGCAAAGTTAAACTCCCTAATTACATTTACCACAGATATGCTGTCACAATCAATACACAGCTGGTGAACATGCTGACACAGATCATACTACAATAAGATCAAGGTCAGGGGAACCACGCCACTCAAGCGTGGGTTTTTAGCTTTGCCAGAACCCAACCGCATAACAAATTTATTATTCATAATAAAAAACGTTCACCTCATATTTATTTATTCATGTTGCATAAGCCTTTTTTTTATTTGGTTACATGCCAAATACATGTTCTTACAGTAAACACACACACACACACACACACACACACACACACACACACACACACACACACACACACACACACACACACACACACACACACACACACACACACACACACACACACACACACCGACAGATACACAAAATTATTACCTAAAGCATGCTTATATTCTTGTGATACTAATAAATGAATATTCATTCATCTGTCACTCTGCAGGGATAATCATACATTGTGTGTGTGTGTGTGTGTGTGTGTGTGTGTGTGTGTGTGTGTGTGTGTGTGTGTGTGTGTGTGTGTGTGGTGAAGAACAGATGATAAAATGAGTGAATGTATGATGATTTGAGCAAAACAGAGAGAGCAAGGAATTAAAAATTCTGAATTTAAGAGGCAGGCTATATAACTTTACCATACTAAAGCTCACTCTACACGTCATTTTTTGCACTCTTTTGAATTACTCTCTCTCTCTCTCTCTCTCTCTCTCTCTCTCTCTCTCTCTCTCACTCTGCAAGCCCAAAAAATTTCAAAAATTATTTTACAATGTTAAAGAATCCTTTAAAAAATATGTGATCCAAAATTTGATCTAGGTAATCTGCCACATCCAATATACTCTTTCTTATCCAAGCTCTGCCTCTGATAGCATTATGAAATTTTGCACATAACTTTATTTGTAGTCATACTAATGCACTTCTTTTC
>CM045728.1:87054849-87139849 GCA_024760905.1 Plotosus lineatus | reverse complement strand
CGCCTTCACTCAGTCAGCTTAGATAAGCTCCAGTCTCCCTGCGACTTGGGTAATAGTGAGCGGTTTGGAAAATTAATTTAATGAATGAATGACATTTTGGTTTTGTCTCAATCCATATAGTACTGCACAAACTATCATGCACAAATATCATGCTAATAAAGTTAGGCTTAAGTTATGCTTCTCCGTATTGAGAGGGGCCAGTTGAGGTAGCTTGGGCATCTAGTTAGAATGCCTCCCAAACGTCTTCCTGGTGTGGTGTTTCGGGCATGTCCAACAGCCAAGAGGCCCTGGGGTTGACCTAAAACACGCTGGAGGGACTATGTCTCTCAGACTGGCTGGGCAGAAGAGCTGGAGAAAGTGGTGGGGGAGAAGGATGTCTAGACCTCTTTGTTTAGCTTGCTTCCCCGCAACTCAATTTTGGATCAAGCGGAAGATGATGATGATGATGATGATGATGATGATGATGATGATGGTTATGATGATGATGATGATGATGATGATGATGATGATAAAGTTATCTACAGCAACCAGTGGGTTCTATATACTGTAATAAGCATATTTCTTCTGGTGAATAATAATAATTTAAAAATAATTATTGCTATTACTCTAAGAGTTCCTGATACCACTTTAATTATTTTTCATCTGTAATGCATCTTGAAGAATTTTATTTCACCATAGAAATGTGCCAACGTTAACAACTTTTTATTTACAGTGTACATAAGACACAGTGTACTTTCAATCCATTTATATTTAATGATGCGTAATGTCTCTAAAACAAGTTTATTCCTATTCTCACTTGCATTATAGCAGCTATAAATAGCCATCCCCTCAACAACCAGCAGGTCGAATTTCTCTTTTTGTTGAAGATATTAACCTGTTCCTAAGAAATATCACTCTTGAAGACTTTCCCATGAAGAGATTGCTTAAATGAAAAGATTAACTTTGTCTTTCACAAAGAGCTGACCCTGCAGCACATTGTTTCCATTGTCTTGGACTTCATTGTCAAAACCAAGACAGATACAAGAGCGAGATTGCAATAAGCGATTCAAGATCAAGTCTGAAGTAGGCTGAGATCATAATCGAGATGAATGTGGCGACTTTTGCAATAATGTAAATGTTTTCTTGAAGAAGGAATTATTTATATAGTAAAACCTTGTGCATGTGGAAAGGGGAAAAAAAGCATCAAGGTTAAATTCATCATCTACATATCGACTGTCTACATCTAAAACAAGTCCAAGGAAAAATGCCTTGAGGTCAAAAGAGAAAATGCCTTGAACTGTATATTAATCATTATACATTTTTCTTTTGTTTTAATATCAGCATATTTTATCCCATCTTTTTCAGTCTCTGTGTCAGAGTGAATAAATCTGAAAATGCCCTTTTCATTTTATAGTGTGGAAGGAAATGCATAATTTTTTTTGAAATGTTGTTATATACAATATACTGATCAGCCATAATATTAATACCACCTGACAGGACTGCATGCAATGCACTGTGTGTTCTGACGCCTTTCTATCAGATCCAGCATTAACAGTTTTAGCAGTTTGTGCTACAGCGGGATCAGACCAGACAAATGAGCCTTTTCTGAACACATGTAACAATTGAGCCTTGGGCGCCCATTACCCTAGTGGTCTCGAACTCCGTTCCTGGAGATATACCTTCCTGTTAGTTTTATCTCTAACCAAAATCTAACACATCTCATCCGAATCCAGGTGAGGGAAGAGTACATCCTGGAAAACTCGGCCATCACAAGGCAACAACATGCTGACAGCAAAGCAACCTACTCTTTATGAAAGTCAGCAAAATGGTTCTTTTACACGCCTCTCATCACAGACCAGTGGTAGGCTGTCAGGGCGAGCAACACCTTTTCTGCTGGAGTCAACACTGTCAGAAACCCCGACCTACATTTACAACTTAGATTTTAGTATTTGTTCAATAAAAGTGTATTAATTTATTAAACATCAGTATTTTTTCATCCTGTGATTTGTTGGACAGAGCAAAGTAGCCTATAGTGATCTATAGTCAATAAATTTGAGTTCGATTTTGTTATGCCCACACTGGCTCACAGAGGAGGAGAAATTGACTTTGTGTATGATATTCTTAAAAATCAATTCTCAAGTTGGACTTTTTCAGAAAACCTACACATTGTAAGGAGAGGTCAGGCAGACCCGAAGCTAGTTAGCTTGTCTCAGGAAAGAGTTTGTTTGATACTTTCAGACTAGTTGTCTACAAGCAGTATAAATCCACAATGTATTAGGAGTTAAAGGATTAACTGAACTTCTTGCTTTAGTAATAATGATATTCACCCTCAATATGCAAAATGCCCATCTCTCTCTCTCTCTCTCTCTCTCTCTCTCTCTCTCTCTCTCTCGATCTCTCTCTCTCTCTCTGCACACCTTGTTATATTGTATTTTTGTATATTATTGATGGTTTGTATAATTGTAATGTAATAGTATTTACATTTACAGTAACAGCTTTTAGCAGACGCTCGCATCCAGAACGAATTACAGACAAGCTTTAAAGTCACTATCAGGGAATATAATCTTATACCGGTTTGTTAGAACACAGACTTAGTATAGCATCAGTCAAACTCAGTCGGTAGATGTTGTATGCTTTTGTCTGTGTGTGTGTGTGTGTGTGTGTGTGTGTGTGTGTGTGTGTGTGTGTGTGTGTGTGTGTGTGTGTGTGTGTGTGTGTGTGTTTGTAAATAGGATAGTGCTAATCTAAGTACTGCTGAAAAAGGTAAGTTTTCAGCTGTCGTTTGAAGATACCCAGTAATTCAGCTGTCCGGATGTCCAGAGGAAGTTAATTCCATCACCTTGGAACCAGAACAGAGAAGAGTTTAGATGCATTTTCCCCTTGTCGATTGGTATAGGGATGGATCAGTCTAGCAGTGCTAGAGGATCTGATAGAACATGGTGAAGTACAAGATGTGATAAGTACTTTGAGGTAGGAAGTTGCAGGTCCATTTTTGGCTTTGTAAGAAAGCATTAGTGTTTTAAATAGGACGCGAACCACTACTAGAAGCCAGTGGAGAGAACATAGCAGTGGTGTGGTAAGTAAAAATCTGGGAAGGTTGAAGATAAGCTGTGCAGGTGAATTTTAGATCATTTGCAGAGGTTGAATAGCGCTGAAGGTTAGACCTGCCAAGAATGAGTCGCAGTAGTCTAGTCTTGAGATGACGCGGGCAAAATGGACAAATCCATTGGATGTTAAAGAGAAGAAATCAACATGATTGAGAAAGATTAGTGATATGAGAAGAGAAGGACAGGCAATTGTCCCTGGTTACCCCAAAGCTTTGTGCAGTGCCTGAAGGAGAGACCGCAATATTGTCCAAGGAAATTACAAGATCATCATCATCATCATCTTCCGTTTAGTCCAGGGTCGGGTCGCGGGGGCAGCAACCTAAGCAAAGAGGTCCAGACGTCCCTCTCCCGAGCCACTTCCTCAAACTCTCCCGGGGGGACACCGAGGCGGTCCCAGACAAGCCGAGAGACATAGTCCCTCCAGCGTGTTTTAGGTCGACCTCGGGGTCTCTTCCCGGTTGGACATGCCCGAAACACCACACCAGGGAGGCGTCCGGGGAGCATTCTGACCAGATGCCTGAGCCACCTCAACTGGCCCCTCTCAATGCAGAGGAGCAGCGGATCTACTCCGAGCTCTCCCCGGATGGTCGAGCTTCTCACCTTATCTCTAAGGGAGAACCCCGCCACCCAGCGAAGGAAGCTCATTTCAGCCGTTTGTATCTGTGATCTTGTTCTTTCGGTCATTACCCAAAGCTCATGACCATAGGTGAGGGTTGGACCGTAGATCGACGGGTAAATTGAGAGCTTCGCCTTGCGGCTCAGCTCCTTCTTCACCACGACGGACTGGTACAGGCACCGCTTAACAGCAGAGGCTGCAGCGATCCGTCTGTCGATCTCTCGCTCCATCCTTCCCTCACTCGTAAACAAGACCCCAAGATACTTAAACTCCTCCACTTGGGGCAGGACCTCATTCCCAACCCGGAGGGTGCATTCCACCATTGTCCGACTGAGAACCATGGCCTCGGACTTGGAGGTACTCATCGAGGCTGCTTCGCACTCAGCTGCGAATCGCTCCAATGAGAGCTGGAGGTCCCAACTTGATGAAGCCAAAAGGACAACATCATCCGCAAAAAGCAGAGACAATATCCGATGGCCACCAAACCAGAACCCCTCATCACCTCAACTGCCCCTAGAAATTCTGTCCATAAAAATTATGAACAGAATCGGTGACAAAGGACAGCCTTGGCGAACTCCAACTCCCACTGGAAACGAATCCGACCTGCTGTTACCAATGCGGACCAAACTCTGGCTCCGGTGATACAGCGACCGAATAGCTCATAGCAACGGGTCCGGAACGCCGTACTCTCGAAGCACGCCCCACAAGATCGTTCGAGGGACACAGTCGAAAGCCTTCTCCAAATCCATAAAGCACATGTGGACAGATTGGGCAAACTCCCATTCCCCCTCCAGAATCCTGTGGAGCGTATAGAGTTGGTCAAGAGTGCTGTGGCCAGGACGAAAACCACATTGTTCCTCCTGAATCCGAGGTTCGACTATCGGTCGGATCCTCCTCTCTAGTACCCCTGCATAGACTTTCCCAGGTAGGCTGAGGAGTGTGATTCCCCGATAATTGGAACACACCCTCCGGTCCCCCTTCTTAAAAATTGGGACCACCACCCCAGTTTGCCAATCCAGAGGTACAGCCCCTGATGACCACGCGATGTTGCAGAGACATGTCAACCAAGACAGTCCTACAACATCCAGAGCCCTGAGATATTCCGGGCGGATCTCGTCCAAACCCGGAGTTCGACCACCGAGGAGCTTTTTGACAACCTCAGTGACCTCCACTCTAGTGATGGGCGGACCCTTACCCGAACCCCCAGGGTCTTCTTCTTCCACGGAGTGAGTGCTGGTGGGATTGAGGAGGTCCTCAAAGTATTCCCTCCACCTCTCGATGACATCCCCAGTCAAGGTAAGCAGCTCCCCACCTCCACTGTAAACAGTGTTTGTGAAGAACTGCTTCCCCCTCTTGAGGCGTCGGATGGTGGTCCAGAACCATTTTGAGGCCAACCGATAATCACTCTCTAGGCCCTCACCGAACTCCTCCCACGCCCAAGATTTTGCATCTGCGACAGCCTCGGCTGCAGCACGTTTGGCGTGCCGGTACCCGTTTGCTGCCTCAGGAGTCCCACAGGCTAATAAAACCCGATAGGCCTCCTTCTTCAGCTGGACGGCCCCCTTCACCGCAGGTGTCCACCACCGGGTTCAGGGATTACCGCCACGACAAGCACCGACGACCTTACAGCCACAGCTATGGGCTGCCACCTCAGCAATGGAGGCATGAAACATGGCCCATTCGGATTCCATGTCCCCCGCCTCCTCCAGGACGTGGTTGTAGCTCTGCCGGAGGTGGGAGTTAAAGGCCACTCGGACATGGGGGGACTCCACCAAACGTTCCCAGCAGACCCTGATTACATGCTTGGGCCTGCCAGGTCTGGAAGGCAACCTCCCCCACCACCGAAGCAAACTCACCACCAGGTAGTGATCGGTAGACAGCTCAGCTCCTCTCTTCACCCGAGTGTCCAGAACATATGGTCGCAAGTCCGATGACACGACTGCAAAGTCAATCATCGAACTGCGACCTAGGGTGTCCTGGTGCCAAGTGCACTTATGGGCACCCTTATGTTCGAACATGGTGTTCGTGACAGACAAACTGTGACGAGCACAGAAGTCCAACAACAAAACACCATTCAGATTCAGACTGGAGAGGCCGTACCTACTGATCACATCCTTTCAGGTCACACTATCGTTGCCCACATGGGTGTTGGAGTCTCCCAAGACAATGAGTGAGTCTCCCGAATGAGTGAGTCTCCCGAGGGAGCGTGCTCCAACACCCCCCTCCAAATACTCCAATAAGCACAAATAACAGTCAGGACCCGTCCCCCCACCCAAAGACGGAGGGAAGCTACCCTTTCGTTAACCGAGGAGAACCCCAACATTTGGGCACCGAGACAGGGGCAACAAGAATACCCACACCGGCTCGCCGCCTGTCCCCATGAGCAACTCCAGAATAGAAGAAGGTCCAGCCTCTTTCGAGATAGATGTTTCCAGAGCCCAAGCTATGCGTTGAGGTGAGCCCGACTATATCTAGTCGGTATCGCTCCACCTCACGAACCAAATCAGGCTCCTTTCCCGCCAGAGAGGTGACATTCCATGTCCCGAGGGTCAGAGTAAGTAGCCGAGGATCAGTTCGACAGAACCCATGCCTTTGGCTGCCACCCAACTCACATTGCACCCGACCCCTAAAACTCCTCCCACGGGTGGTGGGTCCATGGGAGTGCGGACCCATGTCTCCTTTTCGGGCTAGACCTGGCCAGGCTCCATGGGTATAAGCCCAACCACCAGGCACTCGCCTTCGAGCCCCTCCCCTGGGCCTGGCTCCAGGAGGGAACCACGGTGACCCACGTTCGGGCAAGGGAGACTGCTTCAAATGTTTAATCCGAGATGGCATAGGGGTCTTCTGAATCGCACTTTGTCTGGACCTTCACCCAGGACCTGTTTGCCTTGGGTGACCCTACCAGAGGCATTATGCCCCCGACAACATAGCTCCTAGGATCATTAGGTCACGCAAACCCCTCCACCACGATAAGGTGGCGATTCAGGGAGGGGAAATTGCAAGATCTTGATGTTGAAATGAGTCAGCTGGGATGAAGAGCAATTCAGTCCTGCTGGGATTGACCTTCAGTTGCTCAGCTGCCATCCATGAGGAGATACTTGTCAGACATGCAGAGATTTGGGCAGAAACATCAGTGTCTAAATGCGGAAAAGAGAGAACAAGCTGAGCATGCAGAGGTATTCAAACCCCTGTGAGGATATGACATCACCAACATAGGCATAAGAAGCAGTTGAAAAGCGTGTGTGTGGGGGGCAAGGCAAAGCAACATGCATGGATAACACATAACAGTTGCCAGCTATGGGGGTCTGGGGGCATGCTCCCTCGAAAGACTTTGAGTTTTTAAAACCCAGATGTGCATTTTAATGCAATTGCAGTGTATAAATCACCAATAATGTTTTGTAGATGTATCATACAGTATGCATATCATGAGAAAAATATATTTAGAATTTAAACCGAGCTTCACTTTTTACAGAAAAAAATAAAATATAAAGTAACAGTCTGGAACATTGAAAATAAAATAATAATCTTTTATTTCAAATTATTTGATATCATTGATATATATTAATACATCAAACAACATAATGTATGTAATGTACTGGAATTATATCTACTTTATATAATTATATAACTCTTTAAGCATGTTTCTAGTAGACCAGTAAACAAGTTATTTTATATATATATATATATATATATATATATATATATATATATATATATACTGGTCCTTCTCAAAAAATTAGCATATTGTGATAAAAGTTCATTATTTTCTGTAATGTACTCAGAAACATTTCATATATTTTAGATTCATTACACACAACTGAAGTAGTTCAAGCCTTTTATTGTTTTATATTGATAATTTGGGCAAAACAGTAAAGAAAAACCAAAAAAATTTGCGTATTTCATCTAAACAATAAAAAAAGGTGTTTTTAATACAAAAAAGTCAACCTTCAAATAATTATTGAGTTCAGTTATGCACTCAATACTTGGTCGGGAATCCTTTTGCAGAAATGACTGCTTCAATAAACCATTTACCAATGGTTTTGGTACTGTGAGCAGGTGCCAGGTCGTGCTGAAAAATGAAATCTTCATCTCCATAAAGCTTTTCAGCAGATGGAAGCATGAAGTGTGCCAAAATCTCCTGATAGCTAGCTGCATTGTCCCTGCCCTTGATAAAACACAGTGGACCAACACCAGCAGCTGACATGGCACCCCAGACCATCACTGACTGTGGGTACTTGACACTGGACTTCAGGCATTTTGGCATTTCCTTCTCCCCAGTCTTCCTCCAGACTCTGGCACCTTGATTTCCGAATGACATGCAAAATTTGCTTTCATCCGAAAAAAGTACTTTGGACCACAGCAACAGTCCAGTGCTGCTTCTCTGTAGCCCAGGTCAGGCGCTTCTGCCGCTGTTTCTGGTTCAAAAGTGGCTTGACCTGAGGAATGCGGCACCTGCTTCCACAGGTCCCCCAAGGTCTGAAATCGGCCCTTTTCCACAATCTTCCTCAGGGTCCGGTCACCTCTTCTGGTTGTGCAACGTTTTCTGCCACACGTTTTCCTTCCCACAGACATCCCACTGAGGTGCCTTGAGACAGTACTCTGGGAACAGCCTATTCGCTCAGAGATTTCTTTCTGTGTCTTACCCTTTTGCTTGAGGGTGTCAATGATGGCCTTCTGGACAGCAGTCAGGTCGGCAGTCTTACCCATGATCGCGGTTTTGAATAATGAAACAGGCTGGGAGTTTTTAAAAGCCTCAGGAATCTTTTGCAGGTGTTTAGAGTTAATTTGTTGATTCAGATGATTAGGTTAATAGCTCGTTTACGGTACCTTTTCATGATCTGCTAATTTTTTGAGATAGGAATTTTTGGTTTTCATGAGCTGTATGCCAAAATCATCAGTATTAAACAATAAAAGACCTGAAATGTTTCAGTTAGTGTGCAATGAATCTAAAATATATGAAAGTTTAATTTTTATCAGTACATTACAGAAAATAATGAACTTGATCACAATATGTTAATTTTTTTGTGAAGGACCTGTGTATATATATATATGCTCAATATATGCTCACTGCTGTGCATGCTCAATGCGCTGAAATAAAAGAGGTTCTGTAAATCAGTCAGCCATATGCACAGCAAAACAGATAGGTTTTTACTTTTCACTTTTCCCAAAAAGGGATATATATGCATACCCAGCTGAGGCCCGGGTTAACAACAACTGCCATCAGTGCTGTCTGATTTATAATTAATTATAGAATTCATTCAGAACTACTAAAGGAAAAGGCAGAGAGCTGGATGACATGATGCAGAGGAGGAAGGTAGACATACTCTGTGTTCAGGAGACCAGGTGGAAAAATAAGGCTCGAAGCTTAGGAGCAGGGTTTAAGCTGTTTTTTCATGATGTGGATAGGAAGAGAAATGGAGTAGGAGTCATCTTGAAAGAGGGGCTTGTGAGGAATGTTCTAGAACTGAAAAGTGTCAGACAGAGTGATGAGTCTCAAGTTAGAAATTGAAGGTGTCATGTTCAATGTTGTTAGTGCTTATGCCCCACAGGCAGGATGTGAGCCAGAAGTGAAGGATAGATTCTGGAGTGAGTTAGATGACGTGATGCAGAGTACCCCCAGAGGTGAAAGAGTGGTTATTGGTGCAGACTTCAATGGACATGTTGGTGCAGGCAACAGAGGGGACGAGGAAGTGATGGGCAGGTTTGGTATCCAGGACAGGAACACAGAAGGACAGATGTTGATAGATTTTGCAAAAAGGATAGAAATTGCTGTGGTGAATGCTTTCTTCCAGAAGCAACAGGAGCATAGGGTGACTTATAAACATGGATGTCAGAGCACACTGGTAGACTACATATTGTGAAGACGAGGTAATTTGAAGGAAGTCAGTGACTGCAAAATAGTAGTGGGCGAGAGTGTTGCCAAACAGCATAAGATGGTGTTATGCATGATGATGCTAATGGAAAGAAAAGTGAATAAGGCAAAGGCAGAGCTGAAGACAAAGTGGTGGAAGGTGAAAAAGGAAGAGTGTCATGTTGTCTTCAAGGAGGGGTTGAAACAGGCTTTGGGTGGCCAGGAAGTGCTTCCAGATTACTGGACAACTACAGCTAATGTGATCAGGGAGACAGGTAGGAGAGTACTTGGTGTGTCCTCTGGAAGAACAGTAGATAAGGAAACTTGGTGGTGGAATGAGGAAGTACAGGAGTGTGTACAAAGGAAGAGGTAAGCTAAGAAGAAGTGAGACATTGAGAGGACCGAAGAGAGTAAACAGGAGTACAGTGAGACACAGCGTAAGGTGAAGGTAGCGGTGCCAAAGGCCAAACAGAGGGTGTATGATGAATTGTATGATAGGTTGGACAGTAAGGAGAGAGAAAATGATTTATACAGGTTAGCACAGCAGAGCAATAGAGATGGGAAAGATGTGCAGCAAGTTAGAGTGAATAAGGACAGAGTGGGAAATGTATTGACTGATGACAGAAGTGTGCTGGGAAGATGGAAAGAATACTTTGAACAGCTGATGAATGAGGAAAATGAGAGAGAACAAAGAGTAGAAGAGGTGACTGTTGAGGACCAGGAAGTAGCAAAGATTAGTCAGGGAGAAGTGAGGAGGGCATTGGAGAGGATGAAGAGTGGAAAGGCAGTTGGTCCTGATGATATACCAGTGGAGGTATAGAAGTGTCTAGGAGAGGTAGGAGTAGATTTTCTGACAAGAACATTCAACAAGGTCTTAGAGAGTGAGAGGATGCCGGAGGAATGGAATAGGAATGTGCTTGTGCCCATTTTTAAGAGCAAGGGAGATGTGCAGCGTTGTGGCAACTACAGAGGGATAAAGTTGATGAGCCATACGATGAAGCTATGGGAAAGAATATTGGAAGCTAGATTAAGGGCAAAGGTCAGCATTTGTGAACAGTAGTTTGGTTTCATGCCAAGAAAGAGCACCACAGATGCTTTGAGGATGCTAATAGAGAAGTACAGAGAAGGCCAGAGGGAGCTGCATTGTGCCTTTGTGGATCAGGAGAAAGCGTATGACAGAGTGCCAAGAGAAGAACTGTGGTATTGCATGGGGAAGGCTGGAGTGACAGAGAAGTATGTTAGAGTGGTGCAAAACATGTATGAGAGATGCAAGACAGCGGCAAGGTGTGCTGCCGGTGTTACAGAAGAGTTCAAGGTGGAGGTGGGACTGCATCAAGGGTTAGCTCTGCATTCCTTCTTGTTTACTATGGTGATGGACAGGCTGATAGACGAGGTTAGACAAGAATCTCCATGGACTATGATGTTTACAGATGACATTGTGATCTGTTGTGAGAGCAGAGAACAAGACCAGGAAAATCTCGAGAGGTGGAGGTATGCCCTGGAAATGAGAGGAGTACTCTGTGTGTGTGTGTGAAACTAAGCTGTTCTGTATAGCACTGTAGAACATTTGTATATTTTCCATATTTCATATTGGTAAAGTCTGTTGGGTTTTTACACCCAAGCCATAGTGGCTCATCAGGCCGGTGCTTATCCCCAATTTCCATAGCATGAAGCGACCAGGAGTTCAGTTCCTCCAAGTTCAACTCCTCCTGGATGGGATGCTAGTCCATCGCAGGTTACCTTCCCAGTATATTTTACCGGTACCCATTTATACTGCTGGGTGAACAGAGGCACACTTGTAGTTGAGACCTTGCCTAGAGGTCTTAGCACAGCGAGGGTCTCATTGGGATTCCAACTCACAACCTCCAAATTATGAGCGCAGCGCCCTAACCACTACGCCACTGGCCCCACTACAATTCATATTACTTCTTTGTAAATTCATGAAAATTTATTCACACCCTCACACTGACCATATGTGTACATAACTTTTTTGTTTATAATCTGTACATAACTCCTCACTGTAAATACTGCACATACTCCATATAATGCACTTGCTGCTCTCTGGACGTCTGATTGGACGCTCAACTTCTTTACGCTGTATTTCTTCATGTGTATTGACATTAACATTGAATCTAATCTCATCTTCATGTGAGAAATAAAAAGGCACAAATTCTACAGCATAACGGTTATCAGCCAGACACACTGCGCAATGTTTTCTGTCATCTTAATGTTTTTATTGTGGGTGGAAGATTCTCGGGATGCAGGGGAAAGAAAATGATTGTTTGACAAAACATAAAAGCAACACGTCAAAAAGCAGGCTTGTTAGTATCAACGAGCACTCTATCAAACATGTATGCCCCACCCCACCCTCCCTTACTCTCTTCCTCTCTATAACTGTGCTGGCAGTACTGTGATGTCAGTGGTTAACATGCTTGGTATTTTGTGGTTATTTTATCTCTGTGGTCACTGTTACACTTCAAGGCAAATGGTAATGCAGTATGTGTGAGGATTCAGTAAAACAAGTATAACGGATCACTGCAAACATCATATTTTACATTTCTAGGTCTTAAATACAACAGCACATCTTCAACAAATACAACAAACATTAGAAAAAGCTTTTTGCCCCTTTTTTCTTCCCACTCTGCTATTCACTAACTACAAAGAAGCAGTAAATAACTCCAGTTAAATTGCTCACCAACAATTACAATACTAGTAGTTTTATTTTTTTTTTCCCAGCTAACAGACATTTGAAAGAAAGAAAGGCAGTGATAATAACACTCTAGGTGTCTGTCTATGTGCAGCAAATGAATGAAAGATTGAGGTTGACCCCAATTCAGACCCTTGTTATCTATTGAAATGACAAATCAGCTTCTTTAGAAAAGCCACAGTTCCAATGCACTCAGAGGTCTAAAGTCATGATGGTTGTAGGCATTGAGAAAGAGCAAGAATGATTTTTTTTCTCTCTCACCTCGAAAACCTTCCAGCTACCAAGCGTGTGTCTTACTAAACCTCACCAATCAAACTCATTCAAGACAGAGATTGTCAAAGGATATTCTCTAAAATGTTTTCCTGATGCAGGTGGATGATGCACTCACTCACGCACTCATTAATTCTATTAGCGT
This sequence comes from Plotosus lineatus, assembly GCA_024760905.1. Lineage (NCBI taxonomy): Eukaryota > Metazoa > Chordata > Actinopteri > Siluriformes > Plotosidae > Plotosus > Plotosus lineatus. Next base: position 87,127,174 of record CM045728.1, on the reverse strand, counting down.
CGTAGGAAGACTGGAGAATATCTCCGCCACTGGGCTCGGTATATTCGGAACAGACCATGGCAGGACACAAACCAATAAACTGGGATTCCTCGCTACTTTACGCTTCAATTAATGCGGCTTCAGTGCATCGCGTTTTTTTCCCCCCATAAATAAATATTCATAAAATTAAAAAAATAAGGAAATTAAGGAAGAATAGATGGAAAAGTTAAGGAAAATATTGCTAAAACAAGGCCAATTATGCAAAAAATAAATAAATAAATAAATAAAAATAAAAATCTCCCATTAAAACTGGATACATTGATACCCAAGTGTACCTCAGAATAATGTTTAATCATATTTCATACTTATATTTATGATCTATCTTTTTGTAGATTTTATTCCATTTCATTTCCACTTGTTCTTCAATTTCATTTCAGTTTCACTTTCACTTTCGGCCTTGGACAACTTTGTTGGTATCGGATTGCAAAACAAAAGTTGGTAAGTTGGAGAGGGTCTGTATTTATATTTTATTTACATCTTACGTTCATTTTGCAATGTTTAATTGTTATTATAAGCATTTATAGTATTGGATATGTATTTATTGATATTATATACACATATACATGTACGTATACGACAGTCGGGGTTGGGGGGTGGGGTGATACTACTTCGCGGATTTTGATGGTCGCTTGGGGATCTTGGTCCCAATTAACTGCGGAAAATGAGGGATCCCAACCAGTCCCACTGAAACTCCCAACTAGTGACAATTATGGACAGGCTATTTACCTAATGTGCATGTTTTTGGATTGGGGAGGGAACCAGAATACCTTGAGGAAACCATGCCAGGACAGAAAGACCATGCAAACTCCACAAAGAAACCCTCTTGCTGGACTCAAACCCAGGACCATCTTTCCAAGAAGCAGATGTGCTAACCACTCTGCAAACATGCTGCTAATGATGATGCAGTATAAAACAAGAGCCTTTACACTTCAGGTCATTACTTCACTTAAAGTGTGATGATGTGGTAGCCACCTGTTGATAAGCTCAAAGAGTGATCAGAGATGCCAGCATTGGTGCAAATCAGTACATTTTCTTTATAACAAAACTTCAGTCTGAGCTATCTGATCTGGGCAAAGCATGGACCATGCCAAAGAGTTCATCCAGGCCAAAGGTGAGCATTCACATAAGTGAAGATTTACAGATAGTTCAGAAGAGTTCTGATGGAGGCATCATTATTATCTTCATTAAAACTTCACCAGACATAAGGCTGGCATGGTAGTATAATGGTATCCCATCTGCTTTCAAGAAAGAAGATCTGTGTCCTGGGCTCACCAATAGCTTATTTGCATTGGGTTTACATGTTCTCAGTACCTTGGTTTCCTCCTATGGTTCAGAGATATGCATAATAAGCTAACTGCCCCTAGGTGTGTGTGTGTGTGTGTGTGTGTGTGTGTGTGTGTGTGTGTGTGTGTGTGTGTGTGTGTGTGTGTGTGTGTGTGTGTGTGTGTGTGTGTGTGTGTGTGTGTATGACTGGTAAGCTGTTCAGGGTATACCCTGCCTTCCTCCATGGTTGGAGCAGCTTCCGACCCCCATCACCTCACCATGTTGAGGTTCTCTTTTGGAGTAACGAGGATGGATAGGATCAGGAATGAGTACATGTACATCAGAGGGACAGCACATGTTAGATGTTTTGGAGACAAAGTCATAGAGGTTAGATTGAGATGATTTGGACATGTACAGAGGAGGGATAGTGAGTATGTTGGAGGTAGGATGCTGAGGTTGGAACTACCAGGCAGAAGGTCTAGAGGAAGTCCAAAGAGAAGATTTATGGATGTGGTGAAGAAGGACATGAAGGTAGTTGGAGTAAGAGTAGAAGATACAGAGGACAGGGTGAGATGTAGGCGGATGGTTTGCTGTGGTGACCCCTGAAGGGAAAAGCCGAAAGGAAAAGAAGAAGAGGAGATCACCTCAGTAGGATAGAGTTGTTTGGCAAATAAATGAATGGATGCCTTTACTAAAGGGTTTGCTGACTACAAGTGTTATTAGTTAACAAGTAATTTAAAAACAAATTGCTAGTCACCGGTTTCAAAGAAAAAGCAAAATTTGTTTCAGCTTGTCACTGTTTTTATTTAAGCTACCATTAAAAGTTAAACATGGGCTACAAATGGTATTTCTATCTTCAGTGCTTTTAAGACTGCATTCTGAACATAAAAAAAAAAAAATTAAAAAGTGCAATAAATATGCCAAATGATAAATTTGTGTATTGTTGTGCACTATATAAAGATGCACTCATTTTCAATCTGCACTCCTGTAGACAAGCTTTTGGCTCAAAGAAAATCTTCCAGTGTGAAACTGAGCATACAGCCAGGTATAGAAGCTTCTTAGAGCCTTTATCTTGTGTTTTACTTCAGCATCAGAAGCATCCAAAGATGAGTCTCCATCATCACATGCTGTGTGACACAGGAGTCACAACCAAATTCTCTCTGAGTGCAAGGATTAAAAATATTACAATATCTGTCCAGATTAGAGTTTTGGCGAAGGTATTGTAATCACTGGAATTTATAAATTCTTCTGTTTGTGTGTCAGTTTGTCAAAAACCTAACTAAACGTCTGCATAGGTTTTCACCAGTTTGATAGGCACACTACCCTACCGCTTAATTCTATTTAGGGTCATGGGGAGGCTGGTGCCCATCTCAACCAACTCTGGGTGAGGGCAGAGTACACCCTGGACAGCTCGCCAGGCAATTGCAGGGCAGAAACTTGCTGATGACTTTGCAACTTCTCTTGTCGAACATCAGCAATGGTTCTTTTACATGAACTGCTCACCATAGACAGTGAGAGACATGGCCGGCCTTTGGTAACCCAGTTAGCTGCACTGGGGACTTGTACTCATGTAGGGCCTATTTGTTACATTATCAATGCTACATGTATTTTGCACTCTGAGTGCCTCTATGGTACAGTATTGTGCAAGAAAATATAGCTGCAAGAGGAATTTCTTCAAGAGTGAACAAAAGTGAAATAAAAAACAAACAAACAAAATAAATAAAACTCCCATGCAACTCCATTTCATTCAAAGTGATATAAATGGATTTAAGTGTTAATGGACCATTAAACTTATTTTCCCATCATATTCTTTTGAATTGCTTGCATATAGCTTGATTTCTTATGCACCCCTTACCATCTGCTCGCTATCACTATTTATTTATTTGACTCTACCAATTACTCAACCTTTCTACTGCAACCATTAATGAACTAATTTATAACTCGCCGTTATAGCTGCTCTTGTGGTGATGACTCTGTTTAACACTATATAAATGATAGCTAACATTCTAACACTACTTACTTTTGAACATTAAATAAGCTAAAATACTGCAATGGCCTGGTGAGCTGTCCAAAGTCGGCTGAGATAAGAGCCAGTCTCCCACGACCCTAATGAGGATTAAGCGGTTCAGAACTGAATGGATGAATGAATATGTTAAAAATAAATATGATTCATTGGTAGACACATTCATCGTACCTTAACTGCATGTGTTCCTATACATAACCTATCAGAAAATAAAATACAGGCGCTACCCAACTTACAAACGAGATACGTTCCGAATGGCCGTACGTGAGATGAATTTGCTTGTAAGTCGTTACAGGGCGTTCTTTAGAGGAGAACGCATGTTTAAGGCTTGCATAAGTAACCTATACGAGTTTGTACTGTATACAATCTCTCTCTCTCTCTCTCTCTCTCTCTCTCTCTCTCTCTCTCTCTCTCTCTCTCTCTCGCTCTCTCTCTCTCTCTGCATAATCCTCTTATTTCATTCTACTGTATCATTTATTGGTACAAGGTGCAACTGTGACATGAGAAACTTTCAGTAGGACCCAAAATGCAGGAGACAAAGTACGATGAACACGGAGTGACTTTACTGTTACAGGGGAGGCACTTGAGCAAGGGAAAACGTAGTCACTCCCCGTGACAAGGAAAAACGTGAAAACTTTGGATATGGGGAACTACAGAGCGGGAACTGGTCGAGCGCCGAGCTGAAACCAGGAGCCAGAGAGATCACAGGAAAACAGGGACATGAAGAGGGACAATCTTCTAGCACCAGGACGATCACGCGGCTTGTCTTTATAGTATGGTAGATCAGGTGTGCGCATTGCAATCCACCCGCGTGTGTCAGCCATGCCCGTCTGCCTGAGTTTAAGCGAATATGAAGTGTACTTCAGGATAATGTTTAATATTTCATACTTATATTTATGATATATATTTCTATAGGTTTTATTGTAATATAATCTAATTATAATTTCTATCTCTACTTGTTCTTCAATTTCATTTTCACTTTCACTTTTGACCTCCGGACAGCCCTGTTCGTATCTCCGGATGTTCGTAAAACGAATGTTCGTAAGTAGGATAGCGTCTGTATTACTGACTCACTGATTTGCTGAACCTTTTTACCCTCCATTCAGGTCGCATCGAAGGTGGAGTTTAAATCACACATCGAAGTCAATTTTGGAACAGCCATTTAACCTAATGTGCATGTCTTTTGATTGTGGGAGGAAACCAGAGTGCAAAGAGGAAACCCACATAAGCATGGGGAGAACATGCAAACTCCACAGAAATTCTGAGCTCAGGAATCAAACTCTTTGCAAAACTGGCATGCACAACACAGTATTATGACTTTTAACTTATTTAACTCATTCTCTCTCGTTTTACAAACTACCTAATGCTCTATTAGAGCTGCAGGGAGGCAGCAGCCTATCTCAGCCAACACTGGGCAAAGGCGGGGTACACCCTGAACAGGCGTAAAGACTAACGTAGGGTATTATGCACACACAGCCGTTCAGACTCTCACCTGGGGACAGCTAATTAGTCTAAATGTGCTTGTCTTTGGACTGTGGAAGGAAACCGATATACACGGAGAAATCCCTCACAAGCACAGGGAGAAAATTCAAGTTCCACACAGAAACCCCTGCACTCAGAAATTGAACAGAGGACCTTCTTGCTTTAAGGAGGACGTGCTAAACATCACATGTCCAGGCGTAGAAAATATATTACTGTGTTACTTGCAGTTTGTATTTTATTTCTTATTTATTTGTTTGTTTACTTAGTTACTTATTTATTAACTGCAGTCACGGCTGATGATCTCTCTAACAGGTGAAGCATTACATCATAAGTTTGTCAGTGATTGGATGATGATATTTATATGTAGATTTTTTTTTTGTATATTTTATGTGAAAGTTAGCCAAATCTCCAAACCTAGTTTCGAGCACCCTGGGATTGTTTCATTAAACTGCCAGCAGTACATTCGTTTTATCACAGCACTTCCAGTTAGTCAGCATACCTTCTCACACCAGGAGAGTTGAAAAGATGGTTATTTTTCCTGACTTTTAATCCAAATCAATCTTGAACATTGATCTGTCCTGCTGTTAATTCCAAATCTCTAGTATTGTTTGCCATCAAACACTGTTACCTAGTGAACTTCACAAAACAAAAATAATTGCTAAACTGCACCAAGAAGCAAATTAAATAATGATATAATTGAACCCCTAAGAACCGGGGGCTTCATTTTTTATTTATTATTTATTTATTTTTTTTATTTCAGGAAATTATTAAATTAAATTACATTATTTACAGCTGCCATTTTCTATGCTAGTTGGTTATGTGTATACATACATACATTATAAAATTGGGGCAATGGTGGCCCGGTGGCCGGACTGGTCACCACTGATATAGGGGTTTTCAAAGATATTGCCATAGAAATAAACTAAAGAACTAAAGATGTTTTTTCCTGTTCAAGGGTCTTGAACACCATGTGTGACGTTCTGATCATTTGAGTAATTAAAGGTTTTTAGTTATTCATGTGGGCAGTGGTGGCCTAGTGGTAAAATGTTGGATCGCTCATCCTAAGGTTGGAGGTTTGAATCCCACCCTCCACATGGTTGTCACTGTCCCCCCAGTGCAGCTAACTGGGTTATCAAAGGCCATGTCTCTTACTGTCTATGGTGAGAGGTTCATGTAAAATAACCATTGCTGACATTGCTGAGTAGCTGCATAGCCGTCAGCGTGTTTCTGCCGCTTGCTAAAGGGTTGGGTCAGGAAGAGCATCCGACGTAAAAACCTATGCCAATTCAAACATGTGAATCATTAATATGGTTTCCATGAAGATAGAGGCAGATGATTCACTGTTGCGACCCCTGAAAAAGGAAACAAGCCGAGAGGAAAAGAAGAAGATTAGAAATTTCCCAAAATCAAAAAAATGTGGGATGGCTCAGCTTGATTCTCACAGTAAAGTGGGTATTAAGGAAGAAATTGTTAATTTTGAGTTACTGGTACTTCTGGGGCAGGACTATTTAAATTAAGAAAATGTCTTGTTTTGCTTGTTTTGCTTCTGAAAGCAGAGCATATCTTGAATGCCATGAGATCCCAGAGAAGCTCTGCATCAATGGATTCTAATGGCTCACTTTCCCATTGGAATGCATAGGGAAAATGTCTCAGTAGACGATATGTGAGAAATTATCTCTGGTTCTGAATGAACTACCCATGAAGTTGAGCACATTGTAGCACTCTGTTTGTAATATTGATGTAAATACAACTACAAATATGCAACAAAATCTTATTTTAGATGAAGCAAAACATTCCGTGCGGTCTCAAAGCACTAATTACTGTAGCCCCAATCAAATTGTCCTAAGGGAATGATAAACTATATAATATCGTATTGTATTGGCTATTAAGGTCATGTGACATAGTGTTGTGAGTCAGCATAACCTGAACTTTATGAAGCACTAAAAATGATAGCGCAAGCAAGTGAGTGGTGACATATCACATACAGTATTTTTGTTGGGGAGGTAGAAGGTGGTCTGCTTGGGTTGTCAGTCTATGAGCTTGCTCATGTACATATATAAATTTAATTACTAAAGTTGAGTCACTGTGAAATTTATTTAAAAGATTTTCCCATTTTTTTATTGGTGGAATGCCATAAAATAATTGTTGGCATTGCATTGCCATGGAATAACTGAATTATCACATCATTGCCATGTAATTACAGAATTATTACATTTTTCCAGGGGAAAACTGGTGCTGACATCCTTCTGTCTCTACAGACAATGGGTTTGCGACATGGATCAGTTGATAGTGCTCCGGGAAAGGGCAGACTACACCCTGGACAGCTTGCCAGGCCATCGCAGGGCGGAAACATGCTGACAGCTATGCAGCCTACTGTCTCTTGTCGAAAGTCAGCAATGGTTCTTTTACAGCCTCTCACCATAGACAGTGAAAGGCATGGCCGGCCTTTGATAATCCAGTTAGCTGCACAGGGGGACAGTGACAAGCTGTTGAGAGTGAGGCTTGAACCCACAACCTTGGAATCAATGATGCAGCACCCTATACCACAAGACCTCCATTGCCCAAAAATTTGTGTCTACACGTTACAGTAGAGCTGGAGTATCCTCACCAGGGCATGAAGCCTGGGCCAGAATATGGAAATCCTGGGTGGCCAAATCGTCAGGATCCCCTTCTCTGCCTTGCTGACGGGGTCCAAAGGAATGCAAAGCATGGCATTTGGCATCAGTTAGGCTGCAGGCGATGCCGGAACAGTGTTATTTGTAGCACTGAACCGTCTGCAGGTCCCCACTCTGGATTTGAAGGTTTACTCCTTTTTCACTCACATGGTTTGGCCCATCAGCTGAGATGGTTTACTAGGGTGTGGCGCTTGGAGCCAGCATGTGAGAACTTGGGGAGATGGATGAGAACCAATTTTCCGTCCACCTTACAAGAGAGGGTGCAGCTACGGGCAGACAAGGGTACTATCTCTATCCAGAGCCCCCTACACCCCCATGGTATAAATGAATTATTGCATTATTGCCATAAAAGAACTTTATCATTACACAACTGGTATTCACAACACAATACCATAATTACACATATTCAATCCATTCTCACTAATTTCCCAAAATAACTTATTCGTTTATTAATGTCAAGGATAGGCTGAACCTATCCCATCTGTCACTGGAAAAATGTGGAGTACACAGTACAGCTGCCAGTACGGTAGCGTAGTGGTTAGCACGCCTACCTCACAACAAGAAGGCTTGGGAGTTTATGTGTGGAGTTTGAATGTTCTCCGTGTGCTTGCGTGGGTTTCCTCCCGGTTCTCTGGTTTCCTCCAACAGTCCAAAAATATGCACAGTAAGTTAATTGCCTGTTCCAAATTTCCCCTAATTGTGAATGATTGTCTGAGTGTTGGCCCTGCGATGGCCTGGCGAGCTGTCCAGGGTGTACCCCACCCTCGCCCAGAGTCAGCTGACATGGGCACCAGCCTTCCCGTGACTCTAATTAGGATTAAATGTTTATAAAAAAAAATGAATGACCCTGAAAATCTCACAAGACCATCACCGGTTGACACACATAACCATTCATACTCTCATAGAGGGAAAATTTGGAATCGCCAGTTAGACTAATCTGTATGTCTCTGGACTGTGTGAGGAACTCAGAAGCTTATTGCTGTGAAACACCGTGCCACCCATACTTATTTTAAATCAAATTATTTTAAACAATTATAGTATTTGGCTTCCGCATGATAGAGAATTATTTAGTGCAGGGTGTTATCCACTTGCAGGGTGTTACCCTTCAAATAAATTATTTTCTATGTCATCCAAAACTGCTTGTGTTTACGTACTTGAAGGATTAATCCCAGCACAACTTTTATCTTATATCATTTTACATTTGACCAATAAAGCTATTTTGTACTACAGTCCTCAATTGCTTTAGCCTCCCTATAACACACACACACACACACACACACACACACACACACACACACACACACACACACACACACACACACACACACACACACGTTGTTTGTTTTATACCTTCTCAGCCACTCACTATCAATCAAAGTTGGAGCCTAAATAAACTTATATAAACCTGAATTCTGAACACATCACTTTCTAGGTTACAGACTAAAGCCACGATGCAATGTCTTACTTAAAGCTCTGAATTATGTTAACAAAAATAGGGTCCTGAAGTTATAAGACATAACCTTCTTATTCACCTGAGTATTGCATCGCATCTCCACAGTTTAAATAAAGTTTACAAGTACACGTTTAACATGGCCCATTTCCCAGAAGCACCGTATTCCCTCAGCCATCACAAATGTGTCCTTTCAACCAAGAATAATGCAATTCATACACACTCACACACACACACACACACACACACACACACACACACACACACACACACACACACACACACACACACACACACACACACACATACATCTCACTGTTGATACAGACAGGGGTGCTGTTTTTTGTCAGCCTCCCTGCATATTTAACTAATCTCCCTGGTGACCTTCTCCTTACTTACACATGCGTACATAAAGCAGAAAACTTAATGAACGTAAGGGGACAGCTATAAATGCACATAAAAATACAACCATGAAAAATACATGCTGTTAAAATTATGCGCATTTTCATTAGGACACAAACAAATGAATCACAGAAATGCTGAGGCCGTGCCGTGTTTTCCCTGTCCTATTTTAAAATCAACATTATTCAGGTGGGCTGGCTGAAGAAGGGGCAGCATGGTGGATTAGGCCTTTGCACATCCACCTTTCAGCATGAAGGTGGAGTTGAAAACTTGAAGGTTCTAGTCCAGGGCTATGACATTTCTGTGTGGATGTTCTCCCCCGACTTACATGGGTTTCCTTTGGAAACTCTGGTTTCCTTACCTCAGTCAAAAGACATGCACTGTTGGCTAATTTGCTGTTTTGAGTGTGAGTGGAAATGGTTGAGTGTGTATATTGGTCCTGTGGCAAGCTATTCAGGGTAGACCCTGCCTTCACCTAGTGACAGCTGAGAAAGGCTTCAGCCTCCCTGTGACCAAAATAGGAATAATTGGTTCAACACTTGAGTGTGTAAGCGAACAGGAAGGAAAGGAACAGGGACAGTGTCTCTTTATGTGAGAGTGAGAGAGAGAGAGAGAGAGAGAGAAGGAGAGAGTTTCACAGACTATTATTCATTACCTGTAGTCATTCATTATTTATTAATCCCTCTCTTATTTATGATACTCATTTCTATTTGGTGGAAAAAGAGAAGAAAGCTTTTAAGCATGGTCCTGCTGCTGAACTACAGGTTAGTCTAATTAAATGTAGCTATAAAATATGGATCATGTGCTACCCCTAGACTCAAGGCCTGTAGCACTCATCCTGTTTTATAATTCAATGTTAATGTGATTGCAGTGAAGGAAATGAAGGAGAAGACATCGATTCATGAAAAAAAGAGATGTGGAAAGCATTTGACTCTTCAAGGCATACCTTGCTAATCATCCATGACCCATGGCCTTATTTTTTTTTTATTCATTAGGCTATTTATTTTTAATAATTTCATGCCCTAAAGCAGATATCAAATGTGTTTTCTGTTTTGTTTTGTTTTGTTTTTTTATTTTTTTGCGGGGGGGTTGTTTGTTTGTTTTGTTTTGTTTTGTTTTTTGCCTTCTGTCTTTTTAAGGGTAAAAGAATCGCAATGTATAAGAGGTGATATATAAGTCAGACTGCAGGCATACACATACACACACACACACACACACACACACACACACACTCCTCATTTTTATAGTTTACAGTCTCATTAACCTCAGGTCTTCCTGTGACAATAGTAGTTACAAACGTCTAGAGCAACTGTCAAGGATATGTATATCTTAAAGATATAACTGAAGACATGTTGCTCACCTAGGTCCATTAACAGTGGAGTGGCTGATTGCCCAACATCACAGGGTGCCGTTATGTCTGCCTTCCTTCTGGTTCTCTCATTTTAGTGATGCTGCCATAGTTAGTCATGCCAGAGTCCAGTGGCACTCAGCAGTATTAAATTCTTTTATTTCCATATTCATTATTATAATTATACCGAACAATTTCTCTCTGCCTCTCTCTACCTCTCTCTCTCTCTCTCTCTCTCTCTCTCTCTCTCTCTCTCTCATTAACAACCCTCGTGTTTTTTCTGAGGTGCACATGCTGTTTCTGGGATGCTGGCGATACTGGTCCTCCTGATCTGTCTGCTTTCTGAATCTTATGGTCTGTCCTGGTGAGCTAATACTGGCTGGAGTTCTCATCTTGGAGATTCTTGGCTCCTCCTGATAAAAGTGTATATGGACTTACATGTGCAATCAGACTGTGAATATGACTTTTTACTGCCGGTGGTATAAGCTCTTTTGCCACAGTTCTTTAGGACTTACAGTTGAGGTATTACTAACCCAACAACATGGACTGTAATGAAGTTTCTCATATATGGTTTGTATCTTTATGGTTTCACCCAAATGAGGATGGGTTTCCCTCTTGGGCCTGGTTCCTCTCAAGCTTTCTTCTCATGTCAACTGAGGGAGGTTTTTTTTGTTTTGTTTTTTTGTTTGTTTTTTTTTTTTTTGCCACAATCACTGTGGGCCTGCAGTGGATCGTGAGGACAGGAAGGACTGTTTGATAAAGGACTGTTTTATGGGGTAACTGTAACCACCTTCACCTCAACACCAACAAAACGAAGGAAAGGGTGTTGGATTTCAGAAGACTGAGGCTGTACCCGGAAACACTAACAATCAGAGGGAAATAGGTAGGGATTGTGCAGACGTAAAAATACCTGCGTGAGGCCGGTGGCGTAGTGGTTAGGGTGCTGCACTCATGATTGGGAGGTTGTGAGTTCGAATCCCACTGAGACCCTCACTGTGCTAAGACCCCCTGGGCAAGGTCTCAACTACAAGTGTGCCTCTGTTCACCCAGCAGTATAAATGGGTACCAGTAAAAATATACTGGGAAGGTAACCTGCGATGGGCTAGCATCACATCCAGTTGAACTCCTGGTCACTTCACGCTATGTAAACCGGGGATAAGCACCGGCCTGATGAGCCATGAGGCTTGGGTGTAAAAACTCAAAAATAACTGCACATGCAGCTGAATGACAAACTGGACTGGACTGCCAACACTGATGCTCTGTGCAAGAAAGAACAGAACCGACTGTACATCCTCAAGAAGCTAGCATCCTACAGCAGCTCCTAAAAAATGCTGCAGATGCTCTACCAGGCTGTAGGTTCAAGCTTTATGCTGTGGTCTGGTCAGGGGCAAAAATAAATTAGAAGGACACCTCAGGACTGGACAAACTGGTGAGGACGATGAGCTTTGTAGTTGAGGCAGAACTAGACAGTGTAAAATGTGTGGCAGAGCAACGTACACTAAATAGAATCCTGTCAATTGCAGACAGTCCACTACATCCACTGCACAATATAATCACCGGACAGAGGCGCAGCATCAACACCAGGCTGCTATCATTACCCCACTCAACTGATAGACTGATGAAATTATTCCTCCCTGTGCTATCAGACTTTTTAACTCTATCGTGAGGGGTATGCTACAACACACACACACACACACACACACATAAACACACACCTGCCTTACACTGCACCTCCCCTTAACCTGCATAAACATGTTTACTCTGGACTTTTTAAATTACTTGCGCTGAACAGCCAATTGCCAGGTCAACAAAAGACCCTGCACTGCACTGTCACCTCAAACAGCACACGATGCACCTGAATACACACATGAATGTTTAAACCGGACTTTTGTTAATCTCTGCACTAGGCTGCCAAGTTGCACTATTACAGTATGATATATAATCCTCATACCTTCCTGTGCTTTCAACAATGTCTGCATCAATTTCTTTATACTTTATTTTTTACTATAGATGCCTCATTGTAGATGTATTACACTATGTGTGTGTGTGTGTGTGTGTGTGTGTGTGTGTGTGTGTGTGTGTGTGTGTATGTATATATATATATATATATATATATATATATATATATATATATATATATATATATATATATATATATATATATATATATGTGTGTGTGTGTGTGTGTGTGTGTGTGTGTGTGTGTGTGAACCAATCCACCAAAAGTAGGCTCTTGTGTCCAAAAATGAAAAATTAACTTTTTACACAGATAGAGGAGGCCCAAAACTGCAAAATGCAGCAAAAAGTTTGTCAATACCATGGAAACTGACCGAGCTATGCCATTTCGTGGTTTCATGATTCAACTAAAAATTCCAAAAGACTATTTGGAAAATGAGCACAAAGATTGCACTTCTTCCAAGATCATTAGTCCTTAGCAAACAAACATTTTTATGCACCTCATTCATATAAACTTTTAGAAAACATATCTAGGGAAAGTTTTATTGAAGAGATGATAAGAGAAATCATCCTCATTTTAATCTGACAGGCATTTTTGAAACCCATCAGTCACTGTGTTAACCCCCCCAAAATTAACAAAAAATTACTTTTTTTTTTCATCTCTGTTCATTGCAATAAGATCAGTATGTATATTTATGACCATTATATAAACGTTCAAATGCCTTCAAATGATACTGATTAAAAAAAACTGTCAGGTTCAAACAATCATACTGAAATTAAGAAAGCTATATATAAGAAAACTATATAACAAAACTCTCTGATCTCTTTATACAAGTAAGCTTCATCAACTCTGCCCTCAGCATCATCATCTTCATCTATGTCCTGCTCAGCAGAAAGGATCACATCTCATCCCAAACACAACAAAACTGACTCATGCACACTTTTATTAACAGATGCCTCTTCTTCATCAACATCAAAATCTTCATGAACACAGCTGGTATCATCAACTCTGCTCAACAGGTGGCTTCATCAACTCTGCCCTCAATATTTATCATCTTAATCTATAATCTCACCACCAACACAACTCATGCACATTTTTATTAACAGATGCCTCTTCTTTATCAGCATCAAAATCTTCATCAACACAGCTGGCATCATCATCATCATCATCATCATCATCATCATCATCATCATCATCATCATCATCATCATCATCATCATCAGTTTGTTCATATGTAAAAGGAATGAAACATTTAAGTATTTTTCATTTAAGTATTTTTCTTGACTAATTTTGGTACAAAACTAAACAATCCACGATCCAGCATGTCCAGTCCAGATTACACACAAATCAAATAATCAAAAAAATTCCATAATCAAATTTTGCATGCAGAGAAAAATACTCATTGGCAAAATAATCTTCAAGCACGCCAAGCATTCCGGCATCTTCAAAGCCCAATTCTCACATCGAATTTAACATCCACTAGTATACTAATGCTGCTAGACATCACAGATGACATTTCACTCTCCTGTTCCAGAAATTATGTGTATTCACAATCTTATAAATAAACTTAATGACTGTTATTGAAGAGAAAGTCGGCGACAAGCTCTGCATGACCAGAGGCAGGAAGTAAACGGGAAGTTAACGTGTGACAGGCACTGCGCATGTTTAAGCCCGAGCTGACTAATCAGTGTGCTCGTTTCAGATCCCCCTTAGGAACTAGCCTTCCATCTTTACCAGCATATCGTTTTCATAACCTTTATTTTATTCGCTGATACAGCATTTTAATATCAAAACAGTATCCAAAATAGAGAGACTACTTCATGGCCGTTCTTCTGGTGTATGGATTATGGTGTGTCTTGTACCGAACTCAGTGAATAATTGCAACGAAAACCAGCAAGTTTGCTACTGTTTTTATCTAGTTTAATTAGGGTACTTATAAGAAAAATGGGGGGAAATACATTTTTAGTGAGTTTTAGTCGATTTCACATGAGCAAGTGATAGTTGAATACTTGTTTTAATAGTTTATGCAAAAAAGCAGCGCTGTGAACACCACTAAAGATGAGGTCATGAGTCACTTCTGTAAAGTTTTGAGAAGAAGGCAGAAACAAGCCACATTAGAAATGTTCTTCAAGAAAAGAAAGGAACATCCTGAAGAAGAGTCATCCATGCAAGTGGTACCAAGAGAAAAAAAACACCTTTGCCTGATTTACCTGAAGCTGTTATGGAAGGGAATCCTCTTCTCTCTCTCTCTCTCTCTCTCTCTCTCTCTCTCTCTCTCTCTCTCTCTCTCTCTCTCTCTCTCCAACATTTACGTAAGCCAACTGCTCACCATCACAAAGATAAAAATTCTTATCTTTATTGTTGTTATGCTTTAACTGCACTGCGGTTTTTATTTTAGTGTGTTATGGTCTCTTTTGTGAGAAACTCAAAACCAGAAAAAAAAACAAAAGCCACCAAAACCAGACTCTCTCACGACAGACCATAACACACTAAAATTAAAACCACAGCACAGTTAAAGAGTCTCTCACAACACAGACCATAACATAGTGTACTGTATTTAATATTTTTTCACTTAATTTGCAGACCTATGGTATGAGTTACAGTACTGTTAATTTCTGTTCAAAGATGACAGAATGGATTAAGACCATTTACATTATTTGTAATGGGAAAAGCGGATTCGGAATTCCACCAAATTGGAATTCAAACAGCCGTCTGGAATGGATTAAGTTTGATTACCGAGGCACCACATTAAAGTCAAATTGATCAGCAACATTAACCACTTTAACCTACGAAACAAAACTGAATAAAACATTTTTTTTTGTCAAAATGATTAAGTCCAGATTAATGGCTACAATGAGCATATTTCGCAGTGCACACCTTTTCGAAGCTGGGTTTAAAGCTCAATACTGCAACTCTCAGCCCCTGCTAAATGCTGAACTGGGACCTGGACTTATTTATGCAGCAGTGATGTCATCCAGCTGCAGGTAGTATCAGTTCCTCTGCTCTGCTGTGGGGTTTTCTGCACTCGGCAATTTGGTACGCCACCTTATATGATGCTAACAGAGCTCGCTGGTTTGCTGAAGTAGCATTCAAAAAGTGGGATGGTTGTTGGCAATATTCAGCACGTTTTCTCTGAAAAACCTCAAGCGGCTTGTCAGCGTGATCGGGGTGCAATGTCTTTAAGTGAAGCTTTAATTTAGTGGCTTCAGACTGTCTGCTGCCAATGTTTTCAGACACAGTATGCACAGCGGTCTTTGCTCGTTTCTCACCATAGTCACAGAGAAGCCAAGTGCTACCTCCTCGACTTAGCTTTTGGGAGACTCTCATTTCTCTCACTGTCTCCCCCTCTAAACGCCTCTCTTTTTGTCCATGTTAAAAAAAAAAATTCATGGTGGGTTTATTAACTTCACTTCATATTTTACCATTGAGCTAATTCTCCCTGGGCACACTCTGACAGTCAGGGAGCCACTGCCATCTACTGTAGTGGATGTACAATTACATTTTTTTTCTAGTACGGCAAAAAAAAAAAAAACATGTTCCCTAGGGTCACACACTCCCAAAATAAATATATATATTTATTATATGTATATATACATTTGTCTGTCTTCCTTTCGGCTTTTTCCCTTTTACTCGAGAGTCGCCACAGCGAATCATCTGATTCGCACGTTTGATTTGGCAGAGGTTTTTACATCGGATGCCCTTCCTGTCACAACTATTTTAGCAAGGGACAGAAACACGCTGACGACTTTGCAGCCTACTCTTTACGAATGTCAGCAGTGGTTCTTTTACATGCCTCTCACCATAGACAGTGAGAGACATGGAGCGCCTTTGATAACCCAGTTAGACGCACTGGGGGTGACGGTGACAACCTTGTGGAGAGTGGGACTCAAACCCCCAACCTTTGGATCAGCGATCCAGCGCCCTATACCACTAGACCACCACTGCCCCTATATTCCTCTGTAATCACCTGAAGAGAGAGGATGGTTTCACCACCCCTCAAAACAGATCTGGAGTGATAAATGAAGTTTCAATAGAAAGTCTTTGTCCTGTCCTTTTATTTATTTATTTATTTTTTATTTGCTCTACGATAAAGTATTGAGCACTCTCTTATGGAAGGATCTACTCAGAAAATTATACATATATATATATATATATATATATATATATATATATATATATATATATATATATATATATATATATATATATATATATATATATATATAAGAAGAAGAAGAAGAAGATATATATATATATATATATATATATATATATATATATATATATGTGTGTGTGTGTGTGAGAGCACTGTGTGTGTGTGTGAGAGCACTGTGTGTGTGTGTGTGTGTGTGTGTGTGTGTGTACAAGTTGTGTTTTGTATAGAATAAGTGTGTGCTGTTTTACTGCAGTGCTGCTCGAAAATATGAATTTTCCTTTGGGATTAATAAAATATCTGTCTGTATGTCTGTCTGCCTGCCTGTCTGTCTATCTATCTATCTATCTATCTATCTATCTATCTATCTATCTATCTATCTATCCATCTATGCTAGATCCTCCCTGCAACCCTAGAAGAATTAAACACTGTGGCAAATGAATGAATGCTTCAACTGTCTGGTCATATGAACTGTACATATCATTCACTAACGGGGTGATCTGACTAGAGGTGTGATAAAAAAGTGACTGAAACAAATTGGTTTTTATGCAAATTTTGAAATTTGTTTCCAGATGTTTAGTAACTCCACATGCAAGTGGATATTTTGTGGCTTAATTTTAAGTGAAAGCCATGAGAAGGTTTTTGCAATTGATGTTCAAGTAATTTGTGATTTGTTTGTGGGCATTTGATGAAAAAGTGAATGTTCTGTTGTAACGTTACATTTTTGTTCTCAAACCATTCTCTTTTTATTCGTGTGTTATTGGTGCAAACAAAATGCAAATGAAATTTGAAAGATCACAAAATATATAGAATATGGCTGAAGCCAGCAAGTCTCAAACTTTTGTCAAACTTTCCATGTGGAAGTCATCAACTTGTCATTTTTTGTTCACGAATGAAAAAAACTTTGTGAGGAAAATGCCGATGCTGTGACCTTCTCATAACATGTTTAAGAAGGGCTTGAGACTACTCCACATCAGACAATCATTTTACAACATACAGAGAAATTTCAAAACATGTTTTAATTTTTTGTGATGAGTTCATGAATAAAGCAACCAAAATGCACTGATGGGAATATCTCATTGAGAATGAAAAGTGACAGCCACGGATTGCCATGTGCAACAGTCACTTTTCTATGGTACCGCTAGCGTGATCACACCCTGTTGTCTCAGGCTCTGATAGGTAGGAGTGGGGTCATCCTAAAAGAGGCCACTTGATCTGTATAGAAATTTATTATCAGAGTGAAGAAATTTATAACAGAACAATATTTCTCATTTACTACTTGTTGATAATATGACTTCTTCCAAACCTGGAAATGTTTCTGAGTAAATGTTTGAGGGTGGATACCAGAGAAAAAGTAATATTCTTAATAAAATGTTTGACTCCAGGACATGGGTAGATTCTGTTTGAATTAAAGTGAGATGGTATTGATTTTCATATTTGTAAGATTCTGCTGCTGACAAACAACTTTGGAATGATCAATATGTTACAAATAATGTTGCTGAGGTTAATCTCAAGTTTATTCCTAATAGGTACCGGCAGAGAAAAAATGAAAGTCATCAGAAATGGATGGCTTTAGGTTCTATTTGTTGGGTTTACCAATTACAAATCGCCAGTTTAAATTTCATGCAATTATCTTGAACTGAGATATCCGAGGTAGAGCATGTTCCGTTATTCCCTCTTCAGGCCCCTTGCTAGGACATCATTTGGAACAATTTTGAAGAGACTATAAAACAAGAATTATTACCTTATACAAACACTTAATTCCATTTCTCAGCCATTTCTACAACTTAGTTCTGCATTATGGAGTTTCAGATCTCTCAGGTAATAGGTTTTTGGAGTAAATGCTATTTCAAAATGCTTTTTTTTTTATTATGGCAGCACCAAATTGGCAAAAATGGCCCTTAATTTTGAAAATAATGAAGTTATTATCTGCCAAATATGCTTCAAACCACAATTTACACCATGGAAAAAAATGACCGAAAATGTCCAAAATGACCAATATTTGAAAATTCATTCAAACTTACCCAACCAAGTCAATATCTTGATACTTTTGTTTCCAAGGGAAAAGAACCTGCTTAATTCTAATACATAATCACTTTAGGAAAATTCAGAGTAGTGTAACAAGTAATACAGGGATCCCCCACTACTTCATGCTAAAGGTTATACAAACGGGTTTGGGGGCTCCCGAGTGACGTGTCAACAAGGTGAGTGATTATTAACCAGGAGATCACAACTTTGTTGTCGGTCATGTGATAGAGAAGGCAATACCTAATGTGTGGAGACTGGATACGACTAAATTAAGGATAAAATGAGGGGGGAGGGCACCAAAAAAAGAGAGAGCGAGAGAGAGAGAAGTGGGTTTGGAACCAAAAAGGGCTCTGGTCCCAGTCCTGATCTGTAAGGAAAAATGTGGTGGCAGAGGGCATGAGCAGCACCTTCATGGCTTAATTTCTTTTGAGCAACACTGCTAATTCCCTACTGCTCTCTGGGTGTGGCTGCCCACTCCTCTGTGTGTGTGTTTGTTCACTTTGGATGTGTTAAATGCAGAGCTAACACATCACTTGTGGGATTAATCTAGTACAGTATATTAAAATCAAATGAATATGATGTTCGTTGTGTAGCCATAAATTTTAAAACAATATATTAGTCGTTATGAAACAAAAAACACATGAAACATAGTTGTCCGTGATTAGATAATCTCACTTGCTGTAGCTAGCATTACTGAATGAAGATGAAACACCTGCTGGTGTCATAGAGGTTTTCTTGTTGTTCCTCATGTCAGCAGTACACAGTCAACCTTTCACCATGGACTTTGTGTCTTCATTAGATCCGTTTGCTGTGCCATAGACGTTTTGTCCACACTCCAGCATTTGAACCATGATTGACTGTTGTCTACAGTGCTGTCTAGTGATTAGGGGATGATGACACGAGAGATGCAAAAGAAAAGTGACTGATGGGAATAGCAATTCGTAGCTGTTGCTTTTCATTCTCAAAATCTACTCGAATTTGTCTCATGCTATTTGTGGCATTGCAAAATGAGGCTCTTATGGGTGGCAGTCTTAAACTCTCCTCAAACATTACACACATATTGTGAGAAGGTTGTAAAGTTGTTGTTTTGCCTGCAAATTATTTGTTTTGGTTTTTTTTTGTTTGCAATGAAAAGTTGGAGACTTCAACGTGGAAATTTTTAAGAAAAGTTTGAGGCTTGCTGGCATCCACCAGATTCTGTGTGTTCCTCTTTTCCTTTCGGCTGTTCCCTTCAGGGGTCGCCACAGTAAATCATATGCCTCCATCTCACCATGCCCTCTGCATCTTCTTCTCTTATGCCAATGACTTTCATGTTCTCCACCTCCTCCATAAATCTCTTCTTTGGTCTTCCTCTTGGCCTTCTGCCTGGTCGTTCCAATCTCAGCATCCTACTGTCAATATGATCACTATCCCTTCTTTGTACCTGTCCAAACCATCTCAATCTAGCCTCTCTGACTTTGTCTCCAAAACATCTTACATGAGCTGTCCCTCTGATGTGCTCCTTTCTGATCCTTTCCATCCTCGTTACTCACAGAGAGAACCTCAACATTTTCATCTCTGCTACCTCCAGCTCTGCCTCCTGTCTTTTCCTCAGCGCAACTGTTTCTAAACCATACAACATTGCTGGCCTCATCAAAGTCTTTTTTCCTTCCATTCCTAAAGCATTTTTCCCTCCATTCTTGCTGACACTCTCCTATCGCACATCACATCGGACACTTTTCTCCAACCATTGCAACCTGCCTGCAAACGCTTCTTCACTTGTTTTCCACACTCTCCATTGCTCTTGATTGTTGAGCCTAAGTACTTAAAATCGTCCACCTTCCTTATCTCTGCTCCCTGTCACCTCACTGTTCCTCTTGGGTCCTTCTCATTCACACACATGTATTCTGACTTACTGAGGCTAACCTTCATTCCTCTCCTTTCCAGGGCATACCTCCACCTCTCTAGATTTTCCTGCACTTGTTCTCTGCTCTCACTACTGATAACAATGTCATCTGCAAACATCATAGTCCGTGAAGATTCTTGTCTAACCTTGTTTGTCTGCCTGTCCATCACCATAACAAACAAGAAGAGGCTCAGAGCTGACCCTTGATGCAGTCCCACCTCCACCTTGAATTCTTCAGTCACGCCAACAGCAAATCTCACCACTGTCTTACATCTCTCATACATGTCCTGCACCACTCTAACATACTTCTCTGTCACTCTAGACTTCCTCATGCAATACCATAGTTCTTCTGTTGGCACCCTGTCATATGCTTTCTCCAGATCCACAAAGGCACAATGCAGCTCCCTCTGATCTTCTCTGTACTTCTCTATTAAAATCCTCAAAGCAAACACTGTATCTGTGGTGCTCTTTCTTGGCGTGAAACCAAACTGTTGTTCACAAATGCTGACCTCTGCCCTTAGTCTAGCTTCCACTATTCTTTCCCATAACTTCATCGTATGGCTCATCAACTTTATCCCTCTGTAGTTGCCACAACTCTGCATGTCTCCCTTGTTTTTAAAAATGGGCACCATCACACTTCTCCTCTATTCCTCCGGCATCTGCTCACTCTCTAAGACCTTGTTGAATGTTCTTGTCAGAAAATCTACTGCTAACTCTCCTAGACACTTCCATACCGCCACTGGTATGTCATCAGGACCAACTGCCTTTCCACTCTTCATTCTTTTCAGTGCCCTCCTCACTTCACCCTGACTAATCTTTGCTACTTCCTGGTCCTCAACAGTCATGTCTTCTACTCTTTTTTCTCTCTCATTTTCCTCATTCATCAGTTCTTCAAAGTACTCTTTCCAACGTGCTGCACATCCTTCCCATCTCTATCTCTCTGCTGTGCCAGCCTGCATAAATCATTTTATCCCTCCTTACTGTCCAACCTAGCATACAAGTAATCATAAGCCCTCTGTTTGGCCTTTGACACTGCTACTTTCACCTTACTCTGTGTCTCACTGTACTCCTGTTCACTCTCTTCAGTCCTCTCAATGTCCCACTTCTTCTTAGCTAACCTCTTCCTTTGTACACACTCCTGCACTTCTTCATTCCATCACCAAGTCTCCTTCCATACTTTCCTTCCAGAGGACACACCAAGTACTCTCCTATCTGTCTCCCTGATCGCATTTGCTGTGGTTGTCCAGTCATTTGGAAGCACTTCCTGACCACCCAAAGCCTGTTTCAACTCCTCCTTGAAAACAACACGACACTCTTCCTTTTTCAGCTTCCACCACTTTGTCTTCTGCTCTGTCTTTGCCTTCTTCACCTTCCTCACCATCAGCATCATCCTGCACACCACCATCCTATGCTGTTTGGCAACACTCTCACCCACTACTACTTTGCAGTCACTGACTTCCTTCAAACTGCATCGTCTACACAAGATGTAGTCTACCTGTGTGCTCCTACCTCCACTTTTATAAGTCACCCTGGGCTCCTGTCTCTTCTGGAAGAAAGTATTTACCACAGCCATTTCCATTGTTTTGCAAAATCTATCAACATCTGTCCTGCTGTGTTCCTGTCCTGGATACCAAACCTGTCTATCACTTCCTCATCCCCTCTGTTTCTTGCACCAACATGTCCATTGAAGTCTGCCCCAATGACCACTCTTTCACCTCTGGGGGTACTCTGCATCACTTCATCTAACTCACTCCAGAATCTCTCCTTCTCTTCTAGCTCACATCTTGCCTGTGGGGCATAAGCACTAACATTGAACATCACACTTTCAATTTCTAACTTGAGACTCATCACTCTGTCTGACACTCTTTTCAGTTCTAGAACATTTCTGACAAACCCCTCCTTCAAGATGACTCCTACTCCATTTCTCTTCTCATCCACACCATGATAAAACAGCTTAAACCCCCCTTCTAAGCTTCTAGCTTTGCTACCTTTCCACCTGGTCTCCTGAACACAGAGTATGTCCACCTTCCTCCTCTGCATCATGTCAGCCAGCTCTCTATCTTTTCCTTTCATAGTTCCAACATTTAAAGTCCCTACTCTCAGTCCTAGACTCATGCTTTTCCTCCTCTCCTTCTTTGACCTAGCGAGGGAAAACCCAAGAAAGAGTACTCACTGCTCTGCTGACTCACATCAGTGATTCACATCAGTGATTCATATCAGTGCAGGCTGAGTACTAAACGAGTTGAACGGCGCCCTTGCGCACTTAGAAGACCGCAAGTACGTATAGCCCATGCTTTGTTTCAAGCAAGTAAACTACTTTCAGCAGGTGCACTACTTTCGGTATTGAGCGCCTCACATATTGTAAGCATTGATTGACTGTTTTAAGCTTCATGTAAACTGAGTCGGCGCAGCTTCATGTCATGTGACCATCCATCGACCATCGGAACCATTTACAAGCAGAAAAATTTCATCTTATATTTGATACTGTAATTCATATTTGATTAGTGAATTTGATTAAAATTTATCAATTTGAAATTATTTTACTTGAATATAATTTATTTGAAATTAACGTTGATATTAATTGATATATTTGAAATTATTTTACAATGTTATGTTTATAATAATTAATTTAGGGGTGTTTATGAGATACGGTAATGTTATTTATGGATATATAGTACAGTTTGAGCATCATACGTCACACATCATACGTCATACGTCACTGTAACAACTTACATTCACTTTCAACTTACGTTGGACCGTCCGGAACTCATTTGTCCCTATGTTAGAATCTTAACTCATACTAGTCACTAAAATGTTCCTTTTGATAAACTATTTAACAATGCAAAGTTTTAATTTTCTGTAACAATTCCTCTGTGGGCATTGCCGAGCCCGAAAATACCAATTTTATGCTATTTAGGCCCAGATTCCGACAATAAAACAGTTTTGCAACTAACTTTGTGGTATTGATATATTTCATATGGTGGATTGATCGACGCATCCTCTACATTTGATGCCTCACACAATGACCTGACCCTCTGCCATGCTCTCATCAAGTATGAAGCTGTAGATAAGACTGTAGCCAAGAGTGCATTGAATGCTTTTCGTGCCACGTGTGGTGCCTCACAGCAGAGATGGTACCGCTGTCCCTCTTCAGCACTCATGTAAGCCCAGAAGAGAAGCAATTCATAGCTCAGTGTCTTCTTGCTACCAGGCCTACTTCAAACAATGAGGAAGAACTGTACCAAAGAAGTGGTGCCAGCTTTGGGAAGCCACAGTTCCCCAAAGTGACACATGAAACCACTCTGCATAGCCTTGTAAGTTCAGACTCTTGGTTTTTATTTTGAAAGATCAAACAGGCTCCCACCCCATTTTTGGAAGCCCCAGTCTGTGAGTGGACTCAGAATGAACTGTATCATCAAGAATGCCTCTCAGCTGTTTCAAGTATTACAGTCACAAACAATGCTGCAGAACAAGGTGTGAAGATTGGCCAGGATTTCCTGCAAGCTGCCAGATCTGAAAAATTCTACCAGTACCTATTACTGACTATAGATCAAAACAGAAAAGAAAATCCAAAGTTACGCATATAAGCACCAAGAAAGCATTAAATGTAAAAATTAAAAAAAAAAAAAAAAAAATTGAATGGCATCCTAAAACCAAGTACATTGTTCTTGTTGTTTTGGTTTTCTTGTTTTAAATGTATTTTTTGATTAGATAAATATGTCTGGTTTCAAGTTAACTCTCAGTTGATATATTTTTAGTTGTAATTAAGGCACTTAATGTGCAGCAGTTTTTGCACATTAAACCCTCCATTAACACAAAATATTGACATTTTCAAGCCTCCTAATGCCCACATAGCAAATGTCCTATCTAACCCAAATTTCACTCAGATGTACTGGTCCTTCTTAAAAAAATTAGCATATGATTAAGTTCATTATTTTCTGTAATGTACTGATAAACATTAGACTTTCATATATTTTAGATTCATTACACACAAGTGAAGTAGTTTAATATTGATTATTTTGGCAAAAAGTAAAGAAAAACCAAAAATCCCTGTCTCAAAAAATTAGCATATAAACCAATAAAAACAATTTCAACCAATAAAAAATGTGTTTTTAATACAAAAAAAAAGTAAACTTTCAAATAATCATGTTCAGTTATGCACTCAATACTTGGTCGGGAATCCTTTTGCAAAAATTATTGCGTGCGTCAATGCGGCGTGGCATAGAGGCAATCAGCCTGTGGCACTGCTGAGGTGTTATGGAGGCCCAGGATGCTTCGATAATGGCCTTAAGCTCATCCACAGTGTTGGGTCTGGTGTCTCTCAACTTTCTCTTCACAATATCCCACAGATTCTCTATGGGCTTCAGGTCAGGAGAGTTATCAGGCCAATTGAGCACAGTAATACCATGGTCAGTAAACCATTTACCAGTGGTTTTGGCACTGTGAGCAGGTGCCAGGTCGTGCTGAAAAATGAACTCTTCATCTCCATAAAGCTTTTCATCAGATGGAAGCATGAAGTGCTCCAAAATCTCCTGATAGCTAGCTGCATTAACCCTGCCCTTGATAAAACACAGTGGACCAACACCAGCAGCTGACATGGCAACCCAGACCATCACTGACTGTGGGTACTTGACACTGGACTTCAGGCATTTTGGCATTTCCTTCTCCCCAGTCTTCCTCCAGACTCTGGCACCTTGATTTCCAAATGACATGCAAAATTTGCTTTCATCCAAAAAAAGTACCTTGGACCACTGAACAACAGTCCAGTGCTGCTTCTCTGTAGCCCTGATCAGGCGCTTCTGCCGCTGTTTCTGGTTCAAAAGTGGCTTGACCTGGGGAATGCGGCACCTGCTCATTCCTTGCATTCCTGCACATGCCTCTGCACGGTGGCTCTGGATGTTTCTACTCCAGACTCAGTCCACTGCTTCCTCAGGTCTCCCAAGGTCCGGAATCGGCCCTTCTGTCACATTTTCCTTCCCACAGACGTCCCACTGAGGTGCCTTGACACAGCACTCTGGAAACAGCTGATTTGCTCAGGGATTTCTTTCTGTGTCTTACCCTCTTGCTTGAGGGTCTCATTGATGGCCTTCTGGACAGCAGTCAGGTCGGCAGTCTTACCCATGATTGTGGTTTTGAGTAATGAATCATATGACATATGATGTGTGACGTGTGACGTTCATACTGTACTATATATCCATAAATACCATTACTGTATCTCATAAAACATCCCTAAATCATTTATTATAAACATAACATTGTAAAATAATATCAAATATATCAAATAATCAACATTAATTTCAAATAAATTAAATTCAAGCAAAATAATTTCAAATAGATAAATTTTAATCAAATTCACTCATCAAATATCAAATACAGTATCAAATATAACCTTTAACATTTTCTAAGATGCGATCTTTCTGCTTGTAAATGGTTCCCATGGTCAACAGATGGTCACTTTAGATAAAGCTGAGCCGACTCACTTTACATGAAGCTTAAAACAGCCAATCAACGCTTATAATATGTGAGGTGCTCAATACCGAAAGTCGTTTACTTTTTTGTGCTTGAAAAAATGAGTGGGTTCTATGAACTTCCGGTCTTTCAAGTGAGTAAGGACGCCATTGAACTCGTTTAGTACTCAGCCTGCAGTGATGTGAATCACCAGCAGAGCAGAGAGTTCTCTTTCTTTTCTGTCTGTCTTCCTTTCGGCTTTTTCCCTTTCACTCGGGAGTCGCCACAGCGAATCATCTGATTCGCACGTTTTGATTTGGCAGAGGTTTTTACATCGGATGCCCTTCCTATCACAACCCTTTTAGCAAGGGACAGAAACACGCTGACGACTTTGCAGCTACTCTTTACGAATGTCAGCAATGGTTCTTTTACATGCCTCTCAACATAGACAGTGACAGACATGGCCCGCCTTTGATAACCCAGTTAGCTGCACTGGGGGGGGACAGTGACAGACATGGCCCGCCTTTGATAACCCAGTTAGCTGCACTGGGGGGGACAGTGACAACCTTGTGGAGAGTGGGACTCGAACCCCCAACCTTTGGATCAGCAATCCAGCACCCTATACCACTAGACCACTAGACCACCACTGGGTTTTCATTCATTTTACAACGTTCTTTGCTTAACTGAGTATGCATGGTAGATTGTGCTGATCTGAGCGGATAGTGAATTCATCTCTGTGTATGAGACTTGCACCCATGCTAGTAGGCTTAAACTTCTGACCAACCATATTTGCTTTGGGTTACAAAAGTCCACAAAACAGTGTAAACACAAAGATCACAGAGATGACGTCTGAACATGAGGGTAACACGCAATATAACTGATTTGTATATATATATATATATATATATATATATATATATATATATATATATATATATATATATATATATATATATATATATATATATATATATATATATACAATGATAGGGGCAGTGGTGGTCTAGTGGTATAGGGTGCTGGATCGTTGATCCAAAGGTTGGGGGTTCGAGTCCCACTCTCCACAAGGTTGTCACTGTCCCCCCCAGTGCAGATAACTGGGTTATCAAAGGCAGGCCATGTCTCTCACTGTCTATGGTGAGAGGCATGTAAAAGAACCATTGCTGACTTTCGTAAAGAGTAGCTGCAAAGTCGTCAGCGTGTTTCTGTCCCTTGTTAACAAAAAGGATTGTGACAGGAAGGGCATCCGACGTAAAAACCTCTGCCAAATCAAACATGTGAATCAGATGATTCGCTGTGGCGACTCCCGAGTAAAAGGGAAAAAGCTGAAAGGAAGACAGACAGATATATACAATGACACAATTCCATCAATTTATTGTTATAATTAAAGTTGTAGGGAATCAAACAAATGTTAGAATGTAAATTAAATTAGAATAAACAATGCAAATTGATATTATAGAGAGTCCTTTACAGCAAATGTCACAACATCAAATGTTGTAAATGGTGTTAATCTATTTGTAAAGCATCCAAATTCAAATCTCAGTTTACGGCATAGCTATAGCAATACATAATGTAGCTTTATCGTTTACATTTGCTGAACCACTTAATCCTATTAGGGTCATAGGGAGACTGGAGACTATCTCAGCTGACAATGGTCACCTAGTAGGAAAGGTTCGAGATCACTGACCCTAAGGTTGGGGGTTCAAGGCGTACTCTCAACAGGTTGCCACTGTCCTCCCAGTGCAGCGAACTGGGTTATCAAAGGCCGGTCATGTCTCTCACTGTCTATGGTGTGAGACTGTAAAAGAACCATTGCTGACTTTTGACAAGAGTAGGCTGCAAAGCTGTCAGTGTGTTTCTTCCCAGTGATGGCCTGGAGAGCTGTCTAGGGTATACTCTGCCAGTGCCTGGAGTCGGCTGGGATCAGCGTCAGCCTCCCCGCAACCCAAATTAGGGTTAATTGGTTACAGAAAATGAATGTGTGTGAGAAAGAATGAATGTGTGTGAATGAGTGTCTCTGTGTTGCCCTGTAATGGTTTGGTGACCTATCCACAGTGTACCCCACCTTCACCCAGGGACGACTCCAGCCTCCCATTAACCCTAGTAGGATTAAGCAGTTCTGCAATTGTGACATCCCTCTTGCCTTCAGTGCATGATTGTGAATTGGTTTGAAAGTTCTACTGGTTTAACTGACAAATGCTCTATGAGACTGCTACCTTGAGTGTTTCTCCAAGCCTCTGGTGACAACAGAACCACATCGATATTCTAAATTAATGAACTAACTGCATGCTGTGGTTAACTTAGGCATGGTTTGATGTGTTCAGCATTCAGGCAAGATAAAGTTGAGTGATTTTCTTTAATTAATCAATGCATTCTGACCAATCAGAATCAAGAATTTAACTATATCATGGTTTTATTTTTATTTGTTCAATATGTAGATTTTTTTTGCAGATAATCTATAGAATTTGAATAGTAGATGTGTAATCTAACGATCAAATACATGGCATGTGGGTAAGAATCGATCATAACTCAAATAATTAAGCATTAATTAAGCATTGCAATTCTCCGGTTAGTCTTCAGAGCTGTTGAAGATTAAATGAATATGTTAATCTCGCTGATTTATCTCTAAGGGAGATTCAACGAAACAGAATGAGAAATCAATGAGCTTTCATTAATGCCGCATTATTGGTCTAGAATTGTAAATGTTTCACTTAAGCATGACTTTTTGTTTTACAAATTCACATAAAGTTCACAACTGTGACAGTACACTATTTGTATCTTACACTGCAAGTAGCTATTTGTAGACTATAAAGTATACAGTATATACACATTAAACAGCCTTTAATGGTCATATAATACTCAGTGGGAACCATGCGGAACATTATGAATGTCTATAAAAGCTATATGCTTTTGGATTAAAGAAAAAAAACCCACAAAACAAATAAAAGCCAGAGATGTATGAGAATGCAGTATTGAAGAATAGCTTGTGTCTCTTTCCTGCACCGCATGACTGATCAGGGGTTTGCTGATGAAGTGTTCACTAAATGAAATAAAGAAGTGTGAGGGTCTGTTGTGCGGTCGAAGCGTCACAGAAAAACACATTATGTTATATAACCAGGCCATAATGTGCCATCTTCAGAAAATGAACGAGTGCCATTTGCTTGGAAAAAATTACAATGCAATAACATACATTGTTTGTTCCAGTCCCAGGGAAAAAGAAAAGTTGCAGGGGTGGGTGGGGGGGGGGGAGGGGTGTTAGACAAAAATGAGAATAAAAAGGGAAAGATGGAGGGAAGAGAACAGTGGCTGTGAGTACAATCAGTCACAGATGCGAGTCATTTGTCTCAGTCTGAGAGGCACTCATTCAATTATTCTCTAACTGTTTACTTCACTGGGAAGAGCCTTCCACGATGGCTAGAGGTATTGATTCATTTATTTTTACACCACACCATTAAACACCACCATGAGAGCCTGAATTAAAGCATTTCTACCATAGCAACAGCGCTACAGTAATACAGGTCTGCACTTAATGGGTGTGTTCTGATTGAGTTCCTGGCTGAAATCAACAGGAAAAAGCAATTTGTTCTTTTAAGGATTGTGTGTGTGTGTGTGTGTGTGTGTGTGTGTGTGTGTGTGT
The DNA here is from genome assembly GCA_024760905.1 of Plotosus lineatus. Classification (NCBI taxonomy): domain Eukaryota; kingdom Metazoa; phylum Chordata; class Actinopteri; order Siluriformes; family Plotosidae; genus Plotosus; species Plotosus lineatus. The sequence continues at coordinate 87,097,384 of CM045728.1, read as the reverse complement.
GTGTGTGTGTGTGTGTGTGTGTGTGTGTGTGTGTGTGTGTGTTAAAACTGCAGTGAAACCTAGTAGCAGCGAGTTAGCCTATAGCATTTACAGCCCAAATGAAGTCCTTGGTCATGTTGGCAGCTATGCTTCGCCGCGTCGCGCCGCTTTGTGCTCATGCCCTTGCATTTCCTGAGAAACCTTCCATCACACTTGTCTTTACAATAAAGTCATCCAATGCAGCCGCCGTGCTACTTTATATGAGGCGCATAACTCAGACAGATAGAGCTGCAACGCTGCAAAAAACAATAATCGAGAAAAATGGAGGCTAAACGAAGGATTAATCCTTGACTCTTTAAATAGCAACAAAAGCAGCATGGCGTCTGAATCGTGACAACCACTAAGACAAAACAGAAATTTCTTTATTAACTGAAATGAAAAACAGATAGCATCCATCCATCTATTATCTGTGCTGCTTCTCTGTCAGGGTCATGGGGAATACTGGAGCCAGTCCAAGCTGACGTTCAGTGAGGAGGAGGGGTTACACCCTGAATGGGTTGGCAGTCTATCACTGGACTAACACGTCATAAACAACCATTCACACCTAGAGGCATTTTAAACTTTCCAGTTGAAAGTTGAAGGAGACGGAAATACCCAGAGGAAGCTCACAGGGGTGAGCATGCAAACCACACAGAACGAACCCAGTTCATTTGGTATGATATGCTCCTGTCCCAAAGCACAATATTTATTGACGTATATCAAATCAGAATCAGAATACTTTATTAATCCTGGAGGAAATTATGCATTGACCAATCAGATTCCATGTTATTGCCACAATATTGAAATATTTCATTCAATTTTTCGAACCGCTTAATCCTATTAGGGTTTCGGGGAGGCTGGAGCCCATCTAAGCCAACACTGGATGAATGCAGGGTACAGGCAGGCACATATATATATATATATATATATATATATATATATATATATATATATATATATATATATATATATATATATATATATATGTGTGTTCACTATTATTATAAAACAAATTATAACCCCGTTTGAGTTCAAGTAAATGAGCTGCATCAGCACAAGTGTATTCAAATAAACCTGTGACTTAAGCTGCTGTATATATAAATGTCACATAATTCATTTGTACTTGTACTTTTTAAATAAACCATTAAAATTTAATGTAGGGGTCGGTCACTCTTCATGATTATGAGCACTAACAGAAGTAGTACAATTATTTCTAGAACTTAATACGGTATTATGCATTATTCAAATAGTGTTCACTTCAGAAACAAGATCATGAGGACACATTTCATGCGTTACATAAGTGTCTTCTGACACTTAACTGAGGATAGGTCATGGAAGAAACAGGTTCAAGAGGGAAACCCGGGCATCCCTTTTCCCAGCTCCTCCTGGGGGATATAAAGGCATTTCCAAGCTAGATGGGATATACACCATATAATCCCTCCAGACAGCGCCGGTGGAAAACGGCACCTCATCCCAGCTGAATGTACCTGAGAACACCTCTAAAGATAGGCAACGAGGACACTGCGTCCTAATACGATGCCCAAACAATCGCAAATGACTCTTTTCAATGCAGAGCGGCAGCTTTACCTCAAGTGCCCACCAATCAGAAATGACTTAAAGTTCTTTAATCCCCTGACAGATGACCAATCATATTGCAGAATTTCCATGTAGTATGTACTAATCATTAATAACATGTAATCTTTTGTGAGGATATGTTTAATGGCGACTGGAGAGTGAACACCTTGTCAGTAAGTTTTTCACCCTGGAAAAATGTCAAAAATGTTGTTCTTTTTGGTTTCTCAGTAACGACAAACTGCTTTTTGATTTTTTTTTTTTCATTAATTTTCGGAGAGAAAAAATAAAAATAAAACAGAAGATGGTAAAGAAATGTGCAGACACTGTATTATGTAAGTGACTCCAGGAATTTGTTAAAGTATTGATTCATAATATTTGTCATCATCATCATCATCATCATCATCATCATCATCATCATCATCTTCAGCTTGGTCTGTGTTCGAAGAGAAGGGAGAAAAAGTGAGGTCATTTCCACAGCCACTTCCTCCAGCTCTTTTGGTGGAACATAAAGGCATTAGCCAGACCAGCCAACAGACATAGTCCCTTCAGCATGCTTTGGGTCAAGCCTAGGGTCTCCTTTCTGGTTGGACATGCCCGAAACACCACACCATGGGGACATTCTAATCAGATGACAAAGCCACCTTAACTGGCTTCTCTCACGCGGAATAGCAGCGGTTTTACTTCGAGCTCTTCCCAGTTGGCCAAGTTTCTCACCCTATCTGTAAGGGAGAGCCCTGCCACCCTACAAAGGAAGCTTACTTCAGTGGATTATATCCACAATCTCCTTTTTCAATTACCATCTTGTGGATGGTGGAGGGTTTGTGTGTCTTCATGATCCTAGGAGCTATGTTTTCAGGAACTTTGTGCTTCTGGTAGGGTCACCCAAGATAAACAGGGGCCAAGGTGAAGGTACAGACTAAGTGTAGTTCAGAAGACCCCTATAGAAAGAAAAACAGCTATTCAGTTTCCCTAGCCTGGATGTGGGCTACCAGAGTCACCCTGGAGCCAGGTAGAGGGGAGAGGCTCAAAGGTGATCACCTGAGGCAGGGCTTCAGCCCATGGAGCCTGGGCCAGGCACAGCTCAAAGAGGAAACAAGCCCTCTCATGTACCCACCCCTGATGAACGGGCAATAAGGTTCAATAAGGGGTAATAAGACTGCTGAAGGTGGGTTCATAATAATTGGTGAACCTTTATTTTTATAAATTATGTAATTCATGATATTCTTTTGGGTGGCAGGTTGGCATAGTGGTTAACATGTCTGCCTCACAGCAAGAAGGTCCTGGGTTCGATTCCCAGCTCAGATGTTTCTGTGTGGAGTTTGCATATCCTTCTCATGCTTGTGTGGGTTTCCTCCAGGTACTCCAGTTTCCTCCCACAGTCCAAAAACATGCACAGTTGGCAGTTCCAACTCACTCGTGAGTGAGTATTTGTGAGTGTTGGCCCTGCACTGGCCTGGCAAGCTGCCCAGGGTGTTCCCTCTAACAGACCACTGAGTAGATAGCTGGAGTACTGAAAATGAGGCAAGCGCTGTCAATTGTAGCAGTTAATTTAGGTAGATACACAGAGGTCAGCAATGGCAAAAGAATTACTGTCTTGGTTGTGCATTGCATAAGGACTGGAGGCACAGTTTTCCTCCCTAGACCCTTTTCTCCCTTTTCTCCATCACAGTGAGCATATACTTCATCGCAGATGGTCATCACAGCAGCACGTGTATCACAGTGGCCTAACAACATAACCTCTTCAGCTTCAGTCTGCCGTGTCACAACCCCACCCTTGCACAGAGTGGGCTGAGATGTGCGCCAGCCTCCTCATGACCATAATTAGGATTAAACAGTTCAGAACATAAATAAATGGTATTCTTTTGGCTTTGTCAAGGTAGCACCTCTAGCTGACATTGGAGTGATTCACAGTTGGGTGCGAAGCAGGCAGGATGAGAATCAGCACCTCCAAGTCTGAGGCCATGGTTCTCAGCTGAAAAAGGGTGGAATGCACTTCAGGGTGTGGCATGAGGTTCTGTCCAAAGTGAAGGAGTTCAAGTAGCTCAAGGCCTTGTTCACAACTGAAGGAAGGATGGAATGGGAGATTGGAAGGTGAGTTGCTGCAGTCTCTGTTGTAATGCTTGTCCCAATTCTTCATGACGATGAGGGAGCCGGAAGGCAAAGCTCTCAAGTTACCAGTTGATCTACAGTACAACCTTCACCTAAAATCACAAGCTTTAGGTAGTGACTGAAAGAACAAGATCATGGACACAAGCAGATGAAAAGAGCTTCCTATGCAAGGTGGTGGGGCTCTCCTTTAGAAATATGGTGAGAAGCTGTGTGTGTATATACATATATATATATATATATATATATATATATATATATATATATATATATATATATATATATATATATATATATATATATATATATATATATATATATATATATATATATAATATATAGTAAATGTATTAATAAACAAACTAATTGATGAATAGCTGTTGTAAGAGAGAAAGAGAATGTTCATATTTCTATGAAAATAACACAATAGACTTTGACATCACAGCGGCTGTTTCACATTGCCTCAGTGTGTATTATTTTTCTTATAACAGCATGTTGTATTGTATGTTATTGCTTACTTCAAACATTAACTATTCATGGTTTATAACCAAAATATTGTGCCTATATATCTCTGCTGTATATTTTTATTTATGTCAATGTACACAACTCCAGTTATGCATAAATCACTTGGTGTGAATTTGTCACGAACAGATCCTCCTTCTCAGTAACACTTGGTCTAAAGAAAGAGGCCAAACTCCATGTTATTGATGTTTCAAATCCAGAACAAGAACTGAAAACACCTAGTAATACGAAAGCTGAGATAAGAATGCAGATACGGTTCAAAAACAAGCTGTATAATCTGTTGAACATGTAGAGTCTTAACTAAGAAACTTGGTCTGGCCACAGTGCTGTGTGCTCTGTCTGCAAAAAAGGAGATTTACAGAAAGTTTTCCAACCCTGAAATCGACTGCCATAACTTATAATTCCCATCACAACGGATGCTTGATCGGCACTCATGCGCCGAGAGCTAGCATTTTAGCTTATTTCTATGCAGGGTTCTTTTACTGGCTTTTTCATAAGGCGGTGGCTGAGCTGCAGAGAACAAGCAGTACAGCTGAGCTAATAACCTACACATAATACAGCCTTCTCAGCATAATAGCCACACATATATCGGATGTCTGTGAAAGCTAGAGGACGTAATGTGTTTAGTTAGGCATAGCGGGGCATGCTAACACTTCAGAAAATATGCAGCATAAAAACAGCCCTGAAAGCAGTTTGAGCAGAGCCTTGTACCTCTTCTTTTCTGCACCTTTGATATTTCTTCCATCATCTGCTTTTTATACCATATCAGCCAAAAGGTAATTATACAACCTTCTATTGAGGACCATGAGTGATTCAAAAGACAGAAATGCCCTATAGAAGAACAGGGCAAATATACACTTTGGCAGTTTTCATGAGATGGTCAGTAAATTCTTGACCTCCAAGAGTTTGTATTAATATAGTGATGACTGTCCTTTCTCAGTCCCAAGGGCATGAAAAGCAGCGGAGCAGTAGATTTCAAGCTTATGTTTTCTGTGTGTGTGTGTGGGGGGAAAGGATACTAGTAGAAGAGTATAAGGTCCTCGGGGTAAAATGCTGTGCAGGCAAAGATGACTTTTGATCGCAAATGTGCCATTGGATGAAATGTGGTTTGAATCATAAAGGCCAGAGTGGAAATACTTTGAGAACTCAACAAAATTAAATAGATTTATGCTTGTTAAGTGAATACATATTGGATGTGAGGCTCAATGGGAAAGCCTGTCAGATGTCACTCTAAATTAATTCCAGCCAACAGTTAAAAATGAGTAATGATCATGTTTGACTCCACAATTTGATTATTTGATTTGAACAAAATCCATGTATTTAACTTGGCTGTCTAAAGCTATAATTTGGATAAAACTATAATTTGGGATAAATAAGAAACCACCGTAACAAACAAGATCAAACAGTCTACTTAAGGAACTTTAATTGGAGTCATTGCGTCGTCATGAATGCATGTAGTTGTTCATATACTTGCATATTATCTGTGTTTCTGAGTGTATTGTAATATTGTAATGTACTGATGCTGTTAGACCTCTCGTCATACTGCCCTACATTGCCCCTTCATTTATATGCAAACTACATCTCACAAAAGTGTCGGGCATGCACAACGAGTGTTGTAGACGTTAGCAAGTCCACCTCACAGCAGGAAGGTCCTGGGCTCAGTAAGGGCATTTGTGTGTGAAGTTTGTACATTCTCCTTGTACTTGTGTAGGCTTCTTTGCAATGTTCCTGTGTCCTACCACAGTCCAAAGATATGCACAGTAGGCTAATTGGATGTTTTAACATGACACTAGGTGTAATTGTATATGGAATTGTGTATGTCGACCTCTCAAACTGCTCAGAGTGTATCATGCATTCACTCAAAGCCATCTGAAATAGCCTCCACATTTCAGGTGACTCTTGAAGGATTACAATGTTCTGCAAAGGAATGAATGAATGAATGAATGAATGAATGAATGAACATCTAATGCACTAACCAAACAGAGACTACATGAGGCTACCCTCAGTATTACACTACATGATAATATACTTAACTACTGTATATTTCCACCAGAACCCTAGCTAGATATCTTTGTAAAAGGTTGAGGCCATAAATCAGTGGTCCTGATACATGTTCTCTTAATGATTGCTTGGGTTTCATCCAGATACTGAGGTTTCCCCTCATAAGCCAAATACATGCACATTAGGTTTATTTGGTATTCTAAGTTAGGCCCCAAGTGCAGCTAACTGGGTTATCAAAAGCCAGCCATGTCTCTCAGTGTCTATGGTGAAATGCATGTAAAAGAACCATTGCTAACTACAGCCAAGAGTAGGCTGCATAGCCGTCAGCATGTTTCTGCCTTGCGATGGCCTGGCAAGCTGCCCATGCAAGCTGGCCAGGGTGTACTCTACACCTGCCCAGAGTCAGCTGAGATGGGCGAGAGCCTCCCCTAATTAGGATTAAGTCATTCAGAAAATACATGAATGTGTTTAGGTGTGAATGTGTGAATCATTTTCTCTGAGTGGGTGGGATAATATGTAAAATAACAGACAATGACATGACATTTAAAAGTAACCAAGTGAGCAGATTTGTGTTTTCAGCACCAATAAATATATATATATATATATATATATATATATATATATATATATATATATATATATATATATATATATATATATATATCTTCTTCTTCTTCTTTTACTTTCGGCTGCTCCCTTCAGGGGTCGCCACAGCAAATCATCCGCCTCCACCTCACTCTGTCCTCCACATCTTCTTTTCTGACTCCAACAACCTTCATGTCTTCCTTCACCACATCCATAAATCTCTTCTTTGGTCTTCCTCGAGGCCTTCTGCCTGGTAGTTCCAACCTCAGCATCCTACTGCCAATATACTCACTATCCCTCCTCTGTACATGTCCAAACCATCTCAATCTAGCCTCTCTGACTTTGTCTCCAAAACATCTTATGTGGGCTGTCCGTCTGATATACTCATTTCTGATCCTATCCATCCTCGTTACTCCCAGAGAGAACCTCAACATTTTCATCTCCGCTACCTCCAGCTCTGCCTCCTGCCTTTTCCTCAGCGCCACTGTTTCTAAGCCATACAACATCGCTGGCCTCACCACCGTCTTGTACACTTTTCCCTTCATTCTTGCTGACACTGTCCTATCGCACATCACACCGGACACTTTTCGCCAACCATTCCAGCCTGCCTGCACACGCTTCTTCACCTCTTTTCCACACTCTCCATTGCTCTGGATTGTTGAGCCTAAGTACTTAAAATCCTCCACCTTCGTTATCTCTGCTCCCTGTAACATCACCGTTCCTCCTGGGTCCTTCTCATTCACACACATGTATTCTGATTTTCTGAGGCTAACCTTCATTCCTCTCCTTTCCAGGGCATACCTCCACCTCTCTAGATTTTCCTGCACTTATTCTCTGCTCTCACTACAGATCACGATGTCATCTGCAAACATCATAGTCCATGGAGATTCTTGTCTCACCTCGTCTGTCAGCCTGTCCATCACCATAGCAAACAAGAAGGGGCTCAGAGCTGACCCTTGATGCAGTCCCACCTCCACCTTGAACTCTTCTGTCACACCGACAGCACACCTCACCACTGTATTACATCTCTCATACATGTCCTGCACCACTCTAACATACTTCTCTGCCACTCCAGACTTCCTCATGCAATACCACAGTTCTTCTCTTGGCACCCTGTCATATGCTTTTTCCAGATCCACAAAGGCACAATGTAGCTCCCTCTGACCTTCTCTGTACTTCTCTATTAACATCCTCAAAGCAAACATTGCATCTGTGGTGCTCTTTCTCGGCATGAAACCAAACTGTTGTTCACAAATGCTGACCTCTGAGCTTAGTCTAGCTTCCACTATTCTTTCCCATAACTTCATCGTATGGCTCATCAACTTTACCCCTCTGTAGTTGCTGCAACTCTGCACGTCTCCCTTGTTCTTAAAAATGGGCACCAGCACACTTCTCCTCCACTCCTCCGGCATCTGCTCACTCTCTAGTACCTTGTTGAATGTTCTTGTCAGGAAATATATTGCTGCCTTGCCTAGACACTTCCATACCTCCACCGGTATGTCATCAGGACCAACTGCCTTTCCACTCTTCATCCTCTTCAATGCCCTCCTCACTTCACCCTGACTAATCTTTGCTACTTCCTGGTCCTTGACGGTCACCTCTTCTACTCTTTTTTCTCTCTCATTTTCCTCATTCATCAGCTCTTCAAAGTACTCTTTCCATCTTCCCAGCACACTTCTGTCATCAGTCAATACATTTCCCTCTCTGTCCTTAATCACTCTAACTTCCTTCCCATCTCTATTTCTCTGCTGTGCCAACCTGTATAAATTATTTTCTCCCTCTTTACTTTCTAACCGAGCATACAAGTCATCATACGCCCTCTGTTTGGCCTTAGCCACCGCTACTTTCGCCTTACGCTGTGTCTCCCTGTACTCCTGTTTACTCTCTTCTGTCCTCTCAATGTCCCACTTCTTCTTAGCTAACCTCTTCCTTTGTACACACTCCTGCACTTCCTCATTACACCACCAAGTCTCCTTATCTACTTTCCTTCCAGAGGACACACGAAGTACTCTCCTACCTGTGTCCCTGATTACATTTGCTGTGGTTGTCCAGTCATTTGGAAGTACTTCCTGGCCACCCAAAGCCTGTTTCAACTCCTCCTTGAAGACAACCTGACACTCTTCCTTTTTCAACTTCCACCACTTTGTCTTCTGCTCTGCCTTTGCCTTCTTCACCTTTCTCACCATCAGAGTCATCCTGCACACCACCATCCTATGCTGTTTGGCAAGACTCTCACCCACTATGACTTTGCAGTCACTGACTTCCTTCAAATTACATCGTCTACACAAGATGTAGTCTACCTGTGTGCTCCTACCTCCGCTTTTATAAGTCACCCTATGCTCCTGTTTCTTCTGGAAGAAAGTATTCACCACAGCCATTTCCATCCTTTTTGCAAAATCTATCAACAGCTGTCCTTCTGCGTTCCTGTCCTGGATACCAAACCTGCCCATCACTTCCTCATCCCCTCTGTTGCCTGTACCAACATGTCCATTGAAGTCTGCACCAATGACCACTCTTTCACCTTTGGCGGTACTCTGCATCACTTCATCTAACTCACTCCAGAATCTCTCCTTCTCTTCTAGCTCACATCCTGCCTGTGGGGCATAAGCACTAACAACATTGAGCATTATACCTTCAATTTCTAACTTGAGACTCATCACTCTGTCTGACACTCTTTTCACTTCTAGAACATTCCTGACAAACCCCTCCTTCAAGATGACTCCTACTCCATTTCTCTTCCCATCCACACCATTATAAAACAGTTTAAACCCTGCTCCTAAGCTTTTAGCCTTTCTACCTTTCCACCTTGTCTCCTGAACACACAGTATGTCCACCTTCCTCCTCTGCATCATGTCAGCCAGCTCCCTAGCTTTTCCTTGCATAGTTCCAACATTCAAAGTCCCTACTCTCAGTCCGAGGCTCACGCATTTCCTCTTCTCTCTCTGCCTACGGACACGCCTCCCGCCTCTCCTTCTTCGACGTCTTCGACCAACAGTAGTCCAATTTCCATCAGCACCCTGTTGGTTGACAGCACTGATGGCGGTCGTTGTTAACCCGGGCCTCGACCGATCCGGTATGAATTCTGTATTGATCATTTGCATTTTTTTTACCGATCCGGTATGGAGGTAATACTTCTGATTTGCATCATAAATGTTTGCCATTGGTTTTATGTCGGATGCCCTTCCTGACACAACCCTCTGCATTTCTCCAGGCTTGGGACCGGCATGAGGGGGAGAGACACTGGTTAGTGCCCCCCCCCCCCCCCACCTCATGGCTGCATTATATATATATATATATAAAAGGAAAGGAAGACATATATATATATATATATATATATATATATATATATTTATATATGTCTTCCTTTCGGCTTTTTCCCTTTCACTCGGGAGTCGCCACAGCAAATCATCTGATTCGCACGTTTGATTTGGCATAGGTTTTTACGTCGGATGCCCTTCCTGTCACAACCCTTTTTGCAAGGGACAGAAACATACTGACAACTTTGCAGCCTACTCTTTACGAAAGTTAGCAATGGTTCTTTTACATGCGTCACACCATACACAGTCAGAGACATGGCCCGCCTTTGATAACCCAGTTAGCTGCACTGGGGGAGACAGTGACAACCTTGTGGGGAGTGGGATTCGAACCCCCAACCTTTGGATCAGTGATCCAGCACCCTATACCACTAGACCACCACTGCCCCAACCAATATATATATATATATATATATATATATATATATATATATATATATATATATATATATATATATATATATATATATATATATATATATATATATATATATATATATATATATATATATATATATATATATATATATATATATATATATATATATATATTTTTTTTTAGCAAAACATCAAGAGTCTCAGAAAAGATCTCTAAAGTAGAAATAATGGACTTTTACAAGTTTGGTTCTCCTTAGAAATATATTCCAAATAACCAAATGTACCACAATCATCTGTACATTTACACTTACAACGTTTGGCAAAAACCCTTATCCAGATCGACTTATAGAAATGCTTTAGACTAGAGTCACTGCTAATTAATACATTTTTATATTGGTTCACCAGGTTAAAAATCTAAATGTACCATCAGCTAAAACTATATATATATATATGTATTATATATCAGGTCCTTGACTATTCGCGGTTTTGCACTCGCACCCCCGCATGTTCACAGATTGCTGAGTAACTGTCATGTGATTCAAATTCAGCCAATGGCTGTTTTCCCTCCTGCTGATTGGTTGAGATGATGAATACACCCCTTTTTTCTCATTCGCACACAAGTTGTCAATGGGCATTTTAAACATTACCTAGGTCATGTACTGGAATAATAATTGAAAAAGACTTTAATGGTGGAGTGTTTTACAACAGTTCAGATGATTATTCCGCTTCAGGCACTTAAGAGGAACCTGTTGTTTCTTCCGAGAAAGTCTTATTTCTTCAGAAGAGACATCCAACGTCATTACCTTTTTCTGATGCTTAGCAGGTGTTTGAGTGACATCATAGAACTTAACTGGTAATTAAAACACACAAAAAAAAGGCTCATTTACAACTTGTGTGCGAATAAGGAAAAAGGGGTGTTACATCATCTCAACCAATGAGCAGGAAGGACAGCCATTGGCTGTATTTGAATCACGTGCGAGTTGCTAGGCAGTCCGCGAATACTCAAACCGTGAGTGCAAAACCGTGAATAGTCAAGGGCCTACTGTATATATATATATATATATATATATATATATATATATATATATATATATATATATATGGGGGGGCAGGGGTGGTCTAGTGGTGTAGGGTGCTGGATCGCTGATCCTAAGGTTGGGGGTTCGAGTCCCCACAGGGTTGTCACTGTCCCCCCAGTGCAGCTAACTGGGTTATCAAAGGCCAGCCATGTCTCTCACTGTCTATGGTGAGAGGCATATAAAAGAACCCTTGCTGACTTTCGTAAAGAGTAGCTGCAAAGCCGTCAGCGTGTTTCTGTCCCTTGCTAAAAAAGGCTTGTGTCAGGAAGGGCATCCGACGTAAAAACCTATGCCAAATCAAACGTGCAAATCATTTGCTGTGGCGACCCCTGAAGAAGGGAAAATGCCAAAAGGAAGTCTCTCTTGTCATATATATACTATATCCTTGAGAAAAGGTTTGATTTCATGTGAAATATTCCCCTTATATAATCATACACAGTACGTGGGAAGGATTACTATGCAGCAAACATGCATTTCAAAATAATGGCCTGAAATGTTTCTATGTCAAAAAAGACTAATTTCTGCCTTTAAAAGTGCATGAGGTCTCATATCTCTGTACAGAATGTCACATGAGTTTAGGCAAAAAAATACATAAGACAAAGGCATTTTATATATAGAAAACAAAGAGAAAAAGGCATGCAAATGAGAGCATACATTAAATTGACTTTTAAAACCATATGTAAGAAGCGAGGAACTGATGTAATGGCACCTAATTGGCCACCTGTCAAACTGAAAAGTTGTATGAGGGTGCAACTGTGGCTGTAATTGGGTGTTTTGGGGTGTTTTTTTTTGTTTGTTTGGTTTTTTTTAGCAAAACGTCAAGAGTCTCAGAAAAGATCTCTAAAGAAGAAATAATGGACTTTTACAACTTTGGTTCTCCTTAGAAATATATTCCAAATAACCAAATGTACCACAATCATCTGTACATTTACACTTACAACGTTTGGCAAAAACCCTTATCCAGATTGACTTACAGAAATGCTTTAGAGTCACTGCTAATTAATACATTTTTATATTGGTTCACCAGGTTAAAAATCTAAATGTACCATCAGCTAAAACTATATATATATATATATATATATATATATATATATATATATATATATATATATATATATTTTTTTTTTTTTTTTTTTTTTTTTTTTTTTTTTCTAAGGAGAACTGCTATCCCTGCTATCATTTGAAGACACCCAGTGACTTAGTTGTCCAGATACCTAGAGGAAGTTCATTTCACCTCCTTGGTGCCAGAACAGAAAAGAGCTTAGATGCATGTTTTCCTTTCCCTTGATAGGAGAGACCAGTCCAGTAGGGCTTGAGGTTTGGAGAGAATGCGGCAGTGCAGGGTGTGAAAAGTGCTTTGAGGTAGGAGGATGCAGGTCCACTTTTGGCTTTGTAGGCTAGCATTAATATTTTGAATTTAATGCAAGCAGCTACAAGAAGCCAAAGCTAAGAGTCCGGCAGTGGAGTAGTGTGGAAGAACTTATGAAGATTGAAAACAAGTTGTCCCACTGCATTCTTGATCAGTTGCAGAGGTTGAATGCCGCTCAATATCAGACCTGCCAAGAGTGAGTTGCAGTAGTTTAGCTTTGATATGACAAGGGACTGACCAAGTATCTGAGTGGCATTAATGGAAAGAAATTGTGAAATGTACAAAACTGTATTTGTACAGATCAATGTATTAAAATCGAAAAATCTCGGGACTGCACAGACATGGCATTGATCAGAACAGGATTGCAAATTACCTTCCAAAGACGAATGAAGTTTAATCTGAATGGTTCAACCAAAGCCCAAGACAACAGGAAAGTAACCGCTGAAGTAGTTGGACACACAAGGTACCAACATATTTAAACTACATAGCATGCAGCACACTTCCCTGAGATACAAGGAGTTTTCTTGCAGGTTTTATCCATGCTAAGTTTTTCTTTGTAAGAAAATGAATATGTGTCCATATTTAATCCCTATTTTCCCGACTGATGATGATTGTCTTCTCTGTGTTCCATGGTATATGTAATGCCATGGAAATTATTTCCTACTCTTCTACTGAGTGATATCTTTCTACAATGAGATCTCTTTGATGGCATTTTTGCCAAACAAAGCTTTGCTGTAAGATACGGCTAAATAATGCCAGTAAAATAACAGTCAAACACATACAACTCACTCATTTGCTGTGAACCACTTAATCCTATTAGGGTCACATGGAGGTTGGGGCCTATCTCTGCCAACACTGGTGAAGACAGCTGATACATTGAATGGATCGACAGACCATCATGGGGCAATATACACAACCAGTCACAGTTGCATTCTCATTTAGGTGCAATTTGGAACAGCCAATTAGGAAACCAAAATACCCAAGGAAACCCACACAAGCATGGGGAACATATAAATTCTACACTAAACCCAAGACTTTCTTGATGTGAGGCAGATGTGCAAACCATTATGCCTCCATGCCACCCTCACACTAGAACAGCTCAGCTTCATGTGGTTGATCAAAGTCACTTTAATTGATGTCATATGTGTACCGATTAATAGCTGAGTTTGACTGTGATCCATTCATTCAGAATACAGGCACATCCTCAATTACTAGTAAAAGGTTATCCCCAGCATATTTCTCTTAGATTTTCAATTGAATTGTATGGAGCATTGATCACAAAAAAAGAAGAAATAAACACTCAGAAAAAAAAATTCTGAAATTATTAATCTTCTATCTTCATTTATCAGCTTTATTTTTATATCACAAAGAAGTAGAATTTTGACAGGGTGCACAGAGTTTTATTTACAAACCGGATTCCAAAAAAAGTTGGGACTCTATATAAACTGTGAATAAAACGTAATGCAATGATGTGGAAGTGCCAAATTTCAATATTTTATTCCGAATAGAACATCGATGACAGGGTCAAAAGTTGAAACTGAGAAAATGTATCATTTGAAGGAAAAATATGTTGATTTTAATTTCTTGGTGTCAGCAAATCCAAAAAAGTTGGGACAGGTAGCAATAAGAGGCTAGAAAAGTCAATTGCACTTATAACGAACAGCTGAAAGACCAATTACCACTAATGATGTTTGTTGCCAACATGACTAAGTATAAAAAGAGCTTCTCAGAGTGGTAGTGTCTCTCAGAAGTGAAGCTGGGTAGAGTGTCACCAATTCCCCAATGTACAGAATGATCATGGAGCAATATCAGAAAGGTGTTTCCCAGTGAAAAATTGCAAAGAGCAACAGCATTCCAACAGCATTCCAACAGCATCACTACATTCAATTGCACTGAATATATTTTTTGCTAATCATACGGCACCATTTTGCACACTAGAAATAATCCTGGTAAAATGAACTTTTGCCCCCATGGATGCAGTGCAATTCTACTTCAACAAACTTTATAGCAGGATTGAATACCTGCTTAGCCTGCTTCGCTGATCATTTGATAGCGTTTTCAATTGTACTGGTCCTTCTTTTATACAATTGCATGTAGTGTTGTTGGAACAACTGAATGTGTTTTTCAAGCACTTCTAACAATGAAAATTTATCCCTGAAATGGAATGCATGTTTTTCCCTTGCCATTTTGACCATGTGACTGACTTCTGCTAAACATACGGCAGAATGATTAATCTCATTTCCAGTAGGTGGCACATCAACGCACATGCGCAAAAGGATTGTCGTACGAATAGCAAGAAATAAATTCTGTACAGATAGCCACAGACAACAAAAAAAGCGTGTGTGTTAGAGTGCTTCTCCTGAAGTCGACCACCATCTCCTTCGTCTTCCTAGTGTTCAAGCACAGGTGGTTGCGCTCACACCAGTCCACGAAGTCAACGATGACCGACCGGTACTCCAGCTCGTTCCCCTCTGACACACGGCCCACGATGGCAGAGTCGTCCGAGAACTTCTGGAGGTGGCAGCTGTCTGTGCTGTAGGTGAAGTCTGAGGTGTAAATGTTGAAAAGGAAGGGTGAGAGGACGGTGCCCTGCGGTGGCCCATGCTGCAGACTGCCACCTTTGACTTACAGCCGCGCAGCCGCACGTATTGTGGACGGTCAGTGAGGTAGTCGATAATCCAGGCAGCAAGATGTCCGTCCACTCCCACGTCCTCCAGCTTCCCCCGCAGAAGCTCTGGCCTGATAGTGTTGAAGGCACTGGATAAGTCAAAGAACATGACCCTCACAGCGCTGCCGGCGATCTCCAGATGGGTGAGCGCCCACTGCAGAAGGTAGATGACAGCGTCTTCTACCCCGATGTTGGGCCTGTAGGCAAACTGCAGCTGGTCTAGGGTGGGGCTCACCATAGAGCGGAGGTGTTCGAGGAGGAGCCTTTCCATGGTCTTCATGAGGTGGGAGGTCAGGGCGACAGGTCTGTAGTGGGTCGGTTCCTTCGCTTGAGCTTGAGCTGGGAACCGGAACCACACAGGAGGTCTTCCACAGGATGGAAACTTTCTCCAGGCTGAGGCTCAGGTTGTACAGGTGGCATAGGACCTCACAGAGCTGGCGCGCACAGGTCCTCAGCAGCCTGGGACTGATGCCATCTGGTCCTTCAGATTTCCTCTGATTTAGTCACCTCAGCTGTCTCCCTCACCTGGTGAGGGAGAGGGGGGGCTGGGGTGGGCTGCAGAGGGAGGGGGATGTGGCTGTAGCAGTCAAGTGAAGTTGGCCTGGGGAGGGGGGGGTGGTGTCTGCTGGTCTGGAGATGTGTGAGGGGGGGGGGGGGGGGCAGAGGGGGAAGGGGAGAATCAAACCTGTTGAAGTAACAGTTTAATTCATCCGCCCAGCGCTGGTCACCATCAGCTGTCCCTCTGACACTCTGCCCAAATCCATTTCATGCAACACAACCACGTCTCTATATCAGAGCGAGGATCACAATGTCGCATAAACTGCCTGCAGATTTCCAAGCCAAGGTAGTTTTCATGGTGTAACACAGGTAAACACATGGTTACTAATTTTATTGGAAAAAACCCTAGTTTCCAACACTCCCTGAAAGCACTAGTTTCCTCGTCCCCTTGAACGCGTCATAGGCACGTGCTGCGTGCGCCTGCATGCGACCAGCAGAGCGTGTAGGAGAGCGTGAGGAGCAGGACGCATACAGAGCCCTCGAAAAGCGACACGAGTGAGTCAACGATCAAAAATGTGATTAAGTGAACTTTTAACAAGTTTAACTAAGTTTGTGTGCTTTTCAGAGCCTTGTATGTGTTTTGTTCTCTCTCAATCGAACCGGGTGGAGAGAGTTTGTTTTCTTGGAAGCTCCGGTGAGTCATTGCAATATGAAGCTAGTTTAAGAACCTATGCTAACTTTACACGTGGTGAACCTATGCTAACTTTACACGTGGTGACTTTTAAAGCTGTGTGCACTATTTTTGTCTTTAAAAGGCTAAGACCAGTCGGAGTACATAACAAAGATTGTGCTGTGCACAAAATGAATCTTACATTTTATTTTTCTAAATGTTTTGTTGAAAGCACTTTTGCTAATGCACTAAAGTAGTGCAGATAAGCTGTTTTGTTTTGTATTACATTCCATTCAGTGCCTTTCATGCACTTTTGTCATTTTATTTAGGAATTATTGTTGTTAAATATTTTATTCATTGTGTCTGTACTGCATGTGCAGACTGGTTTTTAGTGGATCTGGATTTGATCTTGAAGCTGGTTTCGGACACGGATGGCGAGCCAAATCCAGTGAGAACTCTTGGTGGATCCAGAAGCAGTGTGGCCAACTGTTCTCTGGATGCGAGAGTAGATCTACAGACCCAACCACTTCAAATCACAGGATCCCAGATAAGAATAGATAAAAACACCTTTATCCCAAACGGATCACAATCCTGGAAAAGACTCCCGGGTTCACACGAATCAAACCTTAGAGACTTAAGCTTATTTTATTTTATTTTTAATTTGTAAAGAAAGTTCTACAACATTGTTTGCACTGTTTCTTGTAATATTGTTAATTGTAATAAATCTGCCGGCTGTTCAAATTCAAATCTCCACAATTCATTTTACTCCTCTAGAACCTAGTATAAAATCTAGCACAGCTATATCAAGCTGGTGTTACAATGGGTTTTCAGCTTATAGTCCAGTGCCACTTATAATTGTTTTTTCTTTTTTATTACACATTTTTTTGCCCAGTGCAACTTGTACTCCGGTGCGATGTATAGTCCGGAAACTATGGTAAGATGTTTTGGAGAAAAAGTCAGAGAGGCTAGATTAAGATGGTTTGGACATGTACAGAGGAGGGACAGTGAATATATTGGTAGCAGGATGCTGAGGTTGAAACTACCTAGCAGATGGCCTAGAGCAGGAGTCGGCAACCTTTGCCATTCAGAGAGCCATTTGGACCCGTTTTCCACCTTAAAGAAAACACTGGGCGCCACAAATCCTTTTTTGACATTTAAAATCAAATAACTCTGCATATAATGTTTCCCCCCCCCCTTTTTCTTTTATGTTAATATAAAACAACAATGTGTTGCATTGATTTAAACGACTGCAGAGACAATTAAATTACAATTCTGCTTGCAACAAAAACATTTAGATTAAAAAAAAGAAGAAGAAATTGCCAGTTGCACAACCCTAATTAGGATTAAGTGGTTTAGAAAATGAATGAATGTGTTCAAGTCCTTCTTGTATTTTTTAAAGAAAAAGAATATCTATGCCACAAAGCGTGCGACAGGGTGCAGCCAGATGTGTTAACGGGTTGGGTAGTCTACATCACCATCCCTTTGTGGGATCTTTTTTTTTCTTTATTCGTTCTATTAATGTTGTTTTGTCATAGTTTTGATTTACAAAAATGACAGCAACACAGAAAAGTATATGAAAACTTACTTTAAGAAATAATATTAATGCTTAATGCTGCACTGACCGACCCATTCTCAGAGTGGAGACTGAACCACACCCAGTCTTTTATTTTGTCACTGGGAGGAGAGTTCTTTAATTCGTAGATTGCTGTGTATAAACAAATCTCATCCACCACCTCTCACTTCAGCTGTGATTTCCGTTCCTGGATTACAAACCCCAGCGGCGAAAAAAATCTCTCACTTGTCGCGCTGCTGCTTGCCATGAGCTCTTTTAGGGCTCTTTTATATTTATTTGGTGTGGGTGGGGTTATTTTGTGTGTGTACATACACAAACACATACACAAACACAAAATCTCCCCCGCCCACACCAAATAAATATCCGCCCACACCTGTGACTGTTAATTTTCATCTATGTAATTTTCAACCCTAAAAGAGCATTTTTCTAAGGGTACCCACATCATTCAGGTGAAAGCTGGTTTAACTCTCTAACCCCTGGAAGCCCGAAGCCCGTAGTGCTTCTGATGTGAGTAAATAAGCACCTTGTGGTGCACCTGTCGGCCACCGTAAAGCACAGCATTACTGTATTTTGAAATGCCACGGAGCTGCACCAGAGAGGTGAAAGAGTCGCGGGTTGCCTACCCCTGGCCTAGAGGAAGACCAAAGATGAGATTAATGGATGTGGTGAGGGAGGACATGAAGATAGTTGGTGTAAGAGCAGAAGATGCAGAGGATAAGGTGAGATGGAGGCAGATAATTCACTGTGGCAACCCCTGAAGGGAACAGCCAAAAGGAAAAGAAGAAGAAGATTATAGACGCTATAGTTGTGAAGCATTGAAAACCACATTCATTCACTTGCCAAACCGATTATTCCTACTGGGGTCACAGGGAGGCTTGTGCTTATCACAGCTAACAATGGGCAAAAACAGAGTCCACCTTAAATAACTCGCCAGCCACAGCAGAGCCAAAACACACACAACCATTGATACATAAGGGTAATTAGCCTAAAGTGCATGTCTTTTGGTGGAAACCAGAGTCCATACAGGAAACCCACACAAGCACAAAGGGAACCTGCAATGTCCACACAGACTCTCCTGAGCCCGTTAATTGAACCCATAATCTTTATCCTACGAGGCAGACATGCTAACCACTACTAGTATACCACCATGCTACTGCATTGAAAGGTATTGCTTTTTTATTTATTATCTGTTTTAAAATGGCATATACCATCTGTAGTGATACACATATGCAAGGAAATACACAGGAACTTCCATGAAAATTCAGGATGATGTGTTACCAAATTTTCTAAATTATAGATCTTCTTCTTCTTCTTCTTTTGCTTTCGGCTATTCTTGTCAGGGGTCACCACAGCAAATCATCTGCCTCCATCTCACTCACTCTGTCCTCTGCATCTTCTTCTCTTACGCCAACAACCTTCATGTCTTCCTTCACCACATCCATAAATCTTCTCTTTGGTCTTCCTCTAGGCCTTCTGCCTGGTAGTTCCAACCTCAGCATCCTACTACCAATATACTCACTATCCCTCCTCTGTACATGTCTAAACCATCTCAATCGATTTCTAAATTATAGATCACCCCATAATATTGTCATAATGAACCTCTAGAACTCCACTCCCACCCAAACACACATACACACACATACCATCCTACTCCCTTCCCGCTGAATTGTTCCTAACTGGGTGATTGCTTATAAATATTTCCCCAATTTTCTTGACATGTTTTGTTGTTGTTTTACCTTTGCTAGATATCACACACTGCCTTGTTAATATCAAGTCATAAATGAAGGAATCACAGTAAAAAATTATTTTGTGAATATTTTCTACCTTGTTTATTTGTTTGTTTATTGTTTCATTGCATGGATTTATATTGAAGAGCCAAAGGTTAATTTCTTCCTGCATACTGAATAATTGTGTGTGTGTGTGTGTGTGTGTGTGTGTGTGTGTGTGTGTGTGTGTGAGAGAGAGAGAGAGAGAGAGAGAGAGAGAGAGAGAGAGAGAGAGAAAAGAAACAATTGTCATTTGATGATGAACGTTCATATCATTTATTTTGCGTTAGTTGATCGTCAATAGTGAGACCTCCAAATAAAGATTTATGATTTCAGTACTGGTTACTGAAGTTAATTCAGGCTTTATTGAATAAAGTGAAAGAAAATGAATAGAGCTGTACATTAATCAGCATTACGCTCCACAGGATTGACAAATATTCTCATAGTTTCCTGCTGTAGCACAATTTTAAACGGATTAAACTGACATCTACTACGCATGAGCATGAATTAAAGATTAAAACAGCAAGGTATCACTCACAGCACAATCATTTCTTAATCCCTTTTAGTACAAAAATGATAAACCCTCATTCCTTTACTGAACTGCTTAATTAACTAATTAGCAATGGTGTCCTGGTGGTAAGGTGCTGGATCACTGATCCCAAGGTTGGGGGTTCAAGCCCCACCCTCAACGGGTTGTTATTGTCCCCCCAGTGCAGTTAACTGGATTATCAAAGGCAGCCATGTCTCTCACTGTCTATGGTATGAGGCATGTAAAAGAACCATTGCTGACTTTCAACAAGAGTAGTTGCATAGCCGTCAGCATGTTTCTGCCCTGCGATGGCCTGGCAAGCTGTCCAGGGTGTACTCTGCTCTCACCCAGAGTCGACTGAGATGGGCGCCAGCCCCTGTGCAATCCTAATTACGATTAAGTGGCTCAGAAAATGAATGAATTCATGAAATGAATGAGCATAGTGGGACACCCATCTCAGAGTGCGATGCAGCTACACTTTTTTACACCACAAACAGTGAGAGACATTGCCGGCCTTTGATAACACATCTGCGCTGAGTGTGTGGGGGCAGTGACCTGTTGATAGGGGGGCTTGAAACCCCAACCTTGGGATCAGTAATCCAGTACCCTTACACCAGGCCATCATTGTTCCACTGATAAACCTTTAGACACATTATTAGACATTATTATTATTATTATTATTTAAAAAGTGTAGCAAACAGTGTGTGAAAATCCCAAGTTTTAGAATTTAATGCACCCATATTGTGTAAGGCAGCACAATAACATGCGCAATAATAGAAGCATGCACGAGGCAAGCTTCAGTTGCTGAAAAAAGTCAACATATAAGTCAATCAGCTCAAGAATTAGCAGTACTGTTTTATAAATACATTTTAAATAGATATGTAAAATAAATATGAAGATTTAGAAAAAAACATGAATTAATTCTGGATTATAACACCAGAAAAACAGTACTGCTCCACTATGAGGCTACCAGTGGATTTGATTCCACATTAAGCCACAATATCTGAAGCAGTCTGCAATTTCAAAATGTAGATACAAGCAGCAATGGGATTCCTGTTCCATAGCAAACAAGGAAGATCTAAAACCTGTGGGACCATCAGTGCTTGCTCCAATTGAGATATTCGTGCAGTAACAACAAAAAGATGCTTACAGTGGGAAAACAAGTGTTCCAGTGATAGACACGCCTATTATGAACTGCAAGCATATAACCAACTGGATTCATGGGCTAAGAATGCAAAAAAAGGTTTCACAGCTGCATAGTGCACAAGCGCCTCACAGCCAGAAGGTTTGAGCATTTCTGTGTGAAGTTTCCATGCTCTCCTTGTGCTTGTGTAGATTTCCTCCTAAAGTCCAAAGATATGGATGATGCCTACGGATGGAATGGTTGTCTGTGTTGGTCCTGCAATAGTCTGGCAAGCGATTTAGGATGTACCCCACCCCTACGCAGTGTCAGCTGAGTTAGGCTTCACGCTCACTGGAACCTTAATAAGTATAAGCGGTTCAGTAAATAAGTGAATGATAATTCAAATAATCTGTAATAATATCTGAATCATGCAATCACATTGCTAAAATGAGCCAAAACACTGGGTTGCTAGCTGACTTAATGATGCATGTGATTTTTTTGTTGAATGCACTGCGTGTTGATCTCTCAGGGCTACCATGGGAGTAATCTAATTGCAGATTCTACAGTGAATGGCTGTTGGACTTCAACTGTAACCCTTACATACACAATTGACATGCAATGGGAGCCAATATTTATAATTATTCGGTGCTAAGCATCCTATTAGCTGGTGTGCCGTCTATAACTCAAATAATTCCTAAATAATGAAACAGTATAATTTGTTCAAATATACATGCTTCTGGGGTTAAAACAACTTTCAGTGCAACCTGTATGAAGTTTTCCTCCAGCCTTGTTGAAGGGCCTAATGTAATAAATTGCATCAAATGTGTTTACATCCAATAAAAAAAGCGACTTATCACAGGAATCTAGTCCAAAAGAGAGCCTTCAGAGTCTAAAATATGACCGGCTTTCTCCTAACGTCTCGCCTACAATCAACAGCACTTACAAAGCTGCACTAAAAGCCTGTCAAAACAGCAACTGAAAACATCACACACACACACACACACACACACACACACACACACACACACACACACACACACACACACACACACACACACACACACACACACACACACACACACACATAATGTATACTGTGAAGACAAGCAACGTGATATAGAAATCTCAGGAACACTTCACTTCAAATTGCCCAGAGGTGTAAGTGTGAAATAATTGTATGTCTTGGCCCTGCAATAATATGGTGAGTGGTTGAAGGTACCCCACCTTCCCACAAAGTTGGCTGAGATACATTTCTGCTTCTCAGCAACCCAAAGTAGAATTAAGTGGATTGGCAAATAAATCAGTGAATAAATGTTCTTCACCTTGATTAGACAATTCCTGCACATGTGGCAAAGTCATCATCATTCATTTTCTGTAACCGCTTCATCCTAATTAGGGTCGCGGGGAGGCTGGTGCCCATCCCAACCAACTCAGGGCGAGGGCAGAGTACACCCTGGACAGCTCGCCAGGCCATCGCAGGGTGGAAACACGCTGACGGCTTTGCAGCCTACTCTTTTTACGAAAGTCAGCAATGGTTCTTTTACATGCCTCACACCATAGACAGTGAGAGAGACATGGCCGGCCTTTGATAACCCAGTTAGCTGCACTGGGGGGGGGGGACAGTGACAACCTTGTGGAGAGTGGGACTCGAACCCCCAACCTTTGGATCAGCGATCCGGCGCCTTATCCCACTAGACCACCACTGACCCCTCATGTGGCAAAGTTTAATATAATAAACATAACAATGTAAGTGAAATTACAAAAACTCAAGCTCATTTTTTTTAATGATTTTTCTAAGACAGATGTATTCCCACTCTGCAATATCAGCTGGGTTTTCCTCCAAACTTCCATTAAAGTAAATACATGAACGAAAGTATAATGTGAAACTATGAAGGTTATCATAGTGTGACTAAATTAGAGGAAACAAAACTAAACCATTCCAAAGTGCAGGACACTGTCCCAATCATTAAATATTCACACTGGAATACCGAACACATACACGGACACAGACACACACACACACACACACGGACACGGACACGGACACGGACGCACATACACGCATGCATGCACACACACACACACACACACACACACACACACACACACACACACACACACACACACACACACACAATTTGGGAAGGTTGAAAACAAAAACAAGCCATGCAGGTGTATTCTGGATCATTTGCAGCTGTACTGTTTGTTTTCAACTTTTTTACGACACCAAATCACTGCTTATTCTCTCCATTGGCTTTCTGTACCTGTTTGCATTCGATTTAAAACATAATGCTTGCCTAAATTAGTTACTCTTGGAGTAGCCATAGATAAGTCCTTCTCTTCTCATATCACCAATCTTTCTCGGTCAGTGTTATGAGAAGAGAAGGACAAGTACTTATCTATGGTTACTCCAAACCTTCGTGCAGTGCCTGAAGGAGCAGTCATAGCACTGTCTAAGGAGATTGCAAGATCTTGATGTGGGGATGAATCAGCTTGGATTAACAGCAGTTCAGTCTTGCTGGAATTAAGCACCAACAGGTGAGCTGCCGTCCATGAGGAGATACTTGCCAGGCATGCAGAGATCCGACCAGAAACATCAGTGTCTGAGAGAGGAAAAGAGAGAACAAGTTGAGTGTCATCTGCATAGCAGTGGTATGAGAACCCATGTGAGGATATGACATCACCAAGAGACTGTATAAAGAGAGAACAGAAGTGGACCAAGAACTGAACCTTGGGGAACGCCAATGGAAATTCAGCAGGAAGAGGATGTTTATCCCCTCCATGTTATTTCATATAAGCGACCTTCCAGGTAGAAAGCAAACCACTGCCATGCTACATCACAAATTCATAAACTCCTAAGGGTAGACAAGAGAGTCTTGTGGTTGAATGTGTCAAATGCTTCTGAAAGGTCGAGCAGGGTGAGGACTGATGACATTTTGGTTGATCTTGCAGCATGTAACTTTTCTGTAATAACCAAGAGTGCAGTTTCCTCACACTGTCCAAAGACATGCACATTAAGCTTTTAAGCTATTCCAAATTACTCCTAGGTGTGAGTATGTTGGCCTTGCAATTGTGTGATGAGCTGTTATAAAAATAACAAATAACTTGCAAACATAATATTTTTGTTCAAAAAGGAAATCATGAATTCATTCGATAATTGGCATCATAGTACAAACGTGAATGTCAGTGCCTCACAGTTTCACATTTTCAGTCATTCATTTTCTAAGCCATTTAATCTTAATTAGGGTCACGGGGATGCTGGCACCCATCTCAGCCAACTCTGTGCGAGGACAGGTACACCCTGGACAGCTGGTCGGGCCATGACTCACAGAACCATTCACACTCACTCGCACACATAAAGGTGATTTGGAACAACCAATTAGCCTACTGTGCATGTTTTTGGACTGTGAGTGGAGTTGATTTTATTAATAAGTGGTTAGTTATAAATAGTAGTTAGCACATCTGCTTCATAGCAAGAAGGTATTGGGCTTGAGTCTTGTATTCGACACGGGTGTTTCTGTGTGGAGTTTGCATGTTCTTTCTGTGCTTGTGTGGGTTTCCTTAAGGTACTCCAGTTTACACCTGCGAGTCCAAAGACATGCACATCATGCTAAATGTCTGTTTGACATTGTCTCTTGGTGTGAATATGAGTGTAAATGGTTGTGTGTTGGCCCACCAATATGCCCTCTGTGGAGGAGGAAGACCCTGTGGGTTTGGGCAGGGTCTGCTCATTACTGGAGCGGAGGTCACTGAAGTAGTCAAAAAACTCCTTGGTGATCGGCTCCGGGGATGGATGAGATTGCCCTGAATATCTCAGGGCTCTGGATGCTGTAGGACTGTCTTGGTTGACACGTCTCTGCAACATTTCGTGGTCATATTGGACTGTACCTCCTGATTGGCAAACAGGGGTGGTAGTCCCCTATTTTAAAAAGGGGACCAGAGGATGTGTTCCAATTATCGGGGAACCACACTCCTCAGCCTACCCAGGATAGTCTTTGCAGGTACTGGAGAGGACTATCCCTGACAGTCAAACCTTGGATTCAAGAGGAACAATGTGGTTTTCGTCCTGGCCGTAGCACTCTTGACCAACTCTATACGCTCCACAGAATCTTGGAGTTTGGGAGTTTGCCCAATCTGTCCATATGTGTTTTGTGGATTTGGAGAAGGCTTTCGACCGTCCCTCAGGCTATCTTGTGGGGTGTGCTCCTGGAGTATGACGTTCCGGACCCATTGCTACAGGCCATTCGATCACTGTCTCACCAGAGCCAGAGTTTGGTCCGTATTGGAAACAACAGGTCAAATTCATTTCAGGTGAGAGTTGGAGTCCCCCAAGGCTGTCCTTTATCACCGATTCAGTTAATAATTTTTATTGACATCATTTCTAGATGCAGCTGAGGCATTGAGGGATTCTGGTTTGATGGCCATTATATCTTGTCTCTGCTTTTTGCAGGTGACATTGTCCTTTTGGATTCATCGTGCCAGGACCTTCAGCTCTCATTGGAGTGATTTGCGGTCGAGTGCGAAGTGGTCGGGATAAAAATCAGCACCTCTAAGTCAGAGGCCATGGTTCTCAGCCGGACAAAGGTAGAATGCACCCTCCAGGTCCCGAATGTTGTCCTGACCCAAGTGGAGGAGTTTAAGTACCTTGAGGTCTTGTTCACGAATGAGGGAAGGATGGAACGGGAGATCAACGGATTGATCGCTGCAGCCTCTGCTGTAAAACAGAGCCTATACCAATCTGTCATGTTGAAGAGAGAGCTGAGCCACAAGGCAAAGCTCTCAATTAACCAGTCGATCTACATTCTAACCCTCACCTATGGTCACGAGCTTTGGATAGTGATTGAAAGAACAAGATCGTGATTACAAGCAGCTGAAATGAGCTTCTTTCATCGTGTGGCGGGGTTCTCTCTTAGAGATAAGATGAGAAGCTCTACCATCAGGAGAACTTGGAGTAGAACTGCTGCTCCTCCACATTGAGAGGGGCCAGTTGAGGTGGCTCGGGCATCTGGTCAAAATGCCTCCCGAACGCCTCCCTGATGTGGTGTTTCGGGCATGTCCAACCTGGAAAAGACCTCGGGGTCGACCTAGAACACGCTGGAAGGACTATGTCTCTCGGCTTGTCTGGAAATGCCTTGGTGTCACCCCGAAAGAGCTGAAGGAAGTGGCTGTGGAGAGGAACATCTGGATCTCATTGCTTAGGTTGCTGCCCCTGCTATCAAGAAGAAGAAACAGAAGAAGATGATGATGATTGTGTGTTGGGCCCTGCAATAGTTTTTCAAATTGATCAGTGTGTACCCTGTGTTGTAGCTCTTGCCTAGAATTGGCTGAGATGGGAACCAGACTCCCTGCAGCCCAATTTAGAATTAAGCAGCTAAGAAAATAGATTAATTGATAAAAAGAAGAAAAATTCGAAATTCTAAAAACTCATTTTAATGAATGCTTTTTTTGTACCAAACCACATAGATGCAAAGAAATGGCTATTGCTAGTGCAAAGATCATGTTAACAGCTATAAAAACAAATGAAGTACATAAAGTAAACAAATTACTACTGAACATATAAGCTACATATTTTACTCTACATTGCTTGCATTCTTGTTGCAAGGCTAAAATATTTGCTTTTCACACTTTTTATTTCTAAGTGTTTACTTCTGTCCCACATATCATGATACATCTGTCCTCACCAGCAAAAACGTACCAGCTACACTTCAAAGTTTAGCGCTCTGACTGAGAGTCTGCATTATCTATTGCTGTTTGGGTGGAAGGGGAAAATAAGCAATACTGGTGTTTTGATAGAATGAGTTCATTTTGAGTTGAAGGCTCATGTTACTTTAAACTTGCTGGATGTATGATTTTAGATTTCCTCACTGGTAGAATATTGGCTAACACTCTGTAATACCAGCATAGAACCAGAGAAAATGCCATGCACTTAAACATGATTCAAACGAGTGTTGACAACTCATTGGAAAAAGTATTAAAATGTGTTTATTTGCCAGCTTTCTTGATACAGCAATCCACATATTCATTACAGCAACATAATTATTTGCATCAGGAGCAGTGGTGTCCCACTGGTAGGTTATTGGCTTACTAATATAAAGGTTGGGGGTTCAAGCTCCACTATCACTGAGTTGTTAATAATCAAAGGCCAGCCATGTATCTCATTGTCTGGCATGTAAAAAAATATTGCTGACTTTCAGAAAAGAGTAGGTCATTGGATTGTCATCAGCATGTTTCTGCTGTGCGATAGCATGGCAATCTGTCCAAAGTGTATCCCACCCCAGAGTCAGATGAGATGGATGCCAGCCTCGAACCCGTGACCCTAATTGGGACAATTTTTCAGTAGAATTAAAAAGTTTTCCCAAAGCTTGGGGGTTTGAGTCCCACTCTCCCCAAGGTTGTCACTGTCCCCCCAGTGCTGCTAACTGGGTTATCAAAGGCTGGCCATGTCTCTCACTGTCTATGGTGTGAGGCATGTAAAAGAACCATTGCTGACTTTCGACAAGAGTAGGCTGCAAAGCCGTCAGTGTGTTTCCGCCCTGCGATGGCCTGACGTGCTGTCCAGGGTGTACTCTGCCCTCGCCCTGAGTTGGCTGGGATGGGCACCAGCCTCCCCGTGACTCTAATTAGGATGAAGCGGTTACAGAAATGGAACAGTAAGTGCTTATTACCATCGAGGTGGAAAAAATGAATAATAACAGAAAACAGCATATTTTTCTTTTTAAGACCCCTTACTTTCCCTCGCGGTCTTCTTTTCCTTTTGGCTGTTCCCTGAAACATTTTCTTGAAATTAAAATCAAGTCAATCAACACAAATGTCAACTTTAGCACATGCCACGTTGAACCAATCAACACGAACATAAACAAAAGCACATGTCCAGGAACATCCTTAAATTTATGAAGTTAGTGAGCGGGAGAACCGGGTGAAAAATCCTCGTTATCACTTTCTGATAGGTCCATATCTAGCTTATTGCTACATTCATTCAGAGCATCGCATAGTTTTGCTGTAGCAGTTTCTAATGGTTCATCGATGGTTGGACATTTACCAAGAGAACACAGCAAAACATTTTTCTTTTTTTTTAAAGCACTGCAGAACAATCAAATGTGTTGTTACTGATGAACATAATAGACATTCCCCAGTGGCAGGGGGTCTTGAAATACCATGTAAACTCACTTTTACAGACAGTGAATGCCTCATTTTATAGTTACAGAGAGTGATAGAATAAAATTCGTAAGTTTGATCTACGATTTTGTTACCAGTACACACGGGCAGTTATTAGACGTAACATCAAAAACACTGGGGGAGGGGCTTATTGGATCAGGGTGCTTATTAAGTCGAATACAGTATCATAATTACTAGTAAATTTGTGTAGAAAAAAAATAAAAGTAAGTTAAAAAGTTCTGTAATGTATATATATATATATATATATATATATATATATATATATATATATATATGTGTATATATATATATATATATATATATATATATATATATATATATATATATATATATATATATATATATATATATACACATACACACACACAACACTGGGAGTTGGGAATTAAAGGATATGGTTATCAGTGATTTGCAAAACAGTTTGGTATCATGCCAGGAAAGAACACCACAGATGCAATATTTGCTTTGTTAAAAGAGAAGTACAGAGAAGGTCAGAGGGAACTGCATTGTGCCTTTGTGGATCTGGAAAAAGCATATGACAGGGTGCCAAGAGAAGAACTGTGGTATTGCATGAGGAAGTCTGGAGTGGCAGAGAAGTATGTTAGAGTGGTGCAGGACATGTCTGAGAGATGTAAGACAGTGGTGAGGTGTGCTGTCGGCGTGACCAACAAATTCAAGGTGGAGGTGGGACTGCATCAAGGGTCAGCTCTGAGCCCTATCTTGTTTGCTATGGTGATGGACAGGCTGACAGATGGGGTTAGATAAGAATCTCCATGGACTATGATGTTTGCAGATGACATTGTGATCTGTAGTGAGAGCAGAGAACAAGTGCAGGAAAATCTAGAGAGGTGGATGCCCTGGAAAGGAGAGGAATGAAGGTTAGCCTCAGTAAGTCAGAATACATGTGTGTGAATGAGAATGATCCAAGAGGAACGGTGAGGTTACAGGGAACAGAGATAAGGAAGGTGGAGGATTTTAAGTACTTAGGCTCAACAGTCCAGCGCAATGGAGAGTGTGGAAAAGAGGTGAAGAAGCATTTGCAGGCAGGTTGGAATGGTTGGAGAAAAGTGTCTGGTGTGATGTGCTATAGGAGAGTATCAGTAAGAATGAAAGGGAAAAGTGTACAAGACGGTGATGAGGCCAGCGATGTTGTATGGTTTAGAAACAGTGGCGCTGAGGAAAAGACAGGAGGCAGAGTTGGAGGTAGTGGAGATGAAAATGTTGAGGTTCTCTCTGGGAGTAACGAGAATGGATAGGATCACAAATTAGTAAATCAGAGAGACAGCTCATGTCAGATGTTTTGGAGACAAAGTCAGAGAGGCTGGATTGAGATGGTTTGGACATTTTCAGAGGAGGGATAGTGAATATATTGGTAGTAGGATGCTGAGGTTGGAACTACCAGGCAGAAGGCCTAGAGGAAGAGCAAAGAGAAGATTTATGGATGTGGTGAAGGAAGACATGAAGGTCATTGGCATATGAGAAGAAGATACAGAGGACAAGGTGAGATGGAGGCAAATGATTTGCTGTGGCGACCTCTGATGGGAACAGCTGAAATTAAAAGAAGAAGAAAGAAGAAGATTATCAGTGATTTATTGATGGGAAACAGTGACTGATCATTGAAAAGAAGAGTAACCAATAACTTGACGATAGGAACAAAGGCCATCTGCAACTGGTTGTTAGGAGAAATGGTAATCAATAATTGGTTGCTGTAAACAATGAGGATGGGTAATTGAGAATGAGAATGTGATTGTTTAGAAAATTGTTGATTAGTACTTGGCTGTTAAGAACAATGGAATTCGATAATTTGTTAGTGGAAACAATGGTGATCAGAGACTGGTTGTTGGAAACAATGTTGATGAGCGATTGGTTGTTTGGAAAATTGGTGATCAGTATTCAGTTTTTGGGAACAATGATAATAAATAATTGGTTAGCAGGAACAATGGGGATTCATAATTGGTTATGAGTGCCATTTTTTTAGAACATTAGTGGTCAATGACTAGTTGTTGGGAACAATTATGTTCAGTAATTGATTGTTTGGAACAATGATAATCAGCAATTGGTTGTTTGGAGAGCAGTGGTGGCCCGGTGGTAAGGTGCTGGATTACTGATCCCAAGGTTGGGGGTTCAAGCCCCACTGTCAACAGTTGTCACTACTCTCCCACAGTGCACCTAACTGGGTTATCAGAGGATGGGCAAGTCTTTCACTGTGTATGATGAGAGGCATGCAAAAGA
Source organism: Plotosus lineatus (assembly GCA_024760905.1). Classification (NCBI taxonomy): domain Eukaryota; kingdom Metazoa; phylum Chordata; class Actinopteri; order Siluriformes; family Plotosidae; genus Plotosus; species Plotosus lineatus. The sequence continues at coordinate 87,066,202 of CM045728.1, read as the reverse complement.
ATCATTGCTGACTTTTGTCAAGAGTAGCTGTGAGCCTGTGGCAAGCTGTCCAGCGTACTGTGCCCTTGCCCAGTGTCGACTGAGATGGGCACCAGCCTCCCTACGACCCTAATTAGGATTAAGCAGTTAAAAAAATGAATGAATGGTTGTTTCGAACAAATTGTAATAACTGATTTGTTATGTAAAACTATGGTTATCAGTGATTGGTTGGTGAAAACAATGGTGATTAGTGACTGTTTAATGGGAACAATGGTAAACAGTGATTGGTTGTTTTAAAAATTGGTGGTCAGTGACTAGTTGTTCGAAACATTGGTGGTTAGTGATTACAGACCTTTACTGCATGCAAAAATGCTGCAAATGTCTGCAAAAACTGGTGCCAGGTTTGTTGCTAAGCTCTTCTTTGACATTAATTCCCTATGGGAAAGTCTTACACAGATATGAAACATCCATCCAATTAGTGCTTAACACTCAAGCACAGTCTCTGTGTTTAAGGGGAGATTGATAACATATTTGTTTAGTCTTCTGTTTTACTGAAGAAGAAATCAGGTTAACAGCTTTTCTTTTAGGTAAAGGTGAACTCAGGTTTATTGATGGTGGGGTAGCTGGCATCTTTTCATGTCCCAGTGTGCCTTCATGTCTGTGTTCTCTTCTGGCTCTCCCTTTTTGTTAAGCTACCATGGTTACAGTGTTTGTTCTGGAGAACTCTGCACCGAATATACATCTTAAACATTACAGAACAAGGGCATAGCTAATGAGCTGTCTCCCCAGGCTATGTATTACAGAAACCTGGCTGTGGATGTTCTTTCTTTGGTAGTCCAAAGACTACATTGTCTAAAAGCTGTTTACAATCAAGTCTTAGTCAATAAATAGTTAATCGTGTACTATTTTAGTTTGACACAATAAAATTAAAATTCTATCAATGTTCATGCTCAAATTCCTTAACTCGGTAAAAGTCATAATTTGGAATTAAACTCTTCAATGTTGGTGGCACAGTGGCATAGAGGTTAACATGTCTGCTTTGTATCAGAAAGGAGATGGCAGAAGGAGATTTTGGCATTTCTAGGTGAAGTTTGCATGTTCTTCCTGTGCTAGCATATGTTTCATCTGGGCACTCTGGTTGCCTTCCATAGTCCACAGACTTGCATGTAAGGCTGATTGCCTGTTTTTAGATTGTGCCTGATTGTAAATGTAAGTGGTTGCATGTGTGTTAACCTAGGGTGGTCTGATCAGAATACTTTATTGATCATGGAGGAAACTGTATAAAGTATGATGAGCTGTTTAGGGTCTACCCTGCCTTTGTGCAATGCTGGTGAGATAGGCACCAGCCTTCCTATTATCCTAGTAGTGGTATTCAGCAGTTCAGCAAATGAGGGAGTGAATAATTTGGAATTGCATTGTTTGTTGTAGTGTATACAGTATATACAGTATGTGTGTGTGTGTGTGTGTGTGTGTGTGTGTGTGTGTGTGTGTGTGTGTGTGTGTGTGTGTGTGTGTGTGTGTATGTGTATTTATGTCTTAAATTCAACAATAGATTTCCACAATGGGTTCACTGTGTAAAAGATATAAAATATACAGGTATAACAAATAATACACATGCAGTATAGAGTTAAGAACAGAACCTATTCCATAGAACTGATAAGTGTAAAGATGCATAAATATATATATATATATATATATATATATATATATATATATATATATATATATATATATATATATATGTCAAGATATGAGATAATATTTATATACATTACAAAAATGTTTTCATATTTCATGAACTTTGTTTAAATGTCAGACATGTATTGAAATATTGATTCATTATTACAGTTAACACTGAAGTGTATTAAATAATATCAAAACTCTTTTTGAAAGGAATGTGTGGACAATTTATATAAAACTACAGTATAACATCATCTATCCCATTCCAAAAGCCATAATGTCAAGGAGTGCAAATGGTCCCGAATGCAGCTGCATGATTTGTTTTCAACCTTTCCAAATTTTCCCCACACCAAACCAGTCCTATGATCTCTCCACTGGCTTCCTTTAGCTGCTCGCATTATATTTAACACTAACACTTGCCTAAAAATCCAAAAATGGACCCGCACATTCTTACCTCAAGGCACTTATCACACCTCTCACTGCACTGCGTTCTCCCAGATCCTCTAGCACTGCTAGAATGGTCCCTCCCTGTACCAAGGGATGAGGGAAAAATGCATCTAAACTCTTCTCTGTTCTGGTTCCAAGGTGATGGAATTAACTTTCTCTGGACATCCGGTCAGCTGGGTATCTTCAAATGATGGCTGAAAACATTCCTTTTTCAGCAATGCAGTCGGCCCCCAACTTACGAAATTAATCTGTTCCAGAGCCCTTTTCATAACGTGGGGATTTCGTAAGTAGGGGTCACATCTTACATGTTAAATGCCTAATTTGTTCCAAGTCTCTCGTGTTTGGACTGGATAAACCTCGTAAACCCTTTAAAAATGATAAAAGTACACCAATTTTGTATGAAATATGTGTTAAAAGTAAAAGAAAATTATTTATTAAACCATTTAAACATTTTATTAACATATTAAACCATTTTATTAACATATTTATTAATTAAACCACTATTAAACATTTTTATTAACACACACACACACACACACACAGACACACACACACGCACACACACACACACACACACACCTCTCTCTCGCTCTCACGCTCTCTCTCCCTCGGTCTCGCTCTCTCTCGTGCGCGCTTCGAGCCACGCCCACAATACGTGAATTCAAAGTGCATTCCCTGCTTGACAAACTCAACTTTTAATTTGATTCCTTGAGGGATCGGAATTCCAGATGAGCTCAAATGCGCCCACATTTATTAAACATTCACTGAATTAAACAACTTTAAAAACTAAAAACTAAATCGTTACTCTCTCTCTCTCTCTCTCTCTCTCTCTCTCTCTCTCTCTCTCTCGCGCGCGCGTGCGCGCATGCACGCGCGAGCAAGCATTTACTGAATTAAACATTTACTGAATTAACTTAAAAAACTAAACTAAAAACTAAAGAGTGAAGCTTCCTTATGTCTCTATCTGGGATGCCAGCGGGGCGGGATGTTGAGAGACAGCCAATGAGAGAGCAACTCGTGTGTCGATTGGCGCGATTGAATTTTAAATTTCTTTTCGTAAGAGGGGGTTGCTTCGAATCTCGGGGATGGAAACCGAGGAAAATGTTTTTCGTAACCCGGGGATTTTGTACAAAGGGGTCTTCGTAAATTGGGGGCCGACTGTACTTAGGTTAAACACTATACTGTACACACACACACACACACACACACACACACACACACACACACACACACACACACACACACACACACACACACATCGCCTACCGACTAAGTTTAGCAATGTACTTACTCTATGTTCTAACAAACCAGCATAAGAATAGTACTCACTGATAATGACTTTAAAACACTTCTGTGAGTTGCTCTGGATAAGAGCGTCTGCTCAATGCTGGAAATGAGTGATCACACTTGAGGATCGATGGAAAAGCGACTGATGCCAGTTCACTCTTTTGCAGTTTTTGAATTTTTAAATTTTCATCAAGGTGTTTAGAAAAGATCCCATATGTAAGTGACTATTTTCCAGCATTAAAATGTATGTTGTATGATTTTCTCAGAACATTCGCCTGCGAATCAGATGATTCGCTGTGGCGACTCCCGAGTAAAAGGGAAAAAGCCGAAAGGATGACAGACAGACATACTTTAAGCATAATTTGCGACTGATTTGTGAGTAATTTGTGATTTGTTTTTTTAGGTGTTTGATGAAAAAAGTGAATTTGTTATTTTTGTTTTCAAACCATTCACTTTTTATTTTTGCATTATTAGCTATTGTTATTAGTTATTATTATTATTAATAGAATAAAAATGATTATTAAATGTATGAAATATGGCGGATGACTGCAAGTCTCAAACCTTTTACAAACTTTCTGTGTGGAAGTCTCCAACTTGTCGCCTTTCTTTACAACATGTGCAGGCTGTTTAAGAAGAGTTCGAGACCACAATTATTTTGTGACATTTGCAGACATTTCAAACATGTTTGAAATGCTTTGTGATGAATTCACCAACCAGGTGACTAAAATGCGATGCCTTGAATGTTGCAAGACAAACATTTTGATAATGAAAAGCAACAGCTGCAAATTTTTATTCACGCTACTTAGTTTTCTATCACATTCCTATTGTGATCACCCCCTGACACACTGGAAGAAGTTCTGTACTTATGAGCTCTAAATATTAAATAAAACATTCATTGATAATCTGGAATGGAGTCATAAACCATATTCCAGTAACTTAATATACATTTCGTTACCAAATTGCTTTAGCCTGCTTTGAGTGGGCTGGAGCCTATATCAGTCAACTCTGGGTAAAGGTGGGATACACCCTGATCAGCCAGACCCTTGCAGAGCAAACACACACACACACACAACCATTCACATTGACACTCACTCAGAATTGGGATACAGCAATGAAATCAGCTGGCTGTTTGGTGGAGTGGATAACTAGCAGCTTAGCCAGTCATGTAGAAGAGATAACTGGCTACGAATGGCTAAAGTTATGTAAAAACTTGTAAAAACATGTTAAAGGGTATAATTTTGCTGCACACACAAAATTATATGCTATATAATGTAAAAACAACTCATGTAATGGATTTATGTAATCATACCATTTATTAAGAAATTTAATTGTAATGTCTGTAATAACAATCTTATATCAAACACACACACGATGTAAGAATGTATACACATGTCTGTCTGTCTGTCTTCCTTTCGACTTTTTCCCTTTTACTTGGGAGTCGCCACAGCGAATCATCTGATTCGCACGTTTTGATTTGGCAGAGGTTTTTTTTTACGTTGGATGCCCTTCCTGTCACAACCCTTTTAGCAAGGGACAGAAACACGCTGACGACTTTGCAGCTACTCTTTACGAAAGTCAGCAATGGTTCTTTTACATGCCTCTCACCATAGACAGTGAGAGACATGGCCCACCTTTGATAACCCAGTTAGCTGCACTGGGGGGACAGTGACAACCTTGTGGAGAGTGGGATTCGAACCTCCAACCTTTGGATCAGCGATCCAGCGCCCTATACCACTAGACCACCTGCCCCTCGTAGGAATGAATACACATATTTAGAATTAAAGTTAGATTTTTTTTGTTTCTTTGTTTGTTTGTTTGTTTGTTTTAAACAACAGTGAAATTCAAAGTTTAGAGCAGAGACATACCAGGTGCCTGAAGTTTCAATATAATTGACAGATCTACAACTCGATTTTTATTATCTGTACTGTGGCTAAAATGCTCTAATTAGTAAAACCATAGGCGGTTTAGCAGGCAGCATATTATAAAGTTAATAGATTTTGCATCAGTCACGATAATACAGGAAGCTAAGTTAGAGTATGACTCTTAAAGGCATAATGTAAGAATGACTATGTGTAATGTACATATTTAAACACATTCTTGTAATTTTAAATATATTTGGAACTTGGAGAAGATCCTTACATGCTTCATTGTTATTGAAATGTTCATGCATCAGTTATACAAAGTTGATAGTGTTGTTGAAATGCCCGAGGATCTTCTGTTAGCGAGATTATCTGCTTGCCTTGATACACATAGATATTTATAGCATAAATGGCAGAGATATAAACACAAACCCAGCAGAAGTTCCTGCACACTTATTAAAGTATATTTCGCTTGTTGGAGCAAGTTGAAACACAGCATTGAACTTCTATAAGAATGGCGGATTTTGTTCTTTAGTAATATGTCAGTGGCATGGACAGGGGTGTCAAACTCGTGCCACAAAGGGCCATGTGGCTGTAGGTTTTTGTTTCAACCAAGTAGCAGCACACCTGACTTGGCTCATTCAAACAACTGATAAGAGTTTTCAGGCAGTTGATTGGTCAATATGGAGACTGACCAATCAACTGCCTGAAGGCTGTTATCAGTTGTTTGAATGAGCCAAGTCAGGTGTGCTGCTACTTGGTTGAAACAAAAACCTGCAGCCACGTGGCCCTTTGTGGCACGAGTTTGACACCCCTGGCATGTCCGCTTCACAGCAAGATGGTCCTAGGTTCCCAGCTTGGGCATTTCCGTGTGGAGTTTGCCTGTTATCCCCTTGCTTGCATGGGTTTCCTCAGTGTGCTCTGGTTTCCTCCTGCAATCCAAAAAAAACTGCACTGTAGGTTAATTGACTGTTCCAAATTGCCCATAGAGGTGAGTGGGCGTATAAATGGTTGTGTGAATGTTGGCCCTGCAATGACCTGGCGAGATCGCCCTCCCCCGGAATCAACTGAGATGGGCACCAGCCTCCCTGTGACCCGAATTAGGATTAAGCAGTTCAGAAAATGAATGAATGAATGAATGAATAGGTGTGTATTTTGGCCACCAAAGACATGTCATGCGAGGGTATTGTCCAGTTTTTTGTGTATATATCTATGATTGGTGGCTATGTGAATCAGTTTACATGGGAGCAGATAATATGATAAAGGATTAAATCAGCAGCAACTAGCTTTTGTAAAATATATTGGCAGCAATAAGATATGAGTCACAGGTCTACATCTGGGGTCAAGTTGGAACAGCCATTTAGCCTAATGTGCTTGTCTATGAACTGTGGGAGAAAACCAGAGTACCTGGAAGAAACCCACATAAGCACCGGATGGATGTAGCAACTCCACACAGAAATCCCCCAAGTCCACTACTCGAACCGATGACCTTTTTGCTGTAAGATGGACATACTGACCACTACATCACCATGCCACCCGTAAAATTTCTTCTATTATAAGAAACTACTGTGATCCCCAACGTATACTGTTATTATGCACTGTTCTAGTAAGCTGGGCAATGACTGCAAACTAGATTGTTATTAAAAAAAACAGCTGTGTACTGTACTTTAAAATGAATTACTATGCAAGATCTCACTGACTGACTCATTTGCCAAGCCGCTTAATCCTACTAAGGCCAAGAGGAAGATAGAACCTATTTCAGGCAACACTGTATGAAGGCGGGGTATAGCTTAAACAGCTCATTTAACATTGTAGGGCAACACACGCAAAAAAATTTACATTTACATTTATGGCATTTGGCAGACACAATTTTCCAGAGTAATTAACATTCATCATTTTTTACACAACTGAGCAATTTGGGGTTAAGGGCCTTGCTCAATGACCCAACAGTGACAGCTTGGTGATACTGGGGCTTGAATCACTAACCTTCAAATTAGTAACCCAGAACTTTAAACACTGAGCTGCCGCTGCCCGAGAACCATTTACAGTCACACCTATGGGCAATTTTGGAACAGCCAGTTAGGTGAAGGTGTATGTTTTGGGAATGTGGGAGGAAACCCACACAAGAAGAGGGAGCATGCAAACCCCATACAGTTTTTTTTTTTTTTTAGTTGGATTGTGAGTTTTTAAAAGATTAAAACTTGTGGATTATTAACACCGGAAGTGCTCGAGTTTTATTACTTTAAATTTATTTATATTCCAGTTTGGCAGAGCCTGGGAATCAACCTTCATGCTGAGAGGCAGACATGCTAACCAATGCACCACCATGCCACCCCACTGTGCAAGACTCTTGAAGGAATTTGGTCATAAATATACTTTTTTTTTTTTTTGGAAACCATAAAAAGGATACAGTATTTAAAAAAATATATGGCTTACGATTTGATCAGAAAATGTTTTGTCAAGAATACAGCAAAATGGGAGACATTTAAGCATTTTGCAATAAAATGTCTTTAGTGTTTTGTGTCAGAAGAAATCCAAACTTTAGTTATTGACAATCATATGCAATGCCAATGTGTAGGTAAATGTACAAACCTGCAATCCATTCCCTGTAAACAAATCTGCAGTCATCACTCCAGAGACACACACTTTCTCAGCAGGGTCTCGGCAATCTAATTGCAAAATTGTCAGCACTATCAGATTTCAGCCATTACAGCATACAATACTGTGAAAAAGTTCCTTATGCTTAAGTGGAATAAATTCCTCTGTGATGGAAAGCTATGATTTCTGATGACCCGTGAGCGTGAGAGCGAATCGTGAGCAGTCGCATAGTCGAAAGGTACGAGCATTGTAATCCAGTGGATAAGGCTAATGAGAGTGTGGGAGAATATTGAGGATTCCGAGAGCAAGTCTGTGATTTCTAGGGCACTGGTGTGTCTCTGCAAGTGCCAATCGGTCAATCCTCAGGGAGAATTTCTTTCCTTTTCCAACAGGGCTTGATATGCTCAAGTGGCTGCTGGGAGAGGAGACGAAAGAGCAGTGCATGTGTCTGAAAGCTTCCAGTCGGCCATGTTAAGACACGGTGACTTTAGTTGTGCTTTAATCAAGAAGTGCTTTCAAGAGGGGTTCCACTAATCCCTGTGAGGTCAGTGTTCAGTGTTCACTGGTGGCTGTACACCTGAAGAGTGAAAAATCCCATGCGTCTATCATCTCAGTTGAAAACTTGAAACTTCCAGGACATTCTGTGTCGTTTTAAGGACGTTTGTTTGTTTTAGCTTAGTTTTTTGCTTGTTTGTTTGTTTGTTTGTTTGTTTGTTTGTTTTTCAAGGCAAAGGTTTCAATTTACTAGTCAATCTACGTTCCAACCCTCACCTATGGTCACGAGCTTAGGGTAGTGACGAAAGAACAATATTGCAGATATAAGCGGCTAATATGAGATTCCTTCGCAGGGTGGTGAGACTCTCCTTTAGAGATCAGGTGAGAAGCGCAGCCATCCAGGAGCAGCTCAGAGTAGAGCCATTGCTCCTCCATATTGAGAGGAGCCAGTTGAGGTGGTTTGTGCATCTGGCTAGTATGCCTCCTAAAAGCCTACGTGGTGTGGTGCTTCTTGCATGACTCAGTTGGTCTGGGAACACCGAGGTGTCCCACCGGTAGAGCTGAATAAAAAAAAAAATGGCTGGGGAGAGAGATATCTGGTCCTCATTGCTTAGGATGCTGCCCCTGCAAACCAACCATGAATTCAGCAGAGAAAGATGATGATGATCATCATCATCATGATCATGTTTCCCTTGTGGCATCGTGGACAACCTTGGGGCGCTCTTGCTGGAGTCGGGTATCCAGCAGTCGCAAGAAATCGGTTTTCGCCATAAATCTATGAAGACTCGATTTCATTACCTTTTAAAGCACTGTTATACTTAAATTAACTAACAGAAAGAGGTTACTTCACTTCCTAGTCGCCAATGACTGTTAGCTCAGTCTGCCGCAAGGCCGAGCTACCCAGAGTGCACCTGTCCTAATGACGGGGGTGGAGTCTGGCTTGAGTGTGATAGGCGTTTAGATTTAGCAGGGCTTACAATTCAAGTGCCTTCTAAGTCTAGTGGATAAATCCGAAAGTTGCGCTTCAACACTCCATGCACCCCATGATGATGATGATGATGATGATGATGATGATGATGATGTTTATGATGATGATGATGATGACTGTAATAATAACAATAATAATAATAACAATAAAACTTTAAATCATGTCTGAATGTTTCTATTACTTTCATTACAAAGAGAAGACATAATTATCGGACCTTTAGATCACTGAGGATGTATGAACATTCATCCATCATAACTAAAAGCTTCCTCCTCATCACGGTGGATCTGGAGTATACTCCAGGACCACTGAGTATAAAGGGAATACCCACTGCAGGGAACATTGGTCCATCACAGGACATTGGTATTTTATTAAAGGGTTTTCTTTTTTTCTTTTTTTTTTACGACTCTAAAATTGATAGTTTAATTTTCTTAATTAGTTTTTTGTCCTCAGATAGTGGGTAACATTTATTAGCTCATTATCACAAAACTCATAAATGAGGGTATTGCTCATGCAAATTAGATGGCTATGAGAGGAAACATGATGTATGCATATCAATTTTTACTAAATATTATCATAACTCACACGACCTCATCACTGATTATGTGAGTTAAGAGATTTTTTTTACTTTTTATTACTGTGGAACTTTTACTTTCCTGGACAGCAAATGCACACGCATTTTATTTACCTCAGGGATCAGATGATCACCCCAAAGCTAGCTGGATTAGGGGCCAGACCCATGGGCTTACTGGCTGAAATCTGGAGAAAAATCATGGATGCAGAGGTGGAGGACAGAGGAGAAAAAGAAAGGAGGTGGCAAGACAGCGGAGGCTTCCAGAGAGGAAAGGTACAAGCCTTGTCTCTGGTCTATTTTAATGGGGAACATGAGGTCACTGGTGAAGAAAATGGATGAGCTGATAGCGCTAGCCCGGAGTCAGAGAGAGAGTATCCGGAGTGTAGTTTCGTGCACTTTGTGGAGACATGGCTGCATCAGGATACTCCCGATAATAACGTATCCATCTTTCACACTGTTCGTACTGACAGAGAATGTACATTACAGTACTGCCATTCTCGTCAATAGCTGGTGGTGTAACCCCACACACATAACCAATAAAGAGCATATTGTGGGCTGGACATTGAATTGTGTGCTGTTTGACTCAGACCTTATTATTCGCCTAGGTAATTTTCCAATGTCATCTTAGTAGCTGTTTATGTTCCTCCTTTCGGCCAACCATTTGTCAGGAACAAGCCAGACACCTCCTCCCACACCACTCTCCCTCCCTCGCTTTACTGCACCCCTCCCCTTCCTGTCAACTTAACCTATAATCAGGTTGAGAGACAGCTGAAAGGACTGCACTCAGGCAAGGCAACAGGATCAAACAGGGTAGACCCCCATGCCTTCTAAGCATGTGCTTGTCTGTTCATGATGAGTCTGAGTCAACAGAGGGTCCCAGTGCAGTGGAAGACATCATGCCTCATTCTTATACTAAAGACCCCAAGTACCAGTGGCCCCCAGTATTACAGATCTGTGGCACTGACTACACATTTCATGAGGACCTGTGAGAGATGCACCCCCTTCAGTTCACCTACCGGCCTTGTGTCAGAGTTGAAGATGCCTTCATCTACCTGTTTAACCGGGTAAACTCATGCCTCGGTTTAACGGACTAATACGGGGGAACACTGGTCTGAAGTACGCGATTGTCCAAAGTTTCCGATTCCATATATTTCAACGATTACATCACGAAAAACTTTTACTTAAGCACACTATGTAATCTGAAAATATATATGTATACTCTATAATATAGATATATAAATATATATATATATATATATATATATATATATATATATATATATATATGTATACTCTGCAAATGTACACCATAAGATCAGGGGTTGGGAACCTTTTTGACTAAGAGAGCCAAAAAAAGACATTTTAACATCTAATCCTCTGAAAGCCACATATATATAACCTATATAAACCTCGCGAGCCAGACGTGGCTGTTTTGATGACTGTATCTGG
>CM045728.1:86912349-87049849 GCA_024760905.1 Plotosus lineatus | reverse complement strand
CCAAATATACTACTGTGCATGTTTTTGGACTATGAGAGGAAACCAGAATACCGAAAGGAAGCCCACGTAAGCACAGGGAAAGCATGTAAACTTCACACAGAAATATTCCGAGCTCGGGAATCAAATGCCTTGTTGTGAGGCAGACATGCTATACCACAATGTCAGAATATTATTATTATGATGATGATGATGATTATTATTATTATTATTAATAATAATAATTAATAATAATAATAATAATAATAATAATTCATTCATTCATTTTCTGTAACCACTTAATCATAATTAGGGTCACAGGGAGGCTGGCGCCCATCCCAGCCAACTCTGGGTGAGGGCAGAGTATATTCTGGACAGATCACCAGGCCATAGCAGGGCAGAAACATACTGATGGCTATGCAGCCTACTCTTGTAGAAAGTCAGCAATGGCTCTTTTACACCTCTCACCATAGACAGTGAGAGATATAGTCAGCCTTTGATAAACCAGTTAGCTGCATTGGGGGCCGTGGCTAACTGATGGGTCGAGGTCTCAGCTCCCCCCACCCCAATCTGGGTACAGGAGGGAGCCCGTTCTTCTGTTCAGACACGGGGGCTATTATTATTATTATTATTATTACGACTACTACTATGATTTACACAGTATCCGCATATGCATCATATGCGCCACCGTGCCGCCACATATAAATCATTGAATGTCATTTTTATATAACATTACTAAATGATTAGTGGGAGGAGCTTCTTTTGATGCTGAAATGTATTCAATAAGTTAGACTAAACCCAGAAGTGCTCCTTATGCCTTTCGGTATTTTCTGATTCACACTTCAACCAACACATTCATGGCTCATTCCGTGTGCTCAAATATGCCCTTCTTTCAACACAACTTTAATATCAGGGCTGGTGTGTGCCTCTGCATGAAGCTGCCCTTTCTGGCTTGGCTCAATAAGTGATGGACCTTGCTGGAAAAGCAAACTGAAAGGCATGTTTAATTTCAGCACAATAACAGAACATTGAACATACCAGAAGGATAGAGAAGAGAGGGGAGTTTTTATCAACAGAAAGAAATCTGGCTTCATCCATCACACACTTTTACTTTCACCTATCTCGTGCTAGGCTTAGCACACACGTATAATTTAACACACGCTCAATTATAGGTGCTAGTTTGCCAAGATCCTGCTGAATACACAAAAATATATTGGTTAATTTAACTGAATGCTTTGGCTTAAGAAACAAATATGTGGCAAAAAGAAAAAGAAAACAAAATTCAACAAACTGTAGAAATCAGCTTGCAGAGGCCAATTAATGGCCATTTGATGACATGCTAACATGTCCAGCAGTCACCTCAGGGCACCATTACAGGATGGACAGCTACATCCTCACCCTTTTGCTGTAATGAGGCTATAAGCTTCACCTAAGCAGAGTAACTAAAGCCTCGGCATCACTTCTAATGTCACATTCATATCATAAGGAAAGAGTTATTGGAGAAGACAAGATGGCAGCCATTAGCTCCTGTGTTATTCCAGTCTTCTCATGATGAGGAAGTGCTTAACTATTCAACACTATTGCGTCCTGCTTGACTGGAGCGAGACATTTCGAAATGATAATCTAAATCGCCATATTAAAGCATGAGCAACTTAATTAATTAGCAACTTAATTGAATGGCTGTATGTGTTGACACTGTGAGCCAGTCAGTCAGCTTCCCTGCAACCTGAGTAGGATTAGATTAGGAGTGTCGAACTCATGCCACAAAGGAATGCAGCTGTGAGTGGGGGCACAAGCCAGTGTTCATCCTCATGCCGGTCCTGAGTCCGGATAAATGCAGAGGGTTGCGTCAGGAAGGGCATCCGGCGTAAAACCAATGTTACATATAACATTATAACATGCGAGTTAAAAATAAGAATTCCATATCGGATCGGTCGAGGCCTGGGTTAACAACAACCACCATCAGTGCTGTTAACCAATAGGGTTCTGGTGGAAATTGGACTATTGTTGGTCGAAGAAGTCGAAGAAGGAGAGGCGGGAGAGGCGTGTCCTTAGGCAGAGAGAGACAAGGAAATGCATGAGTCTAGGACTTTGAATGTTGGAACTATGACAGGAAAAGGTAGAGAGCTCGCTGACATGATGCAGAGGATGAACGTGGACATACTGTGCATTCAGGAGACCAGGTGGAAAGGTAGCAAGGCTAGAAGCTTAGGAGCAAGGTTTACGCTGTTTTATCATGGTGTGGATGGGAAGAGAAATGGTGTAGGAGTCATCTTGAAGGAGGGGTTTGTCAGAAAAGGTTGTCAGACAGGGTGAAGAGTCTCAAGTTAGAAATTGAAGGTGAGATGCTCAGTGTTGTTAGTGCTTATGCCCCACAGGCGGGATGTGAGCAAGAAGAGAAGGAGAGATTCTGGAGTGAGTTAGATAAAGTGATGCAGAGTGCCCTCAGAGGTGAAAGAGTGGTCATTGGGGCAGATTTCAATGGTCATGTTGGTGCAGGCAACAGAGGGGATGAGAAAGTGACGGGCAGATTTGGTATCCAGGACAGGAACCCAGAAGGACAGATGTTGATAGATTTTGCAAAAAAAGATGAAAATAGCTATGGTGAATACTTTATTCCAGAAAAGAGAGGAGCATAGGGTGACTTATAAAAGTGGAGGTAGGAGCACACAGGTAGACTACATCTTGTGTAGGCAATGTAATTTGAAGGAAGTCAATGACTGCAAAGAAGTAGTGGGTGAGAGTGTTGCCAAACAGCATAGGATGGTGGTGTGCAGGATGACACTGATGGTGAGGAAGGTGAAGAAGGCAAAGGCAGAGCAGAAGACAAAGTGTCGTGTTGTCTTCAAGGAGGAGTTGAAACAGGCTGTAGGTGGTCAGGAAGTGCTTCCAGATGACTGGACGACTACAGCTAAGGTGATCAGGGAGATAGGTCGGAGAATACTTGGTGTGTCCTCTGGAAGGACAGTGGATAAGGAGGCTTGGTGGTGGAATGAGGAAGTGCAGGAGTGTGTACAAAGGAAGAGGTCAGCGAAGAAGAAGTGGGACACAGAGAGGACCGAAGAGAGTAAACAGGAGTACAGGGAGACAGCGTAAGGCAAAGATAGTGGTGTCAAAGGCCAAACAGAGGGCATATGATGACTTGTATGCGAGCTTGGACAGTAAGGAGGGAGAAAATGATTTATACAGGTTGGCACAGAAGATAAATAGAGATGGGAAGGACGTGCAGCAAGTTAGAATGATAAAGGACAGAGAGGGAAATGTATTGATTGATGACAGAAGTGTGCTGGGAAGATGGAAAGAGTACAGTACTTTGAAGAGCTGATGAATGAGGAAAATGAGAGAGAAAAAAGAGTAGAAGAGGTGGCCGTTGAGGACCAGGAAGTAGCAAATATTAGTAAGGGTGAAGTGAGCAGGGCATTGAAGAGGATGAAGAGTGGAAAGGCAGTGGGTCCTGGTGACATACCGGTGGAGGTATTGAAGTATCTAGGAGAAGTAGCAGTAGATTTTCTGACAAGAACATTCAACGAGGTCTTAGAGAGTGAGACATTCTGGAGAAATGGAGGAGAAGTGTGCTGGTGCCCATTTTTAAGAATAAGGGAGATGTGCAGAGTTGAGGCAACTACAGAGGGAAAAACTTGAAGCGATGAATTTATGGGAAAGAATAGTAGAAGCTAGACTAAGGGCAGAGGTCAGCATTTGTGAACAACAGTTTGATTTCATGACAAGAAAGAGCACCACAGATGCAGTGTTTGCTTTGAGGATGTTAATAGAGATGTGCAGAGAAGGTCAGAAGGAGCTCCATTGTGCCTTTGTGGATCTGGAGAAAGCATATGACAGAGTGCCAAGAGAGGAACTGTGATTTCACATGAGGAAGTCTGGCGTGGCAGAGAAGTATGTTAGAATGGTGCAGGACATGTATGAGAGATGTAAGACAGTGGTGAGGTGTGCTGTCGGTGTGACAAAACAGTTCAAGATGAAGGTTGGACTACATCAAGGATCAGCACTGAGCCCCGTATTTAACATATGTAAATATGTTTAATATCAATAAGGTCAATACAGTATGTTCCTTTTACTTGCACCTTCAATAAATCATTCCAGACTACAAACCATGCACACAAGTCCAAACAACAGTGATTATAACTTCAAAACTTTATTACAGGAAAATGAAAGCAGAAAAAATAAAGTGAAAGAAATGGAATAATTGAATAATTTGAAATCAAAATAAACAAAAGTCTCATGGGTAACCACAGGTGGAGCTTGAGTTCTCTAAGTCATCACAACACTGCCTGAGCACACTGGAAAGGTTGAACATGCTGGGTTCACTTCCACTTGTCTCTCTCACTGCAGGGGTGGTTACAGGCATCGATGTGCATGTAACCGGAGGGCAACTGACTGGTCTGCTGGCTTGTGGTTGATGCACTCCTGCAGACGACATTGATTGTTGTGGGCATGGTGGTGTTGCCCACCTCACATCTTGCGGTCCTCAAACAGGCACGGGTGGACCTGACAGCTGCATGGTCCACGGTGTCGGTGGAGACAGCCAGTAGTGCTGCTGATGCCACTGGTAGTGCAGAGATGGTGGTCAAAGCTGCTGGTGCTGTTGCTGCAAATGCTGCAGAGGAGGCTGGAGCTGCTGCGACTGCTGCTGCTTAGGAGGTGGTTGTTCCTGCGGCTGTGTCTCCAAGGTTTCAGCTCTGTCCAAGCATTCGTTCAGCAACTTTGTATTTTCAATTTGGCACGCCTGTATAACATTTTAGGTAGATTATGCAGCACAGCTGCCGCCGGACTCATCGGCCATCCGTACTTCTCTTCTCTGGTTCACCAGCTGTTCAGCTACTGCAAGAATCAGGTCAGCTCTGTTGTCAGGGATGGACGTTGGAGCTCCAGACCTTGCAAAGGTCGACCTGGATGCTGCGGTGGCAGGCGTTGCGTTGAGGGTGATGCCTTTTCGGCCAGGTCGATATGTCCACTGTCCTGTGGCCCCTCCGGCGTTGATGTCAGTGGAGGTTCTCCAGCGGTGGTGGGCGTAGAACCACTGGAGCTAGCGGCAGCAGCAATCTTCACCTTGAGAGGGACCACATTCCTCTGCTGTACCTTGACTATGTGTGGACATAGGAAGCTAAAGCTGTCGTATATCCACTGGTCCCCCTGCGACATGTTGAGGTCAGCTTGCCCCAACTTCCAACGTCTAAGCTTTCCCAGCCTCGTGCACATGCTATGGAACCATTGTTTCAGCTCCTTGTCTTTCCAATGCGCAAGCCCTGATCAGACCAGAGCTTTGCCTTGTGTGGTTTGTCCGTCCAGGACCAGAGTTTCTTGTTGTACAAGCACTCATTCGCCTGGATGAACTCCACCATGGCTTACTCCTGATTGACGGTGAGCTTTGTGTAGACGTGTGCTTTCTTGTTCTCAGCAGCGATCTCTGGGGAAGTGACATTCAGCTCGGTGTTGACTTCGGCTTCCTGAGAAGGCTCTGACAGTGGGGTTTCCAGCGTTGGAGACCATGGCCTCTTGGTCTTTCGGCATCGTGGCATCTCTCGAAATGAATGGTTCTTTGTCTTGTGCGGCTGTATTTATAGTGGAAGTGACTTCCATCAGTATTGCCCAAGTCTTCTGTGCTATCTGTAACCATTCCGCAAATTTTCCGCATGTGTTCCGCAAACGTTCCGCTTTGTTCCATATACTGTCAATTGTAATTACGCAGTGTTTCTCTATTGCTCCGTATGTATTCTGCGCCTTCCAAGAGTATTCCGTAGGGATCCATAGATGAATGCAAACGTTCCGTGGCTGCTTTTGACCATCTGGAAGAGAGGGGAATGGTCGCGGAACGGTCTCGGAACACTTGTGGAATAAAAGGAAAGATTGCGGAACGTTTGTGGAAATGACGGAATGTTTACGGAAGGACTGTAGAACCAAAGAAAACACTATTGGAAGATTTTTCTTTGAATGTGCTTTTGAAGATGTTCAAAAGCATGTTCGCAAAAGATTTTGGTCTGCTGGAAGCGGAGGAACATTCTAAATCATACGGAAGTACACAGGACGAGAGAATGACTGAGGATGACTAAATTTTTGCTTCCGCGAGTCTTCCGTGCTTCAGTGAAATGGGGGTATTACAGACAAATAATACTATTTAAAGTCGCTCAGGGGGCGGTGAGGGGTGTGAAACGTTTTTTCTTCCTAGAAGGCAGGTCATGTCTCTCACTGTCTATGGTGAGAGGCATGTAAAAGAACCATTGCTGACTTCCGTAAAGAGTAGGTTGCAAAGTCGTCAGCATGTTTCTGTCCCTTGCTAAAAAGGGTTGTGACAGGAAGGGCATCCGACGTAAAAACCTCTGCCAAATCAAATGTGTGAATCAGATGATTCGCTGTGGCGACTCCCGAGTAAAAGGGAAAAAGCCAAAAGGAAGACAGACAAGGGTCGCCACAGAAAATAATTGAAAAGCACTGACCTGGACACACCTACCCAAGCTATCATATAAAACCTTCAAATGAGAGAGTTTGTTTTGTTTTGGGTTTTTTTTTTTTTTTGCTAATTTGATCACATCTATGTACTTTAGAATATATCAGAAGACATGCAGTTGGGTATTTAAAACCATTACCCATGTAGGGTGCATTTGCCACATTATCTATGCAGAGGGGAGATAATATCTCACATACTGTAAATGTGCATGTATTTTATTTGTTGCAGCGATGGGAATGACAACCCACCATTACCAAATGCTTTCATCTGACCTTTAAGATTAAGTGTGTTTATTCTAAACCTTAATAACTGAAATAATTGTTACTGGAGAGGGAAGGAATTAAAAAGTTCCAGTAAAAAAAGCTACATGATTATACACTTTTGTATGCATAATTAATCCCGTATCTAAATATTTCACAAAATAAATTTGTACTGGGCTGTCCTGTGGGTTTTGGTTCTATAATGGCAAAACTAGCCCCTTGGCTGCAAATTATTTGAGAACATATGCAACTATGAGAGAAATCCAGGTTATACATTTGACCATGCTTTATGAAAAAAGAAAACTCATGTTTGGATTTCTGGTAATGTAAAAGGTTAAAAGCTTTGGAAACTTGGAACTAAACTCTGTTTGACAATGAAGTGAAATTTATATATATATATATATATATATATATATATATATATATATATATATATATATATTCCTGCTTTTGCATGCTGTGTGTGTGTGTGTGTGTGTGTGTGTGTGTGTGTGTGTGTGTGTGTGTGTGTGTGTGTGTGTGTGTGTGTGTGAGAGAGAGAGATAGATAGAGAGAGAGAGAGAAAGCAAAGCTCTACCTGATTGAAAATATTATCGTTGTTCTTTTCATTATTGTTGTTGTTCCTCAGTGCCGATAAAATATTGCATTGCTCTGCTATTTTCAATCTTATAAAATTCTGCAGAATGCAGATTTATCTTCTATTTTGAGTTATTCATGATGTGCATCATAGTTTCACAATGGCAGTGACCATTTTATTATTCTTTCTTTCATTCATTTTCTAAGCTTCTTAAGACTAATTAGGATTGTGTGGAAGGTGGCACCTCTCTCAGCCAACTCTGGGCAAGAGTGGAGTACACCCTGGCCAGATCACCAGACCATTACATGGTCAACACCCATACAACCACTCACACTCACACCTAGGTGTGATTTGGAACAGCCAATTTGCCTACTGTCCAGATTTTTGGACTGTGGTAGAAAACCAGAGTATCCAGATGAAACTCATGCAAGCACAGAGAGAACTCCACATAGAAACACCCGGGCTCAGGAATTGAGCCCAGGACCCTCTTGTTGTGAGCAGGACATGGCACCCACTGTGCCACTATGCCTCTTCTTCTTCTTCTTCTTCTTCTTCTTCTTCTTGACACATCAACTTTTGGCATCCACCTCACAGCAAGAAGGTCTTGGGTTTGCTTCCTGAACTCAGGCATTTCTGTGTGGAGTTTGCATTTTCTCCGTGCGCTGGCATGAGTTTTTTTTCCATATACAGTATAATGGTTTCATGCCACAGACGAAAGACATGCATGTGAAGCTGATTGGCTGTTTGAAATTACCCAGAGATGTGAGTTTAAATGGGTGTTGTGTTTACCCTGCGATTTTCTGGAATGCTGTTGAGGGTGTACACAGTCTTCACTTAGTGTTGGCTGTGATAGGCTTCAGGCTGCCCGCATCCTTAGTATGATTAAGCATTTTTATTAAATGATATGAGATGAGATGAGTTGAACTTTTGAGGGTTTTTTTTTTTTAACTTTTTAAATATATAGATAAATGAAAAAAATTAAAACCTGGTTGTACAATGCTTCTTGCTGTTGTATTAAAGACAACAGAAAAGACAACACTACAGCAGTGTGTGTTACTATTTTAGTTAGGACTATTCCATGAATTTGATCAAGTTTAAACTTGAGTGGGTGAGAAATTATGAGGAGCAGCAGGCACTGGTTATGGAACCTGTATATTTCATTTGAACCTGATGCTGAGCCTTTCGTTGACCCCATTGTGGCCAGTCAAATAGGTTAATACATAATAAGTAAGAACTCACAAATAAATACAACAGTGGAGTGAAAATATTTCACAAATCTATGGGGTTCCTTTCTACAAATCCATCACTGAGTGAAAACAATGTTTCACTTAAAGATACATAAAAGAAAACGTATGGCAGCTGAGATCGCAAAATGTGCTTTAGCAGAATCCACACCAGCAGCAGCAGTAGCAGCAGTAGCAGCAGCAGCACTACGTCCCCGTCCTCCCACCACCTACTGTTACTTCAACTATAGCAGGGAAAAAAGATATAGTGGGATGAAAGATGAAAGGGAACAGTCTGGGATGAGCAGAAAAATATTTATTCATATTTATTCATACTGCATGTATAAGAACTCCACGGAGTCTCTATATCTTCCACAATCATGGCATAGCATCCACTATTTTTAAGCTCTTCTTCATCTGTCTCTCTCACTCATTTTCTCTCAATCACACACACACACACACACACACACACACACACACACACACACACACACACACACACACACACACACACACACACACACACACATACACACACACACACACTTCAATAATCTACCATCAACAAAGGCATCTGAGCCATTCATGTCTGAAAGAACATCATTCTGGACAGACTTTACAAAAAATCAAAATAAAATCTGTGTCTATTTTACACTCACAAAAGCAGCCCACCGCTTAGAGCAGGCTAGAACTCCTTTTAATTCTAAACCTCATATAATATGCTGTAGATCCACCATAAACTTCCTTCTGCCAGAAGTAGGGAGCTGAATGGCTGAAATAATGATGCCTCCATTTCTGCGACACTTTAATGTCTAACACTGCACAGCCTGCCTTCTTTATTCCAGCCAGCGTGCAGCCATAAAGGAAAAATACAAGGAAAATGTACAGGCAAGAAGCACGTTTTAGGCATTGCGAGCAATAATGTATAGCATGTGACATTTATAGCACGTGAACCGTGTGACATTTAGAGAGAAATTCCACACAAAATAAGAGATAAAGAAATGATTATGGTGAAAACTGACATGAGATGCAAATAAGATTCAAGTAGGTTTAATTTCAGTCATAAATAAGGGCATTACCTCAAGAAGGATTTCAAAAATAAGCTAATTAGGGCTTGTGGTTGTATAGAACTGCCTAATCCTTGTCTTAAGCAGTACCTAATGTGTGTCTTACAGCATACTTAAGATGTGTGGAGATGAAATTCAAACTGATTACTGTACTCAAAAAGGTATTCATGGCAGAATGGAAGGCTCATTTCTGATTGGTCATAATAAATTTGAATTGACAGCAGTCTTCACATTATTCATTTATTCATTCATTTTCTTAACTGCGTAAACCTAATTAGGGTGGCAGGGAGGTGGCGCTCATCTTAGCCGACTCTAGGCAAGGGTAGAGTACACCCCGAACAGCTCGTTAGGCCATCGCAGGGCAGAAACACGCTGATGGCTATGTAGCCTACTCTTTATGAAAGTCATCAATGGCTATTTTAAATGCCTCTCAACACAGAGAGCACATATTGATAACCAAGTTAGCCGCACTGGGGGGACAGAAGTGAAAACCGTGACAGTGGGGCTTAAAACCCCAACCTTGGGATGAGTAACCCAACACCCGACCACCGGTCCACCACTGCCCGTCTTCACATTAATTATACATGCAATTATTCTAATATAGTATCATCTCCATAGAGACAGCTGATTCACTGTGATACTTATGGCAGATACTGCATATAATTATAAATGGATAAATAAATGCATAAAAAATGAGTAAACTAATAGTGGATGTGGTGAGGTTTTTTATATTTTATTGTTCCTTTATGAAAGGGGACTTCATTGTCAGCTTTCATGTTTAGGTAACGAGATAATTCAATTCAATTCAGTTTTGTTTTTGTATAGTGCTTTTTACAATTGACATTGTCACAAACCAGCTTTACACAGGAAAACAGTGATAGTAGGTGTTTACAAAAGATAAAAGAATTTAAACACTTCCTATAATCCCTACACATCCCTAATGAGTGTTGGTGACAATGACATGGAAAAACTCTCTCAGTTAATGTGAGGAAGAATCTTTGAGAGGAGCCCAAAAGGGAAACCTATCCTCATTTGTGTATAACCATAAAGGTACAAACATATATGAGGAAGTCATCACAGTCCAAAATATTGTTCAGTTGGTTATACAACTGTAAGTCTGAAATAATTGTGGGCAAGAGAGTTTACATCACCAACAGTGAAAAGCTATGTTCACAGTCTGTTAGTGCACATCTGGGCTCATTTATATCTTCATCAGCAGGAAGGAGGGGCTTCCAAGATGAGAACTTCAGCCAGCATCAGCACATCAGGACAAATCACGGGACCCAGAAAGCAGAAGGATCACTGACATCTCAGAAGAAGAATGTGTACCTCAACAAAAACAGAAGGGGGGGGGGGGTGCTCGGTATACTAATGGATTGGAAATAGATAATTTTACTATTACTAAGTGCAAGCAGGTACTCCAGCATTACTGACAATGGCAGCATAACTAAAAGAAAGAACCAGAAGGAAGGCAGACATGAGGGAACTGTATGACGTTGGGAAATCAGTGAGGGAGCGACAGCATCTCAACATCACGACCAGAATTCTCTGTGCATGAGATCCCAGATCTGCTCCTTTATTTAATGAAGGCAATTAACAGAATGTCCCACTAAACAAGTAAGTTTCCAGCCTCGTCCTAAAAACAGAGACTATGTATGAGTCCTGACATTAACTGGAAGGTTATTCCATTACTGTGGGACTTTGCAAGAGACAGCTATGCCCCTGCAGTAGTCTTCATAATTTGAGGTATCACTAAGCATCCTGCACCTATAGATCTAAGGGGGCATGTTAGATTATAAACGGCAAAAAGTTCCCTAAGATAATGTGCCACCAGGCCATTAAGTGCTTTAGCGGTTAAAAGTATTATTTTATATTCAATTGGAAATTTAACTGGGAGCTAGTGCAGTGTAAATAAGATTGGGGTGATATACTCATGTCTCTTGATTCTAGTAAGGACTTTCACTTCTGCATTCTGGACAAACTGGAGCTTGTTTATGTACATATTAGAAGAACCAAGCAGTAATGCATTACAATAATCTAATCTGGAAGTAACAAAAGCATGAACAAGTTTTTATGCATCATGCAGTGAAATATTTCTTATTTTACCAATATTCCTGGGGTGAAGGAAGGCTAGCCAAGTAATATTATCTACATGAGCTACAAATGAAAAACCAGAACCTTATTTCTAGCTGCCTGCGGTCTGAATACAGACACTTCTGTCTTATCAGAGTTTAATAGGAGGAAGTTAGTAAGCATCCGGTGTCTAATGTCCTTTACACATTTTTCAACTTTATTAAGTTGATGTCTCTCATCTGGCCTTGCTGAAATATATAGCTGCGTTTCATCAGCATAACAATGAAAGCTAATACCATGATCACAAATGATATTACCCAAAGGGAGCATATATAGAGAGAAAAGCAATGGGCGTTGGACAGGACCTTGAGGAACACCAAACCTAACATTAGAACATACAGAGAAATCAACATTTACGTCCATAAACTGATAATGGTCAGTTAAATATGATTTAAACCAGAAGAGAGTCGTTCCCTTAACTCCAACAACATTGTAATCTGTCAAGGGGAATCGTGTGATCAATAGTGTGAAAGGCTGCACTAAGATTAAGTACACAAGCAGGGAGGCATAATTGTGGTCCGGGACCAAGAGTAGGTCATTTACGAGTGCTGTTTCTGTGATACGATTAGACCTAAAACCTGATTGATACATTGCTTGAATGATATTTATGCAAAGATATGAACATAACTGCTGCGCTACAGCTTTTTCTAAGACCTTAGAGATAAAAAGGGAGGTTTGATATTGGTCTATAGTTGGACAGTTGATATGGGTTGAGATCAGTTTTTTTTTTTTTTTTTATCAGCGGTTTGATAACTGCTAGTTTAAAGGATTTAGGTACTTAACCAATGCTAAGAGAAGAATTTATTACCTTTAATAAAGGGTTGATCACTTCTGATAGTGTTTGTTTAAAGAAACATGTCGGAACTGGATCAAGCACACAGATTGATGATTTTGATGAGACTAGTTCTGTCTTTTGAATGAGGCTAAACACTCAACTTGTGGATCTGGTATTATATTTATTATTTTAGTTATTAACATACTTGTCATTAAGTTTAGGGAATCTATTTTTGCTGATATTTTCAATTTGAACATGTAAAAAGCTCATAAAGTCATAGATGCTACAAATATAAATTTATTCATGGTCTTATTCCTAATTTGACTCAAAACAGTCAGTGGCTTGATCGAGTTCTGCCCAGTCTGAAGATGATCCAATCATAGTTGATGAGATTGTGGAAGATTATTAATGGAACTCTATGCAGTAGTTGATGTAAAAATACATTTAGTGCGATAACGTGGCAAGGTATATATAGTACTATTATATATTATATATTAGTACTAAGAGGCATTGTAAGTGCAATAAGATAATGATCTGAAATAGTTCATGACTGTGGACCTGCAACTAAATTTCAATATTTAATCCTAAAGTTAGTATTAAATTGAGAGTGTGGCCAGCTTTATTAGTGGGTCCTATTAAATTCTGATTTACCCCTACTGAGTCTCGGATGGATATGAACCGTGTTCTTAAAGAGTTCTCTGGATTATCAAAATTAATTAAGTCACCAATAATTAAAGCTTTATCGAAATTGACCAGGTTTGAAATGAAGACTTCAAATTCACATAGGAATTCGGAGTATGGCCCTGGGGGTTTGCAAATAATAATTAAAGGACTCAGCTGTGTGGGCATATTTTTACAGGATCATATGTAATGTTAATGTATAGGAATTCAAATGCATTAAGTTCATGTCTGTATTTTTGTATAAGATCGAGATTATCAGTATAAATAACTGCGATGCCTCCTCCTCTGCCAGTTAGATGAGGTCGATGTATATAATTGTATCCGGGCGGGCTCACTTCATTAAATGTTACATATTCATTGGGCTTAATCCATGCTTCTGTTAAACACATTACACTAAAATCCTGGTCAGTGATGATTTCATTAACAATAAACTCTTTAGATGCAAGAGCGCTAACATTTATTAACCTTATCTTTAGGTCAAAAGTGCAGGCTGCAGCCTCAGTATGATTTCAATTTATATTATAAGATTATTAAAACAAACTCCCTGAGAGTTTTTATATTGTTGTTTACATTTTTGTTTAGTTTGGGAAACAGACACGGTTTCTGTATCATTGAACTGGACCTTGAGTGACAACTCTGTGCAGCTTGCAGACGCTTGGACTCGCCTGTTTGTCTGCTCTCTGGCCTTGGCCCTGGATAGTCATTGACTGACTGGTCCTGTTCTTAGATTATGTGCTATGCTGCAAGAAATGAGATCAGCAGCTTTCTAACAGGCCAGGTTTACTCTCAAAAGTACTCCAATTATCTCTAAAGCCCACTTCATTTTCAGAACACCACTTGGACAGACAGCAGTTCAGCAGCCATAGCCTGCTGTAAGCTACATCACCATGCCGTATTGGGATGGGATCCGAGCATATTACAGCATTGGACATTGCCTTCACTAATTTCTACACTTCTATAAAGTTACTCTTAGTAACCTCTCACTGATGAAGGCGTATGTATATCAATAGAGACACAATTCCACTGTTCAGTCTGTATTCCCCATCCCTTACATTTTTGTTGTTGTTGTTGTTGTTGTTGTCGTCTGTGGGTTTTTTCGCATATAAAGACAACTTATTATATTTAAAATCCAATGATATCAATACCACTGAAAACCCCCATTATGAACCCTCTCATTTTATTCAAAAACTGCGGGGTTTTTTCTCATTTAATTAAAAAAAAAATAAGGCAGCACAGTAGCGTACTAGTTTGGACATGTACCGAGGAGGGATAGTGAATATATTGGTAGTAGGATGCTGAGGCTGGAACTACCAGGCATGAAATCTAGAAGAAAACCCACAGAGGAGATTTATGTATGTGGTGAAGGAGGACATGAAGGTAGTTGGTGTAAGAGAAGAAGATGCAGATAATAGGGTGATATGGAGGCAGATGATTCGCTGTGGTGACCCCTGAAAGGAACAGCTGAAAGGAAAAGAAGAAGTAGCGTACAGTACTAGTTCGCACATCTGGCTTACAGCAACATGGTCCTGGATTCAGTGTGGAGTTTAAGCTGGGTATATACACATTAGGATAATTTGCTATTCTAAAATTCCCCTAGGAATGAGTGTTAATAGTTATGTGTGTCTTGGTTATGGACTTGCAAGCTGTTCATTTGGCTGAGATAGGCTCCACCTTCCCCACAGCCCTAGAAGGATAAAGTGGTTCAGTGAAAGAGTTAATGTAGAAATGATTACATTTAATAATGGCATTTTGGGGTAGTGGTTAGCAAAGTCCACCAGTGAAAAGGTCCTGGGTTTGAGTTCCAGGCTTGGGAGATTCTGTGGGGAGTTTCCATGTTCACCCCTGTGCATGTGTGGAGGAACCAAGTACTCCAGGTTTTTCCCACAGTCCAAAGTCTAGCACATTAGGGTCATTAGATGTTCCAAATTGCCCCTATGTGTGAATGTGAATAGTAATAAAGCTGTTTGGGGTGAACCTTGCCTTCACCCAGTGTTGGCTGTGATAGGCTACAGCCTCCCTGCGATTCTAATAGGAGTAAGTGTTTTTTTTCCAAATTAGATAAATGAGATAAATAAGAGATGAGACTAATAAGGGACCCCAAGTAGCACAAGAAAAGGGTGCACCACTATTGCCTCAGGTTATGTAAGCCTTCATCAAATGCCATGAGAGGTAATTGGCCGAGGCTGATGTCACATGTTCTCATCCCTGTGAGTCACATGATAGTATGTTAGGCTGTCTCTGCATGCATAGATAAGAAGTTTGAAAAGTCATTATCTCTGTGTGATCTAATAACTCCAGAGACATACAAGGTACTGTGCATGCAGGTTATTACATAAGCTGAATGAAACCAAAAAAAAAAATGGACTCTAAAACACAAGGAACAAGGAATGCAAGAAACATTTCCAGAGTAGGAAGTCAATGACGAAAAAAGTGAGGGAAACATTCATTCATTCTCTGAACTGCTTAATCCTAATTAAGGTTGCTGGTGCCCATCCCAGCCAACTCCACATGAGGGCAGAGTATACCCTGGACGGCTTGCCATGCCATCGCAGGGCAGAAACACAATAATGGCTATTCAGCCTACTCTTGATGAAAATCAGCAATGGTTCTTTTACATGCCTCACACCATAGACAATGAGAGACATGGTCGGCCTAAACCCCTGTTAGCCGCACTCGGTTGAGGTGACAGCATGATGAGAGTGGGGTTTGAACCCCCAACCTTGGGATCAGTGATCCAGCACCTTTACCACCAGGCCACCACTGCCCATAAGGAAACAGTACATTATGTATGTAGTTGTAAAATTAAAAAGGTATTATGTAACCAAGTAACCTCCTTTTGCTAATACTACCCTGACCATTATGCACTTTGGTAATACCAGTGGTAAAAGAATATATGTACAATTTTTAACCCTTCAACAAGGCTTCTCCCCTTCCCTATCACACATTTTTTCTCACGGTTTGGCAGGAGCCAGCAACCTTTAGGCCCCAAACCTGCAGCTTTAACCATTAGGCCATGAGTATTCCGATAGCCATGCCATTTTTATTATAATCGTTGTTTTCTGGGTTGAAAATGGCTCAAAATGCCATCTGCTGATTAAAATAATTTTGAACTGCCCAAAACCCATGCTTGTGTAAAGTCGACTGCTTGGTACTTCTCTATCTCATAAAATAGATTCACCACCACTCCCCACCCTCTGACCTTGAGAGGAAGACTGTGCAATTCTCACCCCCCACCCCAAGTATATTCCATAACCCTTTAACCCACTCACCATGTAGTCTTCAATCTATATATTTTTAAAAGTTAATTTCACCTTATGTGCATGTCTTTGGATTGGAGGAGGAAACCAATGTACCTGGAGAAAGCACATGCAAGCATGGAGAGAACATGCAAACTCCACAGAGAAGGACTCTTGTACGCAAATCCTTCTCTGTGGAAAGATGATAAATAATACTCCACCATGCTGCACACAACACACATGCACACATGCTAAGGAAAGTCAATGTATTGTCTTTTGTCAATTCCTATTAGTTCTAAGTGTTGTAAGCTGCAAAATTATGCAATCATTTGAGTGTGGACCATCTACATATTTATTTTAGTTCAATAAGGAGGATAAATATCTTCATATTTTCCCAGTTAGTCATTCATTTCGTTTTCTGAAACACTTAATGCTAATTAACGTCACAGAGAGGCTGGTGAGGGCAGGGTACACCCTGAACAGCTTGTCAGGCCATTGCAGAGCCAACACTCACACAACCATTCATAGTCACACTCAGACCTAAGGGCGATTTGGGACAGCCAGTTGGGTTATCAAAGGCGGGCCATGATTCTCACTGTCTATGGTGAGAGGCATGTAAAAGAACCATTGCTGACTTTCGTAAAGAGTAGCTGCAAAGCCGTCAGCGTGTTTCTGTACCTTGCTAAAAGGGTTGTGACAGGAAGGGCATCCGACGTAAAAACCTCTGCCAAATCAAACGTGCGAATCAGATGATTCGCTGTGGCGACTCCCGAGTAAAAGGGAAAAAGCCGAAAGGAAGACAGACAGACAGTTAACCTACTGTGCATGTTTTTGGACTGTGGGTGGAAACTGAAGGAAACCCATGCAAGTACAGGGAGAACATGCAAACTCCACAAAGAAACGCCTTAGCTGGGAATCGAACCCAAGACCTTCTTGCTGTGAGGTGGATGTGCTCACCGTGCCGCCCCCAGTTACTCATATAGATTAAAAAAACTGCATTTACCAGTGAAGAGCAAACTACTGTATTTTTCTATCAAAATCATTTTTAATAAAACTGAGCACATGAACTGCATCTTATAATGTTAATATCATCAAACAAATAATAATCTCAATATCTGGAAATGAATAACAGTTCCACTGAAATAATGTTGAAAGTGTGTTGTATCTATACAAGATCCCAGGATGACCTTCAGCTTTACTCGAGTTACTACATGAATTTTGAATGAGTTTCTTGTGTAACATAAAGTCTATAATTACCTCTGTGTGGAAGCCAGTGCAGTCAAAAGCATCCCTGAAACCATTGTTTGTCAACAATTAGATAGAGGAATGCTTGAAATGTGCATTAGAAAGCCTCGAAATTTCAAAATTTTGGGGAACCAGTTCCCCAAACCAGTAAATGACTCTGGAAACCCAAAGTTTGTTCTGCTGAAAATGAGTTGCATGACCCACAGGTTGCACAAAATGGTCTCTGAAGTACAAATGAATTATTAAACGGACCTGCACTATTGAACCAATTAGATTTGCGCTTTTAAGTTCAGTAGATCTATGTATAATATCTTAAGTATTTTTGAATTTTCTAATATTAAAGGATTACATTATTGACACCACAACAAATTATTTTGAAGCAATAAATTTTAATACAAATAATTGTCACTGTTCTCATACAACTGTTGCAATACTTCTAAAACACGAACATGCAAAGTTTCATCAATCAGCATGAATGTCAAACATCAGTAGCACCAACTTGAACCTTTAACTGGCTGACCTGGAATGATAACTAATTGCTAAGCATCTTCACTCAGCAGATTTTATATCTCGAAACAAAACGTGCAATTCGTTCCAAGGCTCCCAAGACTACCCCATAAACTGTTTAAAATTTATAAAAGTACACCAATTTTGTATGAAATATGTATGAAATATGTGTTAAAAGTAAAAGAAAATAATTTATTAAACCATTTTATTAACAGCTTTATTACTGAAACAATTCTTAAACATTTTTATTAACGCACACACACACACACACACACACACACACACACACACACTCGCACACACACAAGCACACACACTCTCTCTATCTATCTCTCTATCACTCCCTCTCTCTCTCTCTCTCACACACACATACACACACACACACACACACACACACACAAACAAACAAACAACACACATTTGTGGCGCGCTCTGCCGAATGCGGGCTCCGCCCACACGCAGCACGCAGCCGATGCCAGAGCTTTTGAGATGGGATATTCAAATCACTCCCTGCTTAACAGATCAGAGGTCCGGACTCAACATTAACTTGTTTCCTTGAGAAATCGGAGGTCTGGATGAGTCGCGTTTTTCTCACATTCGGCAGAGCGCGCCACCTTTATTAAACTTTTACTGAATTAAACAACTTAAAAAACAAAAAACAAGCTGCAATGTGCACTCCCCAAAGAGAGTTAAAGAACACCTGTCTCCTTTCATCCCTGACTGACTCTGTATGCAGTCCTGTGTCTGTCAAGGCAAGTGCGCCACATCTCTGCTCAAATTGGTCATGAAACTGTCTTCATTCTTTATTGTTTCACTTGGTTGTCTAGTCATGGAAACGCATAATCATTACCAATGAGCCGTGTTTATAAGATTATAAGATGAGCTCTCTCAAATAAACTCACGAAACTCACGAACCAACAGTACAACTCGCCTTTACATGAGTGACAAAGAGGCATGTGTACACTACTATGAAGATTCAGAACATTTTTTATGAACCAATTTTTTTTTATTAACCAAACCAAACAATATTAAACATTAAACATTTGTGACGCACTCCATCAAGTGCGGGAGGCGTCGCGGCCGACATCGGAGCTTTTGGGGGTGGAACACGGCTTGTCCGGACTTCCAATATGTCAAGCAGGCAAGTGTGCTTTGAACATTTGTTTAGAACTCAACATTCACTCGTTTGCTTGAGAGATCGGCAGTCCTGATGAGCCACACCCCATCTCGGGGGCTCCGGTGTCAGTCGCAATGTCGTCCACACTTGGCACGCTCCATGATCCACTCCGTCACAGCCAACGGGGGAGCTTTTGAGATGGGACGTGGCTTGTCCGGACTTCTGATATGTCAAGCAGGCAGGCGCGCTTTGAACACTTGTTTAGTACTCAACATTCACTCATTTGCTTGAGGGATCGGAGGTCCGGATGAGCTGCGCACATTTATTAAACATTTACTCAATTTAACAACTTCAAAATAAGCACTTTCGAAACTCACGAACCAACAGTACAGCTCTCCTTTACGTGTGTGACAAACAAGCTTTATGGGTGTAGTACTATGGAGATTCAGCTCCCTCCTGGTCAATGGGAGGCCAATAGGAGGCCAGCGGGGTGGGATGTTGGGAGACAGCCAATGAGAGAGCAACTCATGCATTGTTTAAATTTTTGAATGACGCGTTTGAATTTTTGAATGGCGCATTTGGCAGTTTTCGTGAGAAGAGTTTGTTTCGTATACAGAGGGCTAAAATTTAGGAAAATGTTTTCCGTAACCTGGATTTTTCGTATTCAGAGGTTTTCGTAAGTAGAGGGCCGACTGTATGGGGTTTGAAAGTCCCCGTAAAGTAAGGGAAATCATGTGGGAGCTTCACTTTTAGGCAGTGCATAAATCTAGATTTTTTTTTTCCTAATCTTCACTTGTATATGAGAATGGTTGAAGACATGGTAACACAATCTATATTTTAAATATGAACCTAAAGTGGTAACATTTTATGCATAATTTTGTTTGGAACCTTTCCTTTTTATGTTGGCACTAGAGCTGTCATTTACCAACTTTAATTGTTTTTTTGTTTTTGTTTTTTTTCTTTTTTTTTTTTTTCTTTTTTTTGCTTGAAGACTTTTGGGTTCCCAAAAGCCTAATTATTTTGAAGAAAAAAATTCCCGGCAATGTTGACATCAGAGAAAGGAGTCAATTGTAAATCTGCAAACCAATCCAGCCCATAGCCAATACAGAAGTCAATACAGAAAAAATAAAAAAGAGCTCTGAATATAAAGAGATGTAGCATTCTCCAAATGCAGACGAACTCCAGTCTTGCAGACGAACTCCAGTACCTCATCTGCTCAAACTAGGCATCTCTATTTTACAAGGAGACATTCAGATGAATGGAAATACTGGGAAAACTGTCCCTCTCCTATAGTTGAAGAGCAAGCGAGTCGTTGAAGAAGCAGGCATATCCCCTTTTCCATCCTGCCACACAGGCTGCCTCTACGTCTGTATAAGGCAATTTTGTCGCTGTCATAAAACCTTAGGAGAAAAGGAGAAGCTTGTCTGCTGATATTAAAAATATGTTTTGGAAAGCAGAGAAAAATGTCTGGGGACTGTGCATCATCTGAAAGATTGATGGTGTTCCCTTTACTTCTGCTTACATAAAATCTGCTTTCTGCGATCGCACGGTCAAGCATTTCCTGGCCAACAGCATGCAAAAAGCTGTATGGACTGGAAACAACTAGCATGAACATAAACAGTGACAGATGCCAAATAGGCATAACACAAAAAATATTTTAATGATCAACAAAGGCAAAATTGTAAGTTGCAAGTTACAGCTGGAGAGAGAGAGAGAGAGAGAGTGTGTGTGTGTGTGTGTGTGTGAGGGTACGGAGTGGGGTGTTTGACAAAAATGAGGTCAAGACAATTAGCCAAAAAATTTTAGCAGATCATATGACATGCCTCCTCTTGTATTATTATTACTTGAAGCGTGAATCATGATTAGAGAGAAGTTCCTCCAGAGAGGGACTCTCGCCTGCAGACAAAGCCTCATATTTAATTCCTTCAGCAGAGAGCTGTGCATGATTGCCCGTCACAGGGGAAGTCAGAACGCCTGCAGGCATATGAGGGGAAGAGTTTTCCAAATAAATACACACCCACACGCATACACACAAACACTTTCGCTGAAGTTTTTGTGTTTCACTATGCTGGCTTGATTTACATGTGAGATCACGGAAAAGGAAAATAGTGTTCCAGAAAAAAAACAGTGGTCTAGTCTGGGTCCTGCTGAGAAAGAATTTGTAGAGAAAAATAGCAGAAGGAAGACCGGTATCTTAAAAATTCACCCAAAGTATCTTACAATTCCTGCATTAAAATGTATATAAATAAAATAAAAAGGCCAGCCATGTCACTACACAAAGCTAGACAAGCTTATTAGTCAATTATGAATTACCTCTATTAGGGTCACGGGAAGGCTGGTGCCCATTTCATTCATCTCTAAGCAAGGGCAGAATACACCCAGGACAGCTTGCTCCCATGGACCCACCACCCACCCTGTGGGAGCGGCTATAAGGGTCGGTTGCAGTGTGAGTTAGGTGGCAGCCGAAGGCATGGGTTGGCCCAATCATCGGCTATTGACTCTGACTCTTGAGACATGGAATGTCACCTTTCTGGCAGTGAATGAGCCTGAGCTGCTGTGTGAGGTGGAGAGATACCGACTAGGTCTTGGTGGAGTCGCCTTAACGCATAGCTTGAGCCATGGAGCCACCCATCTTTGTGGCAGCAGAATGCATGGACCTAATTCATTTATCTAATACAATCACGTACCCATGCAACACCATTTGGTCTATCAGCGTGGTTAATGTTATGTACATACAGTAAGTATTGGGCAAAGTAAAAATGTGCAAGTTCACCCATTTAAAAAGATATGAGAGTTTTGTCATTTTCATTATAAGTACACATTAAGCTTGAGAGACAGAATGTAAAAAAAATCCAGGAAATCACATTGTATGATTTTTAAACAATTTATTTGTGAAAATG
This sequence comes from Plotosus lineatus, assembly GCA_024760905.1. Classification (NCBI taxonomy): domain Eukaryota; kingdom Metazoa; phylum Chordata; class Actinopteri; order Siluriformes; family Plotosidae; genus Plotosus; species Plotosus lineatus. Next base: position 87,027,689 of record CM045728.1, on the reverse strand, counting down.
GGAGGCCAATAAGTATTGGGAAGCGAGAAAACAAACATTATTTCGGCCACCACTCGTTAACAGCATGAATGACACCTGTTTGAACTGATTAGATGCATAAGAAACACCTGCACATACCTTCAAACTGTCAGACTGCAGTCTTCACCATGACCAAGACCAGAGAACTTCTCAAAGACACCAGAGATAAAATTGTACAACTGCACAAAGCTGGGATGAGTCAAACTGCAATTGGTAAAGAACTTTGTGAGAAAAGATCAACAGTTGGGAACATTATTAGAAAATGGAAGAAGTATCACATCACTGACAACCTCCCTAGGAGTGGCGCTCCATGTAAGATCTCACCTCGTGGGGTTCAAAGGATCCTGAGAACAGTGAGTAATCAGCCCAGAACTACACGGCAGGAACTGGTCAATGATTTGAAGACAGCAGGAACCACCGTCACAAAGATGACAATAACTAACAAACTACGTCGTCATGAGATGAAATCCTGCATTGCCCGAAAGGTTCCCCTACTAAACAAAAAACATGTAAAGGCCCTTCTGAAATATGCTAAAGACCATCTGGATGATGCAGAGGAGGATTGGGAGAATGTGATGTGGTCAGATGAGACCAAAAGTGAACTTTTTGGTTTAAACAGCACTTCCTGTGTTTGGAGGAAGAAGAATGCTGAGTTACATCCCAAGAACACCATACCTACTGTGAAGCATGGGGGTGGACACATCATGCTTTGGGGATGCTTTTCTGCAAAAGGGACAGGAAGACTGCACCATATCAATGGCAACATGAATGGGGCCATGTATTGTGACATTTCGGGTAAAAACCTTCCCTCAGTCAGAGCATTAAAGATGAAACATGGCTGAGTCTTCCAGCATGATAACGATCCAAAGCACACAGCCAAGAAAACCAAGGAGTGGCTCCGTATAAAGCATATCAAGGTTCTGGAGTGGCCTAACCAGTCTCCAGACCTCAACTCAATCGAAAACCTGTGGACGGAGTTAAAACTTCGAGTTGCCAAGCGACAGCCCTCAAACATCACAGCTCTAGAGAGGATCTGTGCAGAGGAGTGGGACAAAATACAAACTAAAGTGTGTGTAGACCTGGTCAAGAACTACAGGAACCGTTTGACCTCTGTCATTGCCAACCAAGGCTACATTACAAAGTATTTTATGACTCTGTGGTAGCCTCTGCAATCCTCTACGCTGCCATCTGCTGGGCCCCAGGCAGCACAGAGCGGGACAGAAAGAGACTGAACAAGCTGGTCAGGAGGGCCAGCTCTGTCCTCGGCTGCCCACTGGACTCTGTGGAGGAGGTGAGTGAGAGGAGGATAGTAGCAAAGCTCACATCCATCCTGTTCAACATCTATCACCCACTGCACCAGACTGTAGAGAAGCTGAGTAGCTCCTTCAGTGGACGACTGAGACATCCTCAGTGCAGGAAGGAGCGCTACCGCAGGTCGTTCATTCCCACCGCTGTCAGACTGTACAACGCCACTTTGTAACTGTCTGTGAAAATACCGGTTATGTGCAATAAAAACCCCGTGCACTTTAATCAACCACATCTACCCCACTGACTGTGAACCATATCAACCCATCTCTGCCCTCAGATACATTACACTTTAATATAGGCCAGTCTATAAAGTTGCTCCATTCTTTTCTTTTATTGTTTATTAATTTATACTATTTATGTATCTACTTATTTATTTACTTATATAATATATATATACGTGTGTATGTTTGTATTTGTATCTATTTTTGCACCCCCTACTGATGGTACCTCAAGAGCCTGTAACAGTGAATTTCTCCATTGTGAGATTAATAAAGCTGTATCTGTATCTGTATCTGTATTAAAAGTAACTTTTGGTGGCTGCCCAGTACTTATTGGCCTCCCATTTTCACAAATAAATTGTTCGATTTTTCAGTGCGGCTGACATTAAATGTGACCATTGCAAGCATCCCAACCATGCACACACATTTGATTAATGCCTGTAATCATGCTAATATGTCTTTCTGAGTATGGATAACTTCTGGAATGCTCTTTTCGCCTGCACTGCTGGGAAAGGATCCAATCCACCACAAACTAATTAACAAAACAGAACAAATATGTTAAGCAAATGGCAAAATTAACTCATTGCTGGAAAAGCACAGGCATCTGTTTGGGTCAAGATGGAAATAGAAAAGCAGCTGCTAGAGCATAACAGCAAGAACAAGTCTTTTTATATTATTATTCAATTCTGAAAATGACTCCCAGTGAACCGAAGGAGGATTACAGCAACAAAAATAAGCATTCTCCCGCAGAGTGCTTTTATTTGGACATGATTACATTGGGCTTATGCTGATGATTCCAGGTCACGTCTGGATCAAGTGTTTTTTTTCCCCCCACAGGTGCTGACATTTCATCCATGCCAATTAAGCTCATCTTTCTACTGCCGGCCTTTTGCAATCTGGCCGGTTGAGGGCATCAAAGTCTTTCATGTTTTTAAAATACTAGAGCAGGGTCAGAGTTTTTTCTTGCAAAAAGTAAATTAATTAATAAATTTTATCATCCCATCCCATCCCATCCATAATAAATATCCTTTCAATCGTTTTATAGTTCACACGCAAAATAAAAGGTTTCAGGTCATCTCATCCACTCTAAGGTCTCTTAAAACAGATTAACCTTGACAAAACCACATCAATGTGATCCTCAGTCTCATTAGTATCCCAGAGCAGAAACAATGCAATGGGTCAGACCAGCTCCATCCATTACAGAGAGCTTATGAAGGGAGCAGTCAGACCTAATGAGCCAGTGGGACGAGGATATTTTAACAAGTTAGAGCTCCCACCCACCAAGTGTCAAAGTGAAATGGCTCTGTGAGGCTCATTTCCAAGACTTCGGAAATAATAATACATTCCTATAATTGATTTTTTTCTTCAGTCTGTCTGAGACTTATTTGACTCATGGTCACATCAGCTTTCCTTACTCACTCATTCGCCAAAATGATAATTAATTAGGGTTGCAACACTGCGATCAATACACACCACTTTTCATGCTCACCCTCATATCTAGGGGCAATTTGAAACAGTCACTTAACCTAATGTGCATGTCTTTGGACGGTGGAAGGAAACCATAGATACACAGAGGAAACTTAGGCAAGCACAGTAAGAACATGTACACAGAAACTCCCAAACCCAGGACTCAAGCCCAGGAGCTTCTTGCTATTAGGGGAACATGCTACTTCATCACCAAAGCGTCCATATGAGATTTCCTGAACTTCAAAAATAGTTTGTAGTCATTTTCTTCCTTCCAGTTATTAACACTTATCTAAATCTCTGTTGCCCTTAATGACATCCCACTTCATTTTCAAAATATTGGGTGGACGTAGTAAAACATTGGACAACACAGTAGGAATATACTGTAGTAGAAACAGATAAGCGGCTTCCGAGTGGCGCAGCAACAAGGTGCATAACTATTAACCTGGAGATTTCAAGTTCGAATTTGTTTTAATTCCACAGCTGTACATGGCAGGGAGTCCATGGGAGCCTCCAAATGCGCATGCGCAGCATAGGACTAAAATTAGGGTAGAAAGAAATGGGAGAAATGTAAAAACTGTTCCAAACAGGAAACACAAACACAGTTTAAAGACAGAAGAGAAAAGTACTTCAAAATATGAGTGTTATCCATCTCCATAGCACTAAGGACCAGAAAACACCTCAAGGTCTTTTTTTTTAACTGTGCAGAGAATTACAAGCTGTTTCGGCAATACACTGAACATGCAGCTCACAGTTCTGGTACCTGTTTAAACCAGGCAAAAGCAGAAGCTATTTTTGTTGCAAATTAATTGCAGTTAGTGCATCATACTCTAGGTAGCAATGATACCAAAGGAAAGAATAGACATATTTTTAAGATTCTGAAATCCCATTTTTGAATGTGTAGTAGACGCTGATGTTTCTTCGTTCCTGTTTCCACAACTGGAATTTTCCATCAAATGGCCAGGATGGGATAGGGAAAAACAAGAGTAATCAGGAGATGGCATATCCCTGCACCTCCATGTATCAGAAAATATAAATTGAAGTACAGTAATCCCAAAACAAAAGGACACTGCCTAGGATGAATAATTGATAAGTTTGACAAAGAGATCTCAGACGGTTTCTGAGTTCTATTAGATAAATTGTCAGAGGGAGCAAGTGGCACAGGAATCCTAATAACAATAACAACAGATCGGATTTTGCATATAGTGTAAAATATGTGAGGGCAGTGATGGTCTAGTGGATAGGGCGCAGGATCGCTGATCCTAAGGTTGGGAGTTCGAGTCCCCACAGGGTTGTCACTGCCCCCCCCAGTGCAGCTAACTGGGTTACCAAAGAGTAGCTGCAAGGCCATCAGCGTGTTTCTGTCCCTTGCTAAAGGGTTGTGACAGGAAGGGCATCCGACATAAAAACCCATGCCAAATCAGAATGTGCGAATCAGATGATTCACTGGGGCGACTCTCGAGAACGGGAAAAAGCCAAAAAGGATAAAAGAAAGAAAAAAAGACAGTAAAATATGTAGTTAGAATATAAATGAACACTGTCATCTACTCCATACCAAATGCACGCCTCCAACATACACAAGCTCACACACAAGTATCTAACAAGGACCACCATTCACTGCTCTACTGAGGCATCAGTGAGGAGACAGAGTTCATTCAAGCTCCATTATTTCTGCCTTCCCACCTCCATGATGGTGTGGAATCGAACCCAAATGTATACCGAATGTGGATAAGAGGAGCGATAGGTCGTGCTTCCTCCACCCACTTCTTTCCATCACACTAGCTCTGCAGGTTTGGAGGGTTTTTTACCCCTGGGGCTCAGAGGGACCATCCATCAGCAGGCCCAGCGAGAGCCGAGCGAAGGATTTCCGCCCTGCCAGTCGAGTCATCAATCAGAAGCAGGCGCTGAGCATACTCAATCAGTCCGGAGAACCCAGACAATGTCACACTCTCCCGACTTGCCAAGCTCTAAGTAATAAATACCGCAAGAGCCAGGAAGGAGCCTGAACCTTATTCAACCCTGTGAGAATTTGAAGAATAAAAGTGGAATCAAATGGCATTGCACTATGCCTACTTCTGCAATATGACTCTGCAGCACCTCTTCCTGCAAGAGTATTTATCTTGTGGACATGGGTTGGTTGTGGCAAAAATATATACTGCCATACATTGCCATGCAGAGAAATCCTCTGGAAAATAAATAATTGATCGGATATTTGGTATTTCAGCAGGGAAACTTGTTCAGGGCACAATTGTTCTGATACAAGTGCCGTAGTAAAAAACACTTTAATATTATTTTATGTTTTCTAGTAACAGCATATTCCAAAATGTTTTATTTTACTCATAGCTCAGCATTTGCCAATGAATGCAATTTATATCTGTTTATAGTTACTTTATGGGAAAGCATGGTGACGTAGTCGTTAGCACATCACCACACAGCAAGAAGCTTTTGAGTTTAAGTCCTGGGCTCGGCCGTTTCTGTGTGGAGTTTGCATGATTTACCTGCGCTTTCGTAGATTTCATCCAGGTACTGTGTTTTCCTAAAACAATCCAAAGGCATGTATATTAGGCTAACCAGCTGTTCTAAATTTGCCCTGGGTGTAAATGTGAGTGTAAATGTGTGTGTTGGCCCTGCGATGTTCTTGTGAGCTGTTCAAGGTGTACCCTGCCTTTGCCCCATGTCGACTGAGTTAGGCTCCAGCATTCCTGTGACCTTAACAGGATTTTTTTTTTCTATTGAGTGAGAAAGTATTTTACTTGTGTGTTAATTGACTAAATTATTTATTTCTTCATTTATATTAAATATAAATATTTAAATACGTTTTTACACTTAACAAAAATATAAAGAAAACCCTGAAGATCTACAGAATTTTTTTCTAATTATAGTACTGTGTGGAGTATGCATGTTCTCCATGTGCTTGTTTGGCTTTCCTACAGGTCCTCCAGTCTCCTCTAGTAGACAAAAAACATGCGTATTAGTCCATCTGGATATTCAAAATTGCCTCTAGGTGTGAGTGTGAGTGTAAATCATTGTCCAGTATCCCGACTATCCTAATAGGATTAGACAGCTCGGCAAATGAGTGAGTGAGAGTACATTACTTTATAGTTGGAACATTATCATCATCATCATCATCATCATCATCATCATCATCATCGTCGTCCTTTGCTTAATACGGGGTTGGGTCGTGGGGGCAGCACCTGAGGTCCAGTTGTCCATCTCTCCAGCCACTTCCTTCAGCTCTTCCGGGGATACATCGAGGCATTCCCAGAACAACTGAGAGGCATAACCCCTCCAGCGTGTTCTGGGTCGACCCTGGGGTTTCTACACGGTTGGACATGCCCAAAACATCACATCAGGGAGGCATTAAGGAGGCATTCTAATCAGATGCCTGAGCCACCTCAACTGGCTCCTCTCAATGCAGGAGAGCAGAGTTTCTACTCCAGGCTCCTCCCAGATGGCTGAGCTTCTCATCCTATCTCTAAGGGAGAGCCACGCCACCTTGCGAAGGAAGCTCATTTCAGCCGCTTGTAACTGTAACTTTTTCTTTCAATCACTGCCCAAAGCTCTTAACCATAGGGGAGGGTTGGAACGTAGATTGACTGGTAAATTGAGAACTTTGCTTTGTGACTCAGCTCCCTCTTCATCAGGGTGAGGCAGGAATCTGCCTGATGATCTCTTTCTTCATCCTTCCCTCACTGGTGAACAAGACCCAGAGATAGTTGAACTCCTCCTCTTGGGGCAGGACCGCTTTCCAGACCCAGAGGATGTATTCCACCCTTTTCTGACTGAGGACCATGACTTCAGACTGGGAGGTGCTGATTCTCATCCCGGCCGCTTCGCACTCAACTGCGAATTGCTCCAATGAGAGCTGGAGGTCCCAGATTGAAGCCAAAAGGACAACATCATCTGCATAAAGCAAAGGCAAAATACTATGGGTACCAAACCGAAAGCCCTCCATGCCGCAACTACATTGTCTATCGTGAAAGGCATGTAAAAAAAAACATTGCTGACTTTTGACAAGAGTAGGCTGCATTTCCATCAGCGTGTTCCCGCCTTGTGATGGCCTGGTGAGCTGTCCAGGGTGTACTTTGCCCTTGCCCAGAGTCAGCTGGGATGGGCTCCAGTCTCCTTGCGACCCTAATTAGGATTAAGTGGTTACAGAAAATGAACAATGAACGATGAGAATCGGTGACAAAGGACAGCCTTCTTGGACTCCAACCTTCACCGGAAACAAATTCAACCTGTTGTTACCAATACGGACCAAGCTCTGGCTCCAGTGATACAGAGATATGAATGGGTCCAATACATCATACACCCCACAAGCTAGCAAGAACAAGTCAAAACCCTTCTCTAAATCCACAAAACACATGTGGACAGATTGGGGAAACTCCTATGACCCCTCCAGAATCCTGTAGAGTGTATAGAGTTGGTCGCTATAGCCCTGGCCAGAACGAAAACCACATTGTTCCTCCTGAATCCAAGTTTCAACTATCGGTCAGATCAACCTCTCCAGCACCACTGCCTAGACTTTCCCCGGCAGGCTGAGGAGTGTGATTCCACAATAATCGGACTACACCCTTTAGTCCCTCTTTTTGAAAAGGTACACTACCACTCCGGTTTGCCAATCCAGAGCCCTGAGATGTTCAGGACAGATGTCATCCACCCCTGAGCCTAACCATTGTGGAGCTTTTTAACTACCCCAGGAATCTCAACTCCAATGATGGGTGGACCCTCAACCGAGCCCCCATGGTGTTCCCCCTCCATGATAGACATGCCTGTGGGCTTGAGGAGGTCCTCAAAGTATTCCTTCCACCTCCCGACAACATCCCCGTTGAGGTGCTCCCCATTTCCACTCTAAACAGTATTTGTGGAGAACTGCTTCTCTTTCCTGAGGCGTTGGATGGTGGTCCAGAACTTTTTTGAGGCCAAAAGATAATCACTTTCCAGACACTCACCAAACTTTTCCCACGCCCAAGATTTTGCATCAGCGACAACTCGAGCTACAGCACGTTTGGCCTGCTGGACATCTGTCTGCTATCTTAGAAGGTCATAATTTCTCTTTGAAGTGCTCCAGCTTTAATTTACTTTACTTTAATTTGACTGTTATAGGGCTCTGACACTGGAGACTCCTTGAAGAAATATTACATCTCCTGCCTTCACCATATCAAACATATGATTTGTATTTGTTGAATACTATGATTACTTACAGTAATTTTAGTTGACGGCACAATGGTAGAGTGGTTAGCATGTCCACCTGACAACAAGAAGGCCTGTGATTGATTCCTATCTCAGGAGTTTCTATGTGGCATCTGCATGTACTCCCCATGCTTGCATGGGTTTCTTCTAGGTCCTCTGGTTTCCTTCCACCGTCCAAAAACATGCACAGTAGGGTAACTGGCTGTTCCAGATCACTCCTAGGTGTGAGTATGAATGGTTATGTGAGTGCTGGCCCTGCGATAACCTGGTGAGCTTTCCAGGATGTACCCTGCCCTCACCTCAGAGTCAGCTCCACCAGCCTCCCCACAACTTTGAATAGGATTAAGCAGTTTTAAAAATGAATGAAGCAATGGAAATTTTATCTTTACCAGCACAAAAGTCTGTGATTTTATAAAATGCGGCCAATTCAGTTTCATTTCACAGTGATCGATATGTGACTTGGAGTTTTTGTTTGTTTGTTTGTTTTACAAAACATTGGCATTGTTTCAAACATGACATTTTCCTCATTTTATAGCATTAGGGCTAGCTGTTATTACTGGAAGGTTGGTTGCTGTGGCTATTTTTGCCTGTGCTTGACAACACAAAGCCAGTTTCATCTGGTGATCAGTAAGTCTTACTTTCCATGACCAAAGTCTGTGATTTATATTTATCATATATATTGTGATATAAATATAACAATATAACATAAAAAATGTATATCACAAATATCACAAAATAAATATATATATATATATATATATATATATATATATATATATATATATATATATATATATATAAGTAAAAATAAGAGGACAGGACAAAGACTTTCTATTGAAACTTCATTTTTCACTACAGATCTGTTTCGAGGGGTGGTGAAACCATCCTCTCTGTTCAGGTGATTACAGAAGATTATATTTGCTCTACGAAAAAGTATTGAGCACTCTCTTATGGAAGGATCTAATCAGAAAATTCTCTCACTCTCTCTCTCTCTCTCTCTCTCTCTCTCTCTCTCTATATATATATATATATATATATATATATATATATATATATATATATATAATAAAAATAAAAGGACAAGACAAAGACTTTCAATATATATATATATGTGTGTGTGTGTGTGTGTGTGTGTGTGAACTGAACATGCTAATAGTTTGTCGTTTTTGTGGTTGAGCTGATAGTATGTGATGCTTATATCTATGAGCGCAATGTTTTTCCCCATGCCTTTTTATAATGAAGAAATATCACAGAGGCACAGATGTTGCCACAGCTGGTTTTGTGAATAAGCCACATTTTGCGTGCACCACTCCTACCATTATTGCAGTTATTAAAATTATGTTAGTTTACCTTTGAGTTTAAAATCTGTGTGCTGGCAACCAGTTGCTGGAAAAAGGATAAAAGAACTTCTGAAAGTGAAGCTGGGTCTGATCCAAGTTCTACTACAATACTAACGCCAATCTTAATCCTAACTTACAAGATAATGTACACTGCAAAACAAACTCAGAATGAATGCTAGATATTCTATTATTTAGTATATTAAATGAAAGAATGAATGAATGGAAACAACAATTCAAACACATTTTCTTGAAACAAACTCCACCAACCGAATGTTAGCCTGGAATTTGGTCCAATTCCACTTCATGGGCTTTTTATTCTGCTACAAGAGGTACTCGAAAAATATATTTTAAATGGGTATCGACCATAAGCATTGGTACATTCATTTGCCTAATACCTTAATCCTTCTAGGGTCACTGGGAAGCTGGAGCCAATTAACCTTAACCGACTATGGGTGAAGGTTTAGTACACCCTGAACAGTTTGCAGGGCAAGCTCCCAGAGGGCAACACACACATAACTATTCACGTTCACATTCATACCTAATTTGGAACATTCACTCACATTCAATACTAATGTGCATGTCACTGGACTGTGGGAGGAAACTGGAGTACTAGGAGTAATCACATGCAAGAGCAGGGAGAACATACAAACGACATTCTGTGAAGACAAAGCTCAAACCCAGGACCTTCTTGGTGTGAAGCAGACATGCTAATCACTACGCCACCACACCACCCTGACCAAACCCAAAGATCCAAAAAGCCCAATGGTTCTGACAGAAAAATGAAACGCACAGCTTTACTCCTGATTTTTGCAAAGTGCTCACACTGGAGCTTCCTTCCATGTCAAATCTGTGCTACTATAAAAACAATAATGGATTGAAACAATCATACAAATATAAACCTATTATTTGCAGCTAGGAAATCAAAGTGCTTATTTTAATGTTAATTATCACCTCCTGAATGATTGATTAGAAGATGTTTGAGAATATGGACACAAGTATGGGTAGTGATCTCGGGACACCCATAAACTGGCTAAATTTTGTCATACAGCCAAAAAAAAAAGAACATTTTGTCAATAATAATCTTCAGCAAGTCAAGTTGGTTAGGGAGGGGCACAGTGGTATAATGGTTAGCACCCTTGCTACACAGCATGAAGATCCTGGTTTGAGTGCTGTGGTTAGTGAGTTTCTGTGTGGAGTTCTGTGTGTATTCTCTCCCCATGCATGCATGGGTTTCCTCCACGTACTTTAGTTTTAGCTAATTGGCTCCTCTATATTGTCACTAGGTGTGAGTGTGAATGCGAATGGTTGTTTGTGTTAGCCCTGCAGTGGACTGGCACACTGTTCAGGCTCTCTCACCCAGACTCAGCTGGGATTAGCTTCAGAGTCCCTGTGACCTTAAAAGGGATAAGCAGTACGGATAACAAATGAGCCTTCTTCTTCTTTTTCTTTTGGCTGTTCCCTTCAGGGGTCGCCACAGCAAATGATCTGCCTCCATCTCTCCCTATCCTCTGCATCTTCTACTCTTACTCCAACGACCTTCATGTCCGCCTTCACCACATCCATAAATCTTCTCTTTGGTCTTCCTCTGGGCCTTCTGCCTGGTAGTTCCAACCTCAGCATCCTACTACCAATATACTCACTATCCCTCCTCTGTACATGTCCAAACCATCTCAATCTAGCCTCTCTGACTTTGTCTCCAAAACATCTAACATGTGCTGTCCCTCTGATGTACTCGTTTCTGATCCTATCCATCCTCGTCACTCCCAAAGAGAACCTCAACATTTTCATCACTGCTACCTCCAACTCTGACTCCTGTCTTTTCCCCAGGGCCACTGTCTCTAAACCATACAACATTGCTGCCTGCACGCGCTTCTTCACCTCTTTTCCACACTCTCCATTGCTCTGGATTGCTGAGCCTAAGTACTTAAAATCCTCCACCTTCTTTATCTCTGCCCCCTGTAACCTCACTGTTCCTCTTGGGTCCTTGTCGTTCACACACATGTATTCTGTCTTACTGAGACTAACCTTCATTCCCCTCCTTTCCAGGGCATACCTCCACCTCTCTAGATTTTCCTCCACTTGTTCTCTGCTCTCACTACAGATCACGATGTCATCTGCAAACATCATAGTCCATGGAGATTCTTGTCTAACCTCGATGTCAGCCTGTCCATCACCATAGCAAACAAGAAAGGGCCGAGAGCTGACCCTTGATGCAGTCCCACCTCCACCTTGAACTCTTCTGTCACACCGACAGCACACCTCACCACTGTCTTACATTTCTCATACATGTCCTGCACCACTCTAACATACTTTCTGCCACTCCAGACTTCCTCATGCAATACCACAGTTCCTCTCTCGGCACCCTGTCATATGCTTTCTCCAGATACACAAAGGCACAATGCAGCTCCTTCTGACCTTCTCTGTACTTCTCTATTAACATCCTCAAAGCAAACACTGCATCTGTGGTGCTCTTTCTTGGCATGAAACCAAACTGTTGTTCACAAATGCTGACCTCTGCCCTTAGTCTAGCTTCCACTATTTTTTCCCATAACTTCATTGTATGGCTCATCAACTTTATATCTCTGTAGTTGCCACAACTCTGTACATCTCCCTTGTTCTTAAAAATGGGCACTAGCACACTTCTCCATTCCTCCGGCATCTGCTCACTTTCTAAGACCTTGTTGAATATTCTTGTCAGAAAATCTACTGCTACCTCCCCTAGACACTTCCATACCTCAGCTGGTATGTCATCAGGGCCAACTGCCTTTCCACTCTTCATCCTCTTCAATGCCCTCCTCACTTCTCCCTTACTAATCTTTGCTACTTCCTGGTCCTCAACAGTCACCCCTTCTACTCTTTTTTCTCTCTCATTTTCCTCATTCATCAGCTCTTCAAAGTACTCTTTCCATCTTCCAAGCACACTTCTGTCATCAGTCAATACATTTTCCTCTCTGCCCTTTATCACTCTAACTTGCTGCACGTCTTTCCCATCTCTATTTCTCTGCTGTGCTAACCTGTATAAATAATTTTCTCCCTCCTTACTGTCCAACCTATCATACAAGTCATCATACGCCCTCTGTTTGGCCTATTACACCACTACCTTCGCCTTACGCTGTGTCTCCCTGTACTCCTGTTTACTCTCTTCTGTCCTCTCTGTGTCCCACTACTTCTTAGCTAACCTCTTCTTTTGTACATACTCCTGCACTTCCTCATTCCACCATCAAGTTTCCTTATCTACTTTCCTTCCAGAGGACACACCAAGTACTCTCCTACCGGTCTCCCTGATCACATTGGCTGTAGTTGTCCAGTCATCTGGAAGTACTTCCTGACTACTCAAAGCCTGTTTCAACTCCTCCTTGAAGACAACACGACACTCTTCCTTTTTCAGCTTCCACCACTTTGTCTTCTGCTCTGCCTTTGCCTTTTTCACCTTTCTCACCATCAGAGTTATCCTGCACACCACCATCCTATGCTGTTTGGCAACACTCTCACCCACTATGACTTTGCAGTCACTGACTTCCTTCAAATTACATCGCCTGCACAAGATGTAGTCTACCTGTGTGTTTTTACCTCCGCTTTCATAAGTCACCCTATGCTTCTGTTTCTTCTTGAAGAAAGTATTTACCACAGCCATTTCCATCCTTTTTGCAAAATCGATCAACATCTGTCCTTCTGTGTTCCTGTCCTGGATACCAAACCTACCCATCACTTCCTTGTCCCCTCTGTTGCCTGTACCAACATGTCCATTGAAGTCTGCCCCAATGACCCCTCTTTCACCTCTGGGGGTACTCTGCATCACTTCATCTAAGTCACTCCAGAATCTCTCCTTCTCTTCTAGCTTACATCCTCCCTGTCGGGCATAAGCACTAACAACATTGACCATCACGCCTTCAATTTCTAACTTGAGACTCATCACTCTGTCTGACACTCTTTTCACTTCTAGAACATTCCTGACAAACTCCTCCTTCAGGATGACTCCTACTCCATTTCTCGTCCCATCCACACCATGATAAAACAGCTTAAACCCTGCTCCTAAGCTTTTAGCTTTGCTACCTTTCCACCTGGTCTCCTGAACACACAGTATGTCCACCTTCCTCCTCTGCATCATGTCAGCCAGCTCTCTGCCTTTTCCTTGCATAGTTCCAACATTCAAAGTCCCTACTCTCAGTCCTAGGCTCACGCCTTTCCTCTTCTCTCTCTGCTTACGGACACACCTCCCGCCTCTCCTTCTTCGACGTCTTAGTCAGTAGTCCAATTTCCATCAGCACCCTGTTGGTTGACAGCACTGATGGCGGTCGTTGTTAATAACAAATAAGAGTAACAAATAAGATAACAAATGAGACTCTCATCCTATTAAGGTCCGCAGGGAAACTGGAGCCAATCCCAGCTGAAGCAAGAGTGCTAACCATTGAGCCACAACACCCCCAGTCAACTTGATATATTTACCAACATATTTAATAAACATAGTAAATGTGCTTACATATGTATAGTGCAGCTAAATGGGTTATCAAAGGCAGGCCATGTCTCTCACTGTCTATGGTGAGAGGTTCATGTAAAAGAACCATTGCTGACTTTTGTAAAGAGTAGCTGCAAAACCATCAGCGTGTTTCTGTCCCTTGCTAAAGGGTTGTGTCAGGAAGGGCATCTGACGTAAAAAAAACCCTATGCCAAATCAAATGTGCGAATGATTCGCTGTGGCGACCCCTGATAAGGGGAAAAAGCCAAAAGGAAATCTCTCATGTATAATACAAATCAAATTCAAATGAGGGGTATTGAAATAGTGAGAGTGATTTTTACTTCAAGTCATAAGACAGAAACTGAGGTGACGGTACGCATACATATGTACATTTTATTTTTTGAGTCAGATTTACAAATAAACTCAAGAGTATATTATTCGTCATTTGACTGACAACAGACATTAAGTCAATGCCAAAGAATGAAGCAATGTCACAACTGCCCACATAGTTAGTATGGTGTTTGAAGTATGGTCTAATGCAATCACATCCTTTTTCCTTTTATTTTAGTACCTTTAGTATCTTTTAAAATAAAGGAAATTCTTTTCAGACAATGTGTTGTTTATATCTCATATCAGCATTCCTTACACAAACATTTGACACATATTTCATTTGAGGTTAAAATTTATTCCATCAACGTTGATCTTGCACAAGAATCTTTGGGGGTCACCAGCACCCTCTGCCATGAGTCTGGAGTGCTGTTCACTTCACCGAGTAACTTTTTTTACTGAGCTTTATGGATAATCTGCAGCCTAAACACATTTAAGAAACATATTTTATACATTCTTCAGAATATGAAAAGGTAGAGCATATAATCAGAGTGTTTGAAAGCATTTGATTTACAATATACAGAAGGACAGTGACACACTATTTGCTTTGCATCACAGCACAGTTTGTGAGGGATTCCACCATCCACTGAATGGCACAGCAAAGCACTGCCTCACCGCGCAGCTCCTCTGTGTTCCTTGTATCTGTTATACATGTATATAAAATGCCAGCTGGATCACTGATCCTAGAGTTCGGGGTTCAAGCCCCATTCTCAACAAGTTGTTACTGTCCCCCCAGTGCAGCTAACTGGGTGATCAAAAGTTATTAAATATTACTATCTATGGTGTCTGTCTGTCTTCCTTTCAGCTTTTTCCCCTTTTACTCGGAAGTCGCCACAGCGAATCATCTGATTCGCACATTTGATTTGGCATAGGTTTTTACGTTGGGTGCCCTTCCTGTCACAACCCTTTTTAGCAAGGGACAGAAACACGCTCACGACTTTGCAGCCTACTCTTTACGAAAGTCAGCAATGGTTCTTTTACATGCCTCTCACCATAGACAGTGAGAGACATGGCCCACCTTTGATGACCCAGTTAGCTGCACTGGGGGGACAGTGACAACCTTGTGGGGACTCGACCCCCAACCTTAGGATCAGGGATCCTGTGCCCTATCCACTCGACCACCACTGCCCTATTACTGTCTATGGTGTGAGACATGTAAAAGAAGCATTGCTGACTTTTGTCATGAGTAGGCTGCATAGCCGTTAGCAAGTTTCTAATTGAGAGACAGAGACCCTGAGGCAGTTTGTTTATAGCAACGTTCTGGCAACTCCTGCAGCGGCACTGGAACCTAGTCGTATCGGCTTCTGCCCTTCCATTGTATCCTTCGGGTGGCATCGAGAGAGGGGACTTGCTGCTTGGATAACAGCTTGTCCTCCATACTTCTTACCCAGGCTTCCTACCCATATATACACCATACACCGCAATAGCCTGGTGAGCTGTCCAGGGTGCATTCTGCACCCTGAGGTGGGTGCCAGCACTCACTCTATCAGACTCAAACCCACATAATCGGGTTGCAAGGCTTACTGTTATCTCACTGAGCTATTTATGCGGTCTTATGAAGAGATAATTAATGCTTTACTTAATGCTACTTTAAACAACTTGTCTGGGTGTTTAATTTTATTTTATTATTGTGTTTTCTTGCAATCAAACCTAACCATTTTAAATATTACAAAACGTTCAGGTCTCAACATCCGCCTTGTTGTTTTTTTTTTCATGATCCACTATGACTTCTCTCTTCTTTAAGTTGAGGTATCTCATCTTTTCTTTAACGATTTAGCACATTTATGAACAAGTCATAAAGCAGACATGACCTGACTTGGTTGCGCAGTGATTCAGCGATTCATGACGAGATTTGATCAGAGATCTCGCCATAGAGAGGTAATTATTATTGTGTTTTACACTATGTAAATTCCACAGGTCACATTACTGCTGAAAGTTGAAGAGTTCAAGGTGGAGGTGAGACTGCATCAAGGGTCAGCCCTAAGCCCCTTCTTGTTTGCTATGGTGATGGACAGATGAGGTTAGACAAGAATCTCCATGGACCATGATGTTTGCAGATGACATTGTGATCTGCAGTGAGAGCAGAGAACAAGTGGAGGAAAATCTAGAGACATGGAGGTATGCTCTGGAAAGGAGAGGAATGAAGGTTAGCTTCAATAAGACAGAATACATGTGTGTGAACAACAAGGACTTAAGAGGAGTGGTGAGGTTACAGGGAGCAGAAATAAAGAAGATGGAGGACTTTAAGTACTTAGGCTCAACAATCCAAAGCAATGGAGAGTGTGGAAAGAGGTGAAGAAGCATGTGCAGGCAGGTTGGAATGGTTGGAGAAAAGTGTCCGGTGTGATGTGTGATAGGATGGTATCGGCAAGAATGAAAGGAAAAGTGTACAAGATGGTGATGAGCCCAGCGGTGTTGTACGGTTTAGAATCAGGGGCACTGAGGAAAAGAGAGGAGGCAGAGCTGGAGGTAGCAGAGATGAAAATGTTGAGGTTCTCTTTGGGAGTGACGAGGATGGATTGGATCAGGAATAAGTACATCAGAGGGACAACACATGTAAAACGTTTTGGAGACAAAGTCAGAGAGGCTAGATTGAGATGGTTTGGATATGTACAGAGGAGGGATAGTGAATATATTGGTAGTAGGATACTGAAGTTAGAACTACCAGACAGAAGGCCTAGAGCAGGGGTCGGAAACCCATGCAGCTCTTTCACCTCTCTGATGCGGCTCTGTGGCTTTCAAAAATAATGAATGTTGTACTTTTTGGTGGCCGACCGGTGCAAACGTGTTTCATCTACAAAAACCACTGCATCACCAAAATAACTGCCAAAAAGAAAATGCCGCTTTTTTACTCACAACGGAAGCACTCCCGGCCACCAGGAGTGAATTAAACCAGTTTTCACTCAAATGACGGAAGAATCTGCCTTAGGCAGCGGGTAACCCAGCGGGTAACCTTAAAGAAAAATGCTCTTCTACAGTTGAAAATTACATAGATGAAATTTAATAGTCACACATGCCGGCGGGGTGATTTTGTGTGTGTGTTCTTGTGGACATGGCTATCGTTATATTAATCAGCTACATTGAGAATCTGAGTGTTTTGGATCTGCTGCGCTGGTGGAGGGAGCCACGGTATTCCAAACCCTTGTGCTCATGGCAAGCAGTGTTCTCACCAGCAACATCGCAGCGAGAGAGAGAGAGAGAGAGAGAGAGAGAGAGAGATTTTTCCATCCCCGCTGGGGTTTGTAATCCAGGAACGGAAATCACAGCTGAAGTAAGGGATGTTGGATGAGATTTGGTTTATGCACAGCAATCTCCGAATTAAACAACTCTCCTCCCAGTGACAAAATAAGACTGGATGTGGTTCAGTCTTCACTCTGAGAATGGGGTGGTCAGTGCAGTATTAAGCATTAATATTATTTAAAAGAATGTTGAGCAGACTATTTCTTAAAATATGTCTTTGTATACTTTTCTGTGTTGTCGATTTTGTAAATTAAAACTATGACAAAACAACATTAATATAACAAATAAAGAAAAAGAAGATCCCATGGAGGGAGTGATGGTGAGGTAGACTGCCCAACCCGTTAACACATCTGGCTGCACCCCGTTTCTCGCTTCGTGGGATAGATATTCTTTTTCTTTATAAAAATACAAGAAGGACTCAAACACATTCATTCATTTTCTGAACCGATTAATTCTAATTAGAGTCGCAGGGAGGCTGGTGCCCATCCCAGCCGACTCCGGGCGAGGGTAGAGTACACCCTGGACAGCTCGCAAGGCCATCCCAGGGCAGGAAGCTGCTGATGGCTATGCAGCTCCTCTTGTTGAAAGTCAGCAACGGTTCTTTTCCAGCCTCGCACCACAGATAGTGAGAGACATGGCCAGCCTTTGATAACCAAGTTAGCTGCACTGGGGGACAGTGACAATCCGTGGGGCTTGAACCCCTAACCAGTGATCCAGCACCTTTACCGCCAGGCCACCACTGCCTCAGGTCTCAAATAGACATTGGGAATTTTCATTGAAAGTAAATTTGTATTCGTCTTTTTTTAATCTAAATGTAATCGTTGCAAGCACAATTGTAATTGAATTGTCTCTGCAGTCGTTTAATGCAACACATTGTTTTTATATTTACACCAAGGAAAAAGGGGGAAACAGTATATGCAGTGTTATTTGATTTTAAATGTCAAAAAAGGATTTGTGGCTCCCAGTGTTTTCTTTCCTGTGGAAAACGGGTCCAAATAGCTCTTTGAATGGCAAAGGTTGCCGATCCATGGCCTAGAGGAAGACCAAAGAGGAGATTTATGGATGTGGTGAAGGAGGACATGAAGGCAGTTGGCGTAAGAGAAGAAGATACAGAGGATATGGGGAGATGAAGGCAGATGATTTGCTGTGACAACCCCTGAAGGGAAGAGCCAAAAGAAAAAGAAGAAGACATTACTGCTGCAAGTTACAGTATGTTTGCTTTTATCTGCATGTACGGTATCTATATTTTAATTCTGTGCTTAGCCAATTGCAACAAAATTCTGTTCTTTGTACACTCGCTGTATACCGAATGACAATAATGTCTAAGTCTATCTTTAATAACTTGCCATGAGGTAACAATGCTAGCCCATACACCACTGCATTTCCATCTTTTGATCAATTAATACAAAGATATGCTCCAATTATGCTGCATGCCAAACAATATACAACAATTTTGCTAACTAGCTCTGCGTCCTCAGTACACAGTCAGATTTAATTGTGCTACAACCAGCACCTACCATGAAAATGTCAATCAAAATGAACATGATGAGGCACAGGAAACTTGTATGTGCATACACGCTGTCTTAGTCAAGTTCTGATAGAGTTCTGTCTTGGATCCAGTTCTATGCCAGTAGTAAATTTAAAAAAAAGAAGAAAGGTCCATTTCAGCGATCATTCTGCCATCTGAGAATCACAGGCGAGACAGAATGTAAGCGCGCACAGCTTGATCTTTGACTTTAGGCATCATTGAAACCGTGAAAAGTTGCAAAATGACACTTCAATGTACAATACTGATGCAAACTAACGCAAGAACCAAAAGACAGACCTGGACTATACAGAGTGCAATTAGTTGTATATAGAACACACTAGAAGATAGTGCTGATGCAATCAGCCTGAAAGGACATGATGAGGTGGCATGCATCCGTGTGTGTGTGTGTGTGTGTGTGTGTGCGCGTGTGTGTATTTCTGTGAACCGAATTCATATCAGCAATTCAGGGCTATTATGATGACAGGGAACAGAGTGTATTTGATGAGTGGGTTAACATGTATCTGGTATCAACCATGTAGATGAGGAGAGTCTGCAGGTGTCTGGATGCTACCCTAACCTCGCCTCCCCGCTGTGATTGGCAGGAAGAAGCGAGTACCACTGCCACACTAGCAATTAAAAGCTCTAATTAATCAGAGCTATTTAAAGAAGACTATTCATCGCCTCTGGCAGGCGGAGTGGAGAGCGAGATGAGAGCACATGATGAAATGCATACTCTCTCTCTCTCTCTCTCTCTCTCTCTTCCTCATTCACTCTGGTGTTTTTCCTACATGGTTTTCTCTCCAACTACCATTTAGAACTCAGCGTCTAGGCTCTAGTGCAGGAAGGCATCATGGTCAGCAGAAATGGACACTGTCAAGATTGAATGAGACTTCTGAGATTACATGCCTTTCACACAGAAATCCTGAATCAATCTTTATCTCAGTATGCTGTGGCCACTGGAGTAAAGCAGCCCAGGAGAAGAAGGAAGAGGAAGTCTGCACAGTGACTGGTTTATGTCATGGACAGGAAGAGTGATCCACTGTTTCTATTATTTTTTTTGCTGACTCTTGCATACAAACAGTTTCTTTATCCTTCTTTATCTCCCTCCAAAGTATCACATGAACTACACAATCTGTGATGATGTCACAGAGAAGAGCGCTCTGCAACATGTTATTTAATTTTAATCTTCCCCTTCCTTAAACAACCCAGTCAGAAAATATATCGTGTGATCAAGTAAATTTTGTGACTGTATTACAAAAGTCTTCTGAAATTGTCAATTGGGTTCATAACTGTCCGAATCTAAAGTCTTTTGGACTTTTACACCCGAGCCTAGTGGCATGAAGCAACTTAGTTTAATTTCTTCTGGATGGGATGCTAGTCCATCATAGGCTACCTTCCCAGCATGCTTTATTGGTACTAATTTATATGCTGGGAGGTCAGTGACAAACTTGTAATTGAGACCATGCCAATGGCACAGTCAGGGGTCTAATCAGGATTTGAACCCACAACCACAGACATGAGCCCAGCACCCTAACCCCTACATCACCGGCCTTAATATCTGCTCAGGGCATTGTTATCAGCTGGAAGGACAGTGCTGAACCTTCAGTCACTAAAATGCTTCCAGAACAAAGAAAATCATGAATGATTAAGCCAAGTTCAGGTAAATGTTTGGTAAAGAGAAATCTCCATAAAGGACATTAGAACTCATGACTACAATGAATAGCCAAAGTAGGAACAAACCAGGACTTATGAGCTGTGGAGTCTTAAGAAAATCACTTGTGATTGAGAATAATTGGAATAACTGACTTTTTTCTTTCTTTTTTGTGAAAAAGAAAAAAGACAAGAGTCTAGAGCTATTGGAAAAGTTCTTCTGATCAAATGCCTCAAATGTAGCCTATTCCACAATGATGGGCATGTCATGGAAGAAGGGAAGAACATGTCCCACAATCAAAGTCAAAGGCAGTACAACAAATTTTAAACTGTATGAATGGAGAAAACGTACAAAGAAAAAGCATTATTTAATGCATTTAACAATTCTGTTCCAAAATGCTTCAATTTCAGATAAATAAAAGACCTAAAGATGTAATTTTGGAAGAAAGATCTGCTTCATGTCTAGTGACATCCTACTGCTGTATCTTAAAGGGCAGCGAGGATTTTTTTTTTCTAAATCAGAGTAGTACAAAACAGAGATTTGTGTAGACTTTTTTTTTTCCTTTTGTGAGAGGACAGTGGGAAAGTTCCTGTGTTATTCTAGACAGGGACAAGCTTTTTTTTTATTGAGTAATTGTTATTAGCCAGTTAACCTCTGTGACTCACATATATAAAGACTGGAAGCACCTGTAGTGGTGCACATCTGAACAGATGAGACTGCACTCCATATCCAGGTGTGGATTTTATACTTGGTGACTGAGCTATTTGCTGGGGACCATGCCCTCCTCTGGGCTTACAGTTCATTGCTCATTCAGGGCTGCAATTTTAAGATCTGACAGTTTTGTACCATTACTGATTATTTCATTGCTGGCAGGATGCCTGTAGCTGTGGGTCATCAGTGTGCATGGCCCTAGAGTTTCAGCAAACTTTACTTTTGGTGTTTGTTTGTACTTAGAATTTATATTGCAGAGGGTTCCTACTAATAATAGTTTTTCATTCCCCTGTCTTAAGGAGCTGAGACCCAAAGTGTGGAGAGCAGATGGTGGTAGTATTTTCCTCCTGTGTGTCTGGTACACCTCTTCACAGTTAAACCTTTTGTATTGGTTCATATGTATGTGTGATCTGGGTGGCTCTTTAAAATATATTTCTGCTTTTACTTATTTATTTATTTAGCAAGCCCTCCCCACTGGTAAGCCTTAGCCTGGAGGGTTTGGTTTTATTTTCTGTTGTTGTTTGTGTGTGTGTTGTGTTGTCTGATTACTAGTTAGTAACGTTATTTTGTTTTGTTTTTTATGTGCATAACCTTGTCTCCTGCCTTTAAGTATAACAGACTTGTGTGCTATTGATCATTGGATACTGGTAAAGTAACTCATTTGTCTGGTAACAATTCACCAAATAGAATTATCCGGTTGCTTGTTGTCGCTCTTCTTACTCTGTGTGACTCTTACCCCAATCCAATGTGATCAGAAGGATTAAATTGGTATTTTCTTTTGCCCTGCTGCCCTCTTGTCACACATGTTTAACACAGCCGGAGTCCAGTGCTGCTCAATACCCCCATGCCACTGTGAACTTGACCTATACTTGTGTGCATGCATAAACATGTTTCTACCTTTCTACAGTATTAGAAAAGGAAAAACACGTAAACTTCTGGATGCACAAAAGCTATGTCATGGTGTCACCGTGGCAAGGTGTTTAGAGCAGTGGTCCCCA
Source organism: Plotosus lineatus (assembly GCA_024760905.1). Classification (NCBI taxonomy): domain Eukaryota; kingdom Metazoa; phylum Chordata; class Actinopteri; order Siluriformes; family Plotosidae; genus Plotosus; species Plotosus lineatus. Next base: position 87,005,177 of record CM045728.1, on the reverse strand, counting down.
ACCTTTTTATCACCACGGACCGGTCAACGCTTGACAAATTTACCCTGGACTTGGAGGGGGTCATAGATTGTTTGTATTGTAAATATAACATTTTTTTAATATAAATTATTATTATTAATAATAATAATCACTCCATGAATGTTATTTTTCAACAGCTGAAATACAGTTGGTTGGGAAGTAGAGCTTGAACTTTTCTTTAAAAAAAAACAAACAAACAAAAAAAAAAACAGTTGATCATGCACCAGCTGGGAGAATGAAGGCTCAGGCTCCATCTCACCCAAAATCCCCGATATTGTTGGAAACATGTCCAGCACGCCTCTATTCGTGTGTCGTTCCCTTGTGGGTTACATTTTAGCTCTCAAATAACCGACATATAACCGACAGAATCCGGTCACTTTTCAAAATAAAAGACTTTTCAGAATTAAAGATCGTTCAGACTCAGATAATAAATAAAACGGAAATAATGAATTGTTTCTTCTACGGACCGGTACCAATTGAGTCACGGGCCAGTGGTTGGGGACCACTGGTTTAGAGCATCTGCCTAAGTCAGTGCTTTTCAATTATTTTCTGTAGCACTCCCCCTTAGGAAGAAAAAAACATTTCAACCCACCACACACACCGCCCTGCGACCGACTATAAGTAGTTTTATTTGTCTATAAAATTATTAGTACACCTCTGCATAACATATCTTTATTAACATTAAAAACAAAAAAAAGAAAGAAATATAGTTCAACTTAAAATAAAGAAAAACTCCATCAACCTTTTAAATCTGTAACAGAAAAGATTTAAAGTGCACCAATGTGCTTGAAATAAAAAAAAATACATCCTTATTTAAACTCATTCAACTTATTTGTCTTAATATCTCTGTCTCTCTCCACCTTTCATTTCGCTCCTTTTAGAAATTTTTCCGTGTTGTTTCTTGAGGGGTTGTTTACTGGACTGTCTATCATTCCTTCGTGCAAAAAACCGCTACACCATAATGCCACAATAAGAGCGTCACTGCCAACTACTGGAGTGGAGGTGCAATTACACTTAATTCTCATACACTATTCTAGAAAAGCATGTTCTCCAGAGTCATACACGCTCACCCCGTCATCACACCGCACCACCCTGGCAGCATACCACGTCCCCCCAAGGGGGGGGCGTGCCCCACTATTTGAGAAGCACTGGCCTAAATGCAGGAAGTCCAGGCTTCTGGGAATCTACACGTTCTCCCCCAGCAGGGCTTTCTTCCAGGTGCCCTGGTTTCTTCCTACAGTCCAACAAAATGCATATTAAGTTAACTGGCTGTTCCAGATTCCTGGTAGGTGTCAGTGTGAATAGTTGTGTGCAATGGTCTGGCGAGCTGTTCAAGGGTCCCTGCCTTTGCACACTGTCTGCCTAAAATGATTAAGCAGTTCAGCAGGCTTCTCATTTTTGGCTTGGCTCTATCTTCTGGAACAGTAACTGGACCAAATATTTGGTGTTGCAGTCCAATGAAATAGTTCCACTTGAGAAATGTTCCCACAGAAAAGTTTTGTGAGGAGATGTTTTAACACACCTGAACAAAGTAAAAATCAACTTTCACTACCTGGATCAGGTGTGCTTGGTCTTAAAAGAAGAATGAAGAACAGGCTGAGGGTCTATGTGGAGTAAACTGAAAACCTGTGATGAAATGCCGTGCCACTTTCTTTCCTCAGGCGCCTCTGCACAGAGCATACTTCATAGTCCCAACTGGAATCTGAATCTTTAATCAGCTCTCTGCTGCCAGGCACTGAAATAATTACTTGTTATGTTATGGCATGCTGCGATGCAAAGAGCGAGCTGCATCATAAATTAACAGATGCCACCAGCTGACAGAGGAACCTGGATTCTCAAAGGTGAAATTCGAGATCGATAAAGAAAACAAGCCCAGCTGTTTATAACGGCATTAAAATTCCTAATAGGTTATGTTTAATGCTGTGGTCTTGTGTGTGTGAGATCCGTCGAAAATCCTCATGTTGTCTTGTAGAAGCAACTGAAATGCAAATAAGAATTCAACTTCAAAGAGATCTCTCCTTGATCAAGTAACCCAAGAATACATTTCACTGCACCAGACTTCACATAGACTTGACTAGATTAAACACAGCCTCTCAAACTCATTGAAAACTTCTCTTGTTCCCTCAATGGGAGTGCTGGGTGCTCTGAAGAAAAGTGCTGGATTATTTCCTTGTCTGAAATCTGTATCCTAGCCACAAACAAATTATTAAAACCCTGATATATATTTAGTGTTGCAGCTGCATCAACATGATGTGAAACATGTTTCTTAACAAAAACACAAATCATGTACATGTTAGTTAGAGTGTGTGCATGAATACATTGCACCAATCATCAAACTTGTAAGTTAATAGAGCCAAGAATGAACAGACATTAAAGATGGTGCTAACATTTTGTTCAATTAAAATTGGTGGAAATTAATGCAGAATTATTTAATAAAATAATTAAAGATTAAATATTAATAAAATATTAAATATTAAATATTAAATAAAATATTCATGTTTGTGCTGATGTAGTGCGATGTGATGCGACATGAAACAGACTTATTACAGGGACTACCCCAAACCTGATTATTTTCTAATATCAGTGCAGGCTGAAGTGTTTTTATTCATCTTAAACCACAGAGAGTTGCCAAGGATTACAACTTTTTTTATTTATTAAAGAACATCACGTGTTCTCTTTTACCAAATTATACTTTCATGAAATGTTGTGAAATATTCTGTTATCACATTACAGCAGCTATAAACATTTATGCCTCTCTTTTTCCTCTTTCTGGAAGATACAAACTCACTCAGTCACAAGATAAAAATAGAAACTGTAACTCCTCCACTGCATCTCAGAAACCCATGAGTTTGTAGATTTACAGGGTGACTCAAATAACCTCCCACATTTCAAAGGCCAGGGCTTTAAAAAGCGAAGGATAATTTAATTATTATTTTCACCCATAAAACTTAGTGAGGCAGGAAAGATGGAGCTATGGTCTGTTGGGGCCCAACCCCAACTTGAACACCTTGAGCTTGACGTTGAAAACTCAATGTGTGGTTTCAGTGAGATTCAGCTGCAGCACACAGCTCACAGGTCATTGGAAATGCTGAGGGAAATGTTTTCTAGATCAGGTTATCTCACTGCATAGTGATGTTAGGTGGCCGTCAGCCCATTCCCCTGATCTCATCCCTTGTAATCTTTTTCTGCGGTGCTACCATAAATCATGAGTTTATACTCATCAACCCCAAACTCCAGAAGCCCTTAAGGTTGCTATACGGAGCAGCTATAGCCTAATGGTTAGAGAAGCAGCTTTGGGACCGAACGTTCTTTGGTTTGATTCTTGAATCAGCAGGGAAAATGTGTGGTGATGGGAGGGACCTGCACCTTCCCTTCTCCACCTGCATAGCTGAAGTGCCCTGGAGCAAGGCACCTAACCCCCAAACTGCTCTTCGGGGACCCGATGTGTGAGTGTGTACTCACTGTTTATGTGTGTGAGAGCTCACTTTGAATGGTTAAGTGTAGCGGCATTGATGTCTCTTGCAGGTTTAATACATTATGTCAAAAAATTCCTCATTTGCCAAACTATTTACTCTCACTAGGTTTGCAGGGGGCTGGTACCTAGCTCTCCTGACACAATTGTGTCTACAGTGGTGTAGTGCTTTGCATGTTGGTCTCACAGTAAGAAAGCCATGGGTTCAATTCCCGGATTCAGTGTTTCTCAGTGTTCTCCATGGAGTTATGTTGTCCTCATGTTTGCGTGCGTTGCCTCCAGGTATGCTGTTTTTTTTTCTCCACAGCCCCAAAACATGCACATTAGACGAACTGACTGTTTCATATTGCGCTAGCAATACAGAACTGTCAACTGCAAAAACACAGATTGCAGGTAGTGATTTCCAGCTACAGGCAGTGATAGACAGATGGTATCAGTTTTCAAAGTTACACATTCAATAGCATGTATAACCTTCATTTGCATTCTGTCGTGCAGTTGATCTCTTTTTCATAAAGTGAATGAGTTTATTGCTTGAGGCTTGTGGAATGTCCCGGAGTTCACAGATATTCCTTGGAACAGGAACTCGGTCTGGTATGTGATCAATTGACTGAGTAGCTCAGCTTAGGTGATTGACTTCTAAGGTGTCTTATTGGTAAAAATGAACATCTGTAAAAGTTTGGTGAACTGACAGGCCAGCTTGCAACATGCCAACTGCTCCCCCTCCCCAGATGACTTGTGGCATCTGTGCTCCTGTGATGTGTGACAAATCTGAAGGATTTGGGGTGACTTTTTATTGTCCCCAACCTAAGGTGATCTGTGCACTGATGATACTGCTCTGACTGTGTAACAGCTGGACACACCTGTCTGTTGGATGCATTATCTTCTATGGGATGTAAATTCCTGAGCAGATGTAAATATATTCTGTTCATTTGAAACCGACGATCAATAGAAACCTATACTAAATACAAAAATAGCATTGAAACTCAAAATTTCATTAAAAAAAACACATTTTCACCTTTTAAGGTGCTGTGTATATAGTTTTGTTCAGCATGTCTAGAGAAAATCCTTGTTAATGAGTCATTACTCCAGAAATTTTGAGAATACCTTCTAAATATTCAGCACTGAGATATCAGTGACACTGTAGAACAATAATTATTATAGGTTTTATTTGTGGCCCTCGTAGTAAATTGTTACCCAGCAGAGTATCAAACGAGAACTCCACACAAATCTGATTACAATAGGTTTGACCCCAGAGCTGAGTGATGATGATGTCAAATACATGCAAAATTCACACTCAAAGCACTCATGCTCTAAAAATAGCACACACACACACACACACACACACACACACACACACACACATACACACAAGAACACACTTGACTTTGTAGTCACCTCTCTACCATCTGCAGCTTTGTGTCTGTCCATGACTCATGACTGCTGAAAATAATATTAACATTCTTAAAAGATATATCAAAACAATACACAATGTTATTTCAAAGTAAATCAATATTTCAGTAGTTACCCAGAATTTCTCATAGTCTAGCACTTTTATTAGTGTTTATTCATCAAAAAGAAAGGGAAAGTGGTGGTCTAGTGGTATTGAAGTTTTGCATGTGACGTCACAGGGTCACGTGACTTATGTTTACACGCCATATTGAACGGCATGATCGGGACGGCACTCGTTCATTCAACATCGCTAAACATTTTAAAATAAGTAATAGTGGTTCAACATTACCCAAATGGATGTTGTTTGTTGGTTACTAACTTCCCCGGAGTGATAGAAAATAACCAGTGAGTATGGTTATATCGTGTTGTGCTGTTGGCTGTGCAAATAGACAGAGGAGTGAAGCCTGCACTGTCATTTTATCGTTTTCCATCTGACCCGGAGAGAAAAGCCAAGTGGATCGCAGCGGTAAATAGGAAAGACTGGAACCCTACAGAATACAGTAGAATATGCAGCGAACACTTTGTATCAGGTAAAAATACATTATTATATAGGGCTAGTGTCTGTTGGCTATTCATAATTGGCTATTATCATTATACGGCAGCTATTGTCATTGAGGTAGCATCTGGTAAAAATAAAATTGGTGCTATAAAAATATATATATATATATATATATATATATATATATATATATATATATATATATATATATATATATGATTTTCTGAGTAGATCCTTCCGTAGGAGAGTGCTCAATACTTTTTGGTAGAGCAAATAAACAAAAATAAAAGGACAGGACAAAGACTTTCTATTGAAACTCCATTTATCACTACAGATCTGTTTCGAGGGGTGGTGAAACCATCCTCTCTCTTCAGGTGATTATAGAAGAATCTTTTATATTATATTTATATTCTTCTATAATCACCTGAAGAGAGAGGATGGTTTCACCACCCCTCGAAACAGATCTGTAGTGATAAATGGAGTTTCAATAGAAAGTCTTTGTCCTGTCCTATTTTATATATATATATATATATATATATATATATATATATATATATATATATATATATATATATATACTAGTCCTTCTAAAAAAATTTGCATATTGTGATAAAGTTCATTATTTTCTGTAATGTACTGATAAAAATTAAACTTTTCTATATTTTAGATTCATTGCAATCCAACTGAAATATTTCAAGTATTTTATTGTTTTAATTCTGATGATTTTGGCATACAGCTCATGAAAATCAAAAATCCCTATCTCAAAAAATTAGCATATTTCATCTGACCAATTAAAAAAAGGGGGGTTTTAATACAAAAAAAGTCAACCTTCAAATAATTATGTTCAGTTATGCACTCAATACTTGGTCGGGAATCCTTTTGCAGAAATGACTGCTTCAATGCGACGTGGCATGGAGGGAATCAGCCTGTGGCACTGCTGAGGTGTTATGGAGGCCCAGGATGCTTTGATAGCACCTTAAGCTCATCCACAGTGTTGGGTCTGGTGTCTCTCAACTTTCTCTTCACAATATCCCACAGATTCTCTATGGGGTTCAGGTCAGGAGAGTTGGCAGGCCAATTGAGCACAGCAATACCATGGTCAGTAAACCATTTACCAGTCGTTTTGGCACTATCATCAGGTGCAAGGTCGTGCTGAAAAATGAAATCTTCATCTCCATAAAGCTTTTCAGCAGAAAATCAAAATCTCCTGATAGCTAGCTGCATTGACCCTGCCCTTGATAAAACACAGTGGACCAACACCAGCAGCTGACATGGCACCCCAGACCATCACTGACTGTGGGTACTTGACACTGGACTTCAGGCATTTTGGCATTTCCTTCTCCCCAGTCTTCCTCCAGACTCTGGCACCTTGATTTCCGAATGACATGCAAAATTTGCTTTCATCTGAAAAAAAGTACTTTGGACCACTGAGCAACAGTCCAGTGCTGCTTCTCTGTAGCCCAGGTCAGGCGCATCTGCCACTGTTTCTGGCTCAAAAGTGGCTTGACCTGGGGAATGCTGCACCTGTAGCCCAGTCCACTGCTTCCACAGGTCCCCCAAGGTCTGGAATTGGCCCTTCTTCACAATCTTCCTCAGGGTCCGCTCACCTCTTCTGGTTGTGCAGCGTTTTCTGCCACACTTTTTCCTTCCCACAGACGTCCCACTGAGGTGCCTTGACAGCACTCTGGGAACAGCCTATTCGCTCAGAGATTTCTTTCTGTGTCTTATCCTCTTGCTTGAGGGTGTCAATTATGGCCCTGTGGACAGCAGTCAGGTCGGCAGTCTTACCCATGATTGCGGTTTTGAGTCATGAACCAGGATGGGAGTTTTTAAAAGCCTCAGGAATCTTTTTCAGGTGTTTAGAGTTAATTCGTCGATTCAGATGATTAGGTTAATAGCTAGTTTAGAGCGTCTTTTCATGATATGCTAATTATTTGAGATAGGAATTTTGGGTTTTCATGAGCTGTATGCCAAAATCATTAGTATTAAAACAATAAAAGACCTGAAATATTTCAGTTGGTGTGCAATGAATCTAAAATATATGAAAGTTTAATTTTTATCAGTACATTACAGAAAATAATGACAAGTACATTACAGAAAATAATGAACTTTATCACAATATGCTAATTTTTTGAGAAGGATATATACACGTGTGTTCAGGAGACCAAGTGGAAAGGTAGCAAGGCTGGACACAGGAGCGGGGTTTAAGCTGTTTTTTCATGGTGTGGGTGGGAAAAAAATGGAGTAGGAGTCATCTTGAAGGAGGGGTTGGTCAGGAATGTTCTCGGAGTGAAAAGAGTGTCAGACAGAGTGATGAGTCTGAAGTTAGAAATTGAAGGTGTGAAGTTCAATGTTGTTAGTGCTTATGCCCCACAGGCAGGATGTGAGCTAGAAGAGAAGGAGAGATTCTGGAGTGAGTTAGATGAAGTGATGCAGAGTACCCCCAGAGATGAAAGAGTGGTCATTGGTGCGGACTTCAATGGACACGTTGCCTGCACCAACAGAGGGGACGAGGAAGTGATGGGCAGGTATGGTATCCAGGTCAGGAATGCAGAAAGACAGCTGTTGGTAGATTTTGCAAAAAGGATGGAAATGGCTGTGGTCAATACTTTCTTCCAGAAGAGACAAGAACATAGGGTGACTTATAAAAGCAGAGATAGGAGCACACAAGTAGACTACATCTTGTGCAGGCGATGTAATTTGAGGAAGTCAGTGACTGCAAAATAGTAGTGGGGTAGATTGTTGCCAGACAGCATAGGATGGTGGTGTTCAGGATGACGCTGATGGTGAGGAAGGTGAAGGCAAAGGCAGAGCAGAAGACAAAGTGGTGGAAGCTGAAAAAGGAAGAGTGTCATGTTGTCTTCAAGGAGGAGTTGAAACAGGCTTTGGGTGGTCAGGAAGTGCTTCCGTATGACTGGCCAACTACAGCTAATATGATCAGGGAGACAGGTAGGAGAATACTTGGTGTGTCATCTGGAAGGAGAGGAGATAAGGAGACTGAGTGAGGCAGTGCAGGAGTGCGTACAAAGGAAGAGGTTAGCTAAGAAGAAGTGGGACATTGAGAGGACTGAAGGGAGCAAACAGGAGTACAGGGAGACACAGCATAAGGTGAAGGTAGCGGTGTCAAAGGCCAACAGAGAGCGTATGATGACTTGTATGCTCGGTTAGAAAGTAAAGAGGGAGAAAATAATTTATACAGGTTGGCACAGCAGAGAAATAGAGATGGGAAGGAAGTTAGAGTGATTAAGGACAGAGAGGGAAATTTATTGACTGATGACAGAAGTGTGCTGGGAAGATGGAAAGAGTACTTTGAAGAGCTGATGAATGAGGAAAATGAGAGAGAAAAAAGAGTAGAAGAGGTGACCGTCAAGGACCAGGAAGTAGCAAAGATTAGTCAGGGTGAAGTGAGGAGGGCATTGAAGAGGATGAAGAGTGGAAAGGCAGTTGGTCCTGATGACATACCGGTGGAGGTATGGAAGTGTCTAGGCAAGGCAGCAATATATTTCCTGACAAGAACATTGAACAAGGTCTTAGAGAGTGAGAGAATGGCAGAGGAATGGAGGAGAAGTGTGATGGTGCCCATTTTTAAGAACAAGGGAGATGTGCAGAGTTGTGGCCACTAGAGAGGGATTAAGTTGATGAGCCATATGATGAAATTATGGGAAAGAATAGTGGAAGCTAGACTAAGGGCAGAGGTCAGCATTTGTGAACAACAGTTTGGTTTCATGCCAAGAAAGAGCACCACAGATGCAGTGTTTGCCTTGAGGATGTTAATAGAGAAGTACAGAGAAGGTCAGATGGGGCTGCATTGTGCCTTTGTGGATCTGGAGAAAGTATATGACAGGGTGCCGAGAAAAGAACTGTGGTATTGCATGAGGAAGTCTGGAGTAGCAGAGAAGTATGTTAGGGTGGTGCAGGACATGTATGAGAGATGTAAGACAGTGGTGAAGTGTGCTGTCAGTGTGACAGAAGAGTTCAAGGTGGAGGTAGGACTGCATCAAGGGTCAGCTCTGAGCCCCTTCTTGTTTGCTATGGTGATGGACAGGCTGACAGACGAGGTTAGACAGGATTCCCCATGGACTATGATGTTTGCAGATGACATTGTGATCTGTAGTGAGAGCAGGGAACAAGTGGAGGAAAATCTAGAGAGGTGGAGGTATGCCCTGGAAAGGAGAGGAATGAAGGTTAGCCTCTGTAAGACAGAATACATGTGTATGAATGACAAGGACCCAAGAGGAACGGTGAGGTTACAGGGAGCAGAGATAAGGAAGGTGGAGGATTTTAAGTACTTAGGCTCAACAATCCAGAGCAGTGGAGAGTGTGGAAAAGAGGTGAAGAAGCATGTGCAGGCAGGTTGGAATGGTTGGAGAAAAGTGTTCAGTGTGATGTGTGATAGGAGGGTATCGGCAGGAGTGAAAGTAAAAGTGTACAAGATGGTGATGAGGCCAGCGATGTTGTATGGTTTAGAAACAGTGGACCTGGGGAAAAAACAGGAGGCAGAGCTGGAGGTAGCAGACATGAAAATGTTGAGGTTCTCTTTGGGAGTAACGAGGCTGGATAGGATCAGGAATGAGCACATCAGAGGGACAGCACATGGAAGACGTTTTGGAGACAACGCCAGGGAGGCTAGATTGAGATGGTTTGGACATGTACAGAGGAGGGATAGTAATTATATTGGTAGTATATCGCTGAGGTTGGAACTAACAGGCAGAAGGCTTCGAGGAAGACCAAAGAGATGATTCATGGATGTGGTGAAGGAGGACATGAAGGTAGTTGGTGTAAGAGAAGAAGATGCAAAGGATAGGGTGAGATGGAGGCAGATGATTCGCTGTGGCGACCCCTGAAGGGAAAAGCAGAAAGGAAAAAAATAAGAGGCTAATATATAAATAAAATATTTGAATTTATACAACCATTATAAGCAGTGATAATTGTAATTTATTATTGCATAAGTGCTTATTTGTGTAGCTCTATTTGGGGATAGAACACTCACCTTAGCCGTTATGAGGTGGTAGTATCTCTTCCCGGTTCCTGGCTCCCATTGTTGCATACAGCTTACAAATCCGGCACAAAATACTTGTAAGCTTCTATTGATTTGTAAGCTTTGCCAGTAAATGGAGATCGGCCGTGGACAAGATATGTCGAAAGATCCAAGTAGGCAAAAGCAGGAAGGAAAGAATGGTCGCATTCTAACACATTCCTAAATGTTGACTGCGGCATTAGATATGGTCGGCAATCCCCAGCTGCTTTATTTTACTCAAATACCTCGCCCTGTGGTCACCTGTCAGATGATTGACAACGTCTGACAATATTATAGTGTCATTGCTTTTGCCTGAAACTCTCGCATATTTTGCTTTCACTGTCATTATCGGTTGTTGTTGTTGTTGAAGCCATGCTTAGTGAATTGTGTGTGTGTGTGTGTGTGTGTGTGTGTGTGTGTGTGTGTGTGTGTGTGTGTGTGTGTGTGTGTGTGTGTGTGTGTGTGTGTGTTCTGGATCATGCTTGCCGTCCAAGATGGCGCATGAAGGTATCTGGGTCACGTGACTGCAAAACCTCAATAGGGCACTGGATTGTTGATCCTGAGGTTGGGGGTTTGAGTCCCCACAAGGTTGTCACACCGACGTAAAAACCTATGCCAAATCAAACGTGCAAATTATTCGCTGTGGCAACCCCTGAGAAAAGGGAAAAGCTGAAAGGAAATCTCTCATTCATCAAAAAGAAACACTTATTGTCTAATACAGTTGAAGCCATTTTATTCCGTTTTTTATAACAGCATCTTTCTATAGTTTGCATGTAAGAATTTTGACACCAGCAACACCATAACCCTGGCAAAGACATTTCTATTCTCCCTGTTCTTGCATTAGTTTTACTTCACAGTCTAAAGACACTAATAAAGGATACCTCAACCTGAATCAAACATAAAATAGCTGGGAAAATGAGAAGAAAGTACATGTACTCATGTAAACTTAATCCAGTCTCTAGAGGCCGTGACTAATTCAGATTTTTTTTTCATCATACTAACTAGTTAACTAATGTCACTGAGTAAATTTTAGGGAAAAAACATAATCCATCAAATCACCAAATCCTGGTATTTGCACTTTTCTCAACTGCCATTTCATCTGTAAACCTGTTTCATATACATGAAATATGATTTAGTATTTACAGAAATTGTGTAATCTGATTAGTTCGCAGTTTCAGTTATATACAGTCGGCCTCCTTCTTACGAAATTAATCCGTTCCAGAGCCTTTTTCGGAACCTGGAGTTTTCATAAGTAGAGACGCATTTTACATGTAAAACACGTGATTCATTCCAAGGCTCCCAAGACTAACCCATAAACTCTTTAAAAATTATAAAAGTACACCAATTTTGTATGAAATGTGTTAAAAGTAAAAGAAAATTATTTATTAAATCATTTAAACATTTTATTAACATATTAAACCATTTTATTAACATGTTTATTAATCAAACCATTATTAAACATTTTTTATTCATTTTTACATTCATTATTAAACATGCACCACCCACACTTGGCGGTGCGCACCACAGTTGTGGTGCGCTCCATGGCGCGCTCCGCCGAATGTGGGCTGCGTCGCAGCCGACGCCGGAGCTTTTGAGATGGGGCGCGGCTCATCCAGACCTCCAATCTGTCAAGCAAGTAAGTGCTCTTTGAATACTTGTTTAGTACTCAACTTTCACCTGTTTGCTTGCGGGATTGGAAATCCGGATGAACCGCGTTTTGTCCACATTCGGCGGCGCGCCACATTTTTTAAACATTTACTGAATTAAACAACTTAAAAACGAAAAATAAGCTGCAATGAGCACTCTCAAAAAACTCACAAAACTCACCAACCAACAGTACAACTCTCCTTTATGCATGTGATAAACAAGCATTATAGGTACAGTACTATCGAGATTCAGCTCCCTCCTGGCCAATGGGAGGCCAATGGGAGGCAAGCGGGGCGGGATGTTGGGAGACAGTCAATGAGAGAGCAACTCCCGCATTGATTGAATGTTTGAATGGCGCGTTTTAATGTCTGAATGGTGTGTTTGAATGTTTGAATGGCGCTTTTCGTAAAAAGAACTTGTTTCGTATACAGAGGACAAAAATTTAGGAAAATGTTTTTCGTATACTGGATTTTTCGTATACAGGGGTTTTCGTAAGAAGATGGCCGACTGTACAATTATTTATCAAAGGCTCTTGGGCACTGGAACCACCCACCTTGAGAGGAGCTGGATCCTGTCTCATTATGGAGCTTCTCAAGGGGATCTTTGCTGCCCCCTGTGTTGGTGCCCACATATTGGGGTTCTCCCCAGTTGACAAAAGGGTAGCCTACCACCGCCTTAAGGTGGTGGGATGGGCCTTGACTGTTCTTTGTGCTTACTCACCAAATGACAGTTCAGAATACCAAACTTTTTTGGAGTCCATAGGGGGTGTGCTAGAGAGCACAGACTTCAACGCCCATGTGGGCAATGACAGTGTACCTGCAAGGGTGTGATTGGTAAATATGGCTGCTGCGATCTGAATCTGTATAGTGTCTTGTTGTTGGACTTCTGTGCTCATCACAGTTTGTCCATCACGAACACCACATTTGAACATAAAGGTGTCCATAAGTGCACTTGACACCAGAACACCCTAGGCCTCAGTTCAAGAATCAACTTTTGAATTCTTCCAGCTCCAGCTCTCACTGGAGTGATTTGCAGCCAAGTTTGAAGTAGTCTTGATGAGAATTAGCACATTGAAGTCCGATAACATGGTTCTCAGATGGAACAGGGTGGAATGCACCCTACACATCTTGAATGAGATCCTACCCAAGTGGAGGAGTTCAAGTATCTTGGGGTCTTGTTCACAAGTGTTCTAAGAATGGAGTGGGAGCCAAACAGGTGGATTGCTGCAGCCTCTGCTGTGAAGGAAGCTGAGGCAGAAGGCAAAGCATTCAATTTACCTGTCGATTGATGTTCTTACCCTTACCTATGATCACGAGCTTTGAGAACAAGATCGCAAATACAAGTGGCTGAAATGAGCGTCCTTCGCAGGGTGGCATGGCTCTCCATTAGCGATAGGGTGAGAAGTTCTGTATGATCCTCACAAACTAATTTGCCTAACTCTAATTCATTTTACTGTCTAAATAGACTAATTTATGACACACTAAATACATCGCAGGTCATTTAGTAACATCTCTCACTGTCTATGGTGTGAAACATGTAAAAGAACCGTTGCTAATTTTCGACAAGAGTAGGCTGCAGGCTGCATAGCCGTCAGCGTGTCTCTGCCCTGTGAAGGCCTGGCGAGCTGTCCAGGGTGTACACTGCCCTTGCCCAGAGTCAGCTGAGACGTGCACCAGCCTCCCCACAAACCTAAGTAGGATTAAGAGCTGAGAGAAAATGAATGGTATACAAGCACATTCCTGACATATAAAATAAAACCTCAGATTTCTCATTTCTGATTAAATTGCATCATCATTATATATATATATATATATATATATATATATATATATATATATATATATATATATATATATATATATATATATATATATATATATATATATATATATATACAGTAATACCTTTACTTACAAATTTACTCTGTTCAAAGGGCAAGCTTGTAAGCCAAAACATTTGTTAGATAAAACAATTATTCCAATAAGAAATAACAGAAAACCAATTAATCAGTTCCAACCCCCTCCTAAACTCACACAACCACGTATATTTGATCTAATATATTAAAGATAAATATGTAAAAACAACAGAGCAGTGGTGGCCGAGTGGTATAGGATGTTGGATCGCTGGGGGTTGGTGGTTCAAGTCTCGCTCTCCACAAGTTTGTCACTGTCCCCCTGTCCAGCTAACTGGGTTATCAAAGTTTATCACTGTCTGTGGTGAGAGGCATGTAAAAGAACCATTGCTGACTTTCATAAAGAGTAGCTGCAAAGCCGTCAATGTGTTTCTATCCCTTGCTAAAGAGTTGTGTCAGGAAGGGCATCCGATGTAAAAACCTATGCCAAATCAAATGTGCGAATCAGATGATTCGCTGTGGCGACCCCTGGAAAAGGGAAAAAGCTGAAAGGAAAAGAAGAGAAATATTTAAAACAATAAATACTTCGTAATAATAATAATACATATACATTAACATTAATAACAATACATAATAATGAAACAAGAATAAACAATAAGTCAACTAACCCTTCCGATCATCGACTGCGGTGAAGATGTCACATGGGCAGGCATGAGATGGTGTGTAACAGAGGAGGAGAATTTGGTACATGTGTACAAATGCCAGTGAGGAAAGGCTCGTGGTGAGCTCCCACAAGGCCAGTAATTCTCAAATAGTGGGGTACTCCCCTTGAGGGGCATGGTGTGATGTCAGGGGTTATGACACTGGGGAACTGCTTTTTAGACATAGTGTACTAGAATTAAGTGTAATTGTGCATCCTCTACAGTAGCTGGCAGCAGCGCTCTCACTGTTTTCCCTATGGTGTAGGGGGAAAAAAGCACCGAGCAAATGATGTGAGGTGCAATAAACACTATTTATAGTCGTGCGCAAGGCGCGCACGGTGGCAGAAATGTTTTGTTTTTTTTCTTCCTATAGGGGACGTCACAGAAAATAATTGAGGAGCACTGCACAAAGCGTTCTCGGAGAATGGAGGAATACATGTGGAAGAATATGAGGCTAATTGGCCCCAAAAAGCCACTTCCCCAGTAGCGCTCATAAATCAAATTTTTGCTTGTTGGATAGGGTAGATTTTTTTTGTGGAATTGAAGCTCGTATTATGGAAAATTCGTTATAAAAGACACCCATAAGTCAAGGTATCACTGTACCTGTATTTATTATATTGAATGAGTTGATCAACATTGTATGAATATTTTTATTTAGGCTTTGTATAAATATCTTCCCTCTTTATTATATTCATGAATCATACAAAATATATCATTATATAAATTTATATCATTATATAAATTGACTTCTGGCCTGGTTACACAAACGTGAAATTTTGGTGTTTAGAGAAATTGCAGGATATAAAACAAATCCTGCATAACAATTAACTTTGGTGAAGGTGAAACAAGAGGTATAAAGCAGATGTTCCTTCATACATACACAATCAGCTAAAGAACTCCAGGGAAAAATTATGTCATTATCAGTATCCCCTCTATCACTAGATGTGCCACAAATTGTAACTGGCCAGAATAGGAAGTGATACAGAACCAGCACAGACACATATTATATGTATTGCATATTGATGAGTATGACAAATGAGAAGCCTTTGGGATATTCATAGGCAAATACCATTGATGGCTTCAGTAGAAGAATGATTCATCAAAACATGTATTGATGACTTTTTGAGACTAATGATCTGCTTTAAACCATGCAAAACCAATAACAACCCACAAATCATTGAGGGTGTTTTATTCCAGACTCTCATACACAGTATGACTTGATCATGAAACTGAAAATTAGCACTTTACTCAATGCTAAGGGACCGCATGACACTTTGAATAAGGACATGTCAGTTTTAGGTTAAGTACTATAAATTATAGGCTAAATGAGCTTAAACCAAGAGTGCAGTGTATTCGGCTGAATGGACTGCTCTTCACAGAATTTCTATTATTACTAATATCAAAAAATTATAGCCCAATGGCTGTAGTTTTATTAAAGATCACTATCTGTATTTCAGTTGAATAGGAGTAGCTCAGTGTGGCGCCGACTGTCTGGAATAACTATAGAATAGGGATGTAACATTATGCAGAGCAAATAGACAATATGCTCAAGACAGATAGAAATACAAATAACAACAAAGGAGTTTTTGTTTGTTTGTTTCTTTCTTCTAAAGAAGGTTGACTGAAAGGCTCACAAGGCACTACTGTGCATCTCATAGAAAAAGTGTCCGGTGTGATGTGTGATAGGAGGGTATCGGTAGGAATGAAAGGAAAAGTGTACAAGACAGTGATGAGGCAGCGATGTTGTATGGTTTAGAAACAGTGGCGCTGAGGTAAAGACAGGAGGCAGAGATGAAAATGATGAGGTTCTCTTTGGGAGTCAAAAGGATGAATAGAATCAGGAATGAGTGCATCAGAAGGACATCACATGTAAGATGTTTTGGAGACAAAGTTAGAGAGGCTAGATTGAAATGGTTTGGACATGTACAGAGGAGGGATAGTGAATATGTTGGTAGTAGGATGCTGAGGTAGGAACTACCAGGCAGAAGGTCGAAGAAGACCAAAGAGAAGATTTATATATATATATATATATATATATATATATGTGTGTGTGTGTGTGTGTGTGTGTGTGTGTGTGTGTGTGTGTGTGTGTGTGTGTGTGTTAGCCCTGAGATGGCATCAAAGATGTTTAGAAAGTACCCCACTTTTGCACAATGTCACCTTCCCTGTAACCCTAGTGGAATTAAGCAGGTCTGCAAATAAATAACTGAAATTTTAAGGCATTTAGCAAACACTATTATCCAGAGCACCTTATACTTTTGACCTTATTGATACAATTGAGAAATCAATGGTTGAGGGTCTTGTTCAAGGGCCCGACAGTGGCAGCATGGAGATACTCTGGCTTGAAATCCCAACTGACTGATTAGTAATTTCAACTACTGAGCCCCCACACCCCTGATCCAACATCCTTAACAGCAGTCATTGATCATACAAAGAAGGCAAAGGAAGTATTTTCACCTTTCTCATCTCACAAAGTACATGGAGATTTTGAATGCAACATCTACTGTATTGCTACTGTACTGCTATAGTATTGTATATGTATTGCTACTGTATTGCTATAGAAGATCCCTTCCCGCCAAAGCAAAGTGTTTGATAAAACACTGATTCAGTTTTCTCTTGGTTACTCAGTTTGTACAGCTGATGGCTTTTATTTAAAATAGAGCCAATAAACATTTCCTGCTGTGGTGATGCATGAGAAGTGATGGATGACCAGAAGTGATCTCATGAGGCTTGTAGTTTTAGTGCTGTGCTGGCAAATTTGCATTTTGAATGGATACAAGTTTTCATTTCACTGACTCCTGACGAGTATCAGATGAAGCATATACATATACAGATTTAAAGATTAAGACTATTTTTATGTTAGTATACCCTGCTAGTATTTGTGGACATCTGAACTTACTGTTTATTAGGGTGTTGTACACTAGGTAAGGTGAAAAAAAATCATCCCTGCGATTAGTGAGCCCTTGTAGCATTATAATATAATGCTATGGATGGTTAAACATGTCCATTCTGTGCCTATTACGCCATAAACTGATGGTGACGTACATATATATATATATATATATATATATATATATATATATATATATACATATATATATATATATATATATATATATATATATATATATATATATATATAGAGACAGAGAGAGAGAGAGAGAGAGAGAGAGAGGAGAAAAGGCAGGAGTCTAGGACTGAAAGTAGAGACTTTGAATGTTGGAACTATGACAGGAAAAGCTAGAGAGCTGGCTGACATGATGCAGAGGAAGAAGGTGAGCATTGTGTGTTTAGAAGACCAGGTGGAAAGGTAGCAAGGCTGGACACAGAAGTGGCGTTTAAGCTGTTTTATCATGGTGTGGATGGGAAGAGAAATGGAGTAGGAGTCATCTTGAAGGAGGGGTTTGTCAGGAATGTTCTAGAAGTGAAAAGAGTGTCAGACAGAGTGATGAGTCTCAAGTTAGAAACTGAAGGCGTGATGTTCAATGTTGTTAGTGCTTATACCCCACAGGCAGGATGTGAGCTAGAAAATAAAGACAAATTCTGGAGTGAGTTAGATGAATTGATGCAGAATACCCCCAGAGGAGAAAGAGTGGTCATTGGTGCAGACTTCAATGGACACGTTGCCTGCACCAACAGAGGAGACGAGGAAGTGATGGGCAGGTTTGGTATCCAGGACAGGAACACAGAAAGACAGATGTTGATAGATTTTACAAAAGGATGGAAATGGCTGTGGTGAATACTTTCTTCCAGAAGAGACAGGAGCATAGGGTGACTTATAAAAGCGGAAGTATGAGAACACAGGTAGACTACATCTCGTGTAGGCAATGTAATTTGAAGGAAGTCAGTGACTGCAAAGTTGTAGTGGGTGAGAATGTTGCCAGACAGCATAGGATGGTGATGTGCAGGATGATGCTGATGGTGAGGATTATGAAGAAGGCAAAGGTAGAGCAGAAGACAAAGTGGTGGAAGCTGAAAAAGGAAGTGTGTCGTGTTTTCTTTGAGGAGGAGTTGAAGCAGGCGCTGAGTGGTCAGGAAGTGCTTCCAGATGACTGGACAACTACAGCTAATGTGATCAGGGAGACCGGTGGGAAAGTCCTTGGTGTGTCCTCTGGAAGGAAAGTAGATAAGGAGACTTGGTGGTGGAATGAGGAAGTGGAGGAGTGTGTACAAAGGAAGAGGTTAGCTAAGAAGAAGTGGGATGAGAGGATTGAAGAGCATAAACAGGAGTACAGGAAGATGCAGTGTCAGGCAAAAGTAGCGGTGTCAAATGCCAAACAGAGGGTGTATGATGGCTTGTATGCTAGGTTAGACAATAAGGAGGGAGAAAATGATTTATACAGGTTGGCACAGCAGAAAAATAGAGATGGGAAGGGAAGGACATGCAGCAAGTTAGAGTCATTAAGGACAGATAGGGAAATGTATTGACTGATGACAGACGTCTGCTGAGAAAATGGAAAGAGTACGTTGAAGAGCTGATGAGTGAGGAAAATGAGAGAGAAAAGTAGAAGAGGTGACCGTTGAGGACCAGAGAGTAGCAAAGATCCGTGAGGGTGAAGTGAAGAGGGCATGGAAGAGGATGAAGAGTGGAAAGGCAGTTGGTCCTGATGACATACCGGTGGAGGTATGGAAGTGTCTAGGAGAGGTAGCAGTAGACTTTCTGACAAGAACATTCAACAAGATCTTAGCGAGTGAGAGGATGCCAGAGGAATGGAGGAGAAGTGTGCTAGTGCCCATTTTTAAGAACAAGGGAGAAGTGCAGAGTTGAGGCAACTAGAGAGGGATAAAGTTGATGAGCCATACGATGAAGTTATGGGAAAGAATAGTGGAAGCTAGACTAAGGGCAGAGGTCAGAATTTGTGAACAACAGTTTGGATTCATGCCAAGAAAGAGCAAGAGAGATGCAGTGCTTGCTTTGAGAATGTTAATGGAGAAGTACATAGAAGGTCAGAGGGAGCTACATTGTGCCTATCTGGATCTGGAGAAAGCATATGACAGGGTGCCGAGAGAGGAACTGTGGTATTGTATGAGGAAGTCTGGAGTGGCAGAGAAGTATGTTAGAGTGGTGCAGGACATGAATGAGAGATGTAAGACAGTGGTGAGGTGTGCTGTTGGAGTGACAGAAGAGTTCAAGGTGAAGGTGAGACTGCATCAAAGATCAGCTCTCAGCCCCTTCTTGTTTGCTATGGTGATGGACAGGCTGACAAATGAGGTTAGACAAGGATCTCCATGGACTATGATGTTTGCAGATAGCATTGTGATCTGTAGTGAGAGCAGAGAACAAGTGGAGGAAAATCCAGAGAGGTGGAGGTATACCCTGGAAAGGCGAGCAATGAAGGTTAGTCTCAGTAAGACAGAATACATGTGTGTGAATGAGAGGGACCCAAGAGAAATGGTGAGGTTACATAGAGCAGAGATAAAGAAGATGGAGGATTTTAAGTACTTAGGCTCAACAATCCAGAGCAATGGAGAGTGTGGAAAAGAGGTGAATAATCACGTGCAGGCAGGTTGGAATGATTGGAGAAAAGTGTCCGGTGTGATGTGTGATAGGAGGGTATCGGCAAGAATGAAAGGAAAAGTTTACAAGACAGTGATGAGGCCAGCGATGTTGTATGGTTGAGAAACAGTGGCGCTGAGGTAAAGACAGGAGGCAGAGCTGGAGGTAGCAGAGATGAAAATGATGAGGTTCTCTTTGGGAGTCAAGAGGATGAATAGAATCAGTAATGAATGCATCAGAAGGACAGCACATGTAAGATGTTTTGGAGACAAAGTCAGAGAGGCTAGATTGTGATGGTTTGGACATGTACAGAGGAGGGATAGTGAATATATTGGTAGTAGGATGCTGAGGTAGGAACTACCAGGCAGAAGGTCTAGAAGAGGACCAAAGAGAAGATTTAT
The DNA here is from genome assembly GCA_024760905.1 of Plotosus lineatus. NCBI lineage: Eukaryota > Metazoa > Chordata > Actinopteri > Siluriformes > Plotosidae > Plotosus > Plotosus lineatus. Next base: position 86,984,624 of record CM045728.1, on the reverse strand, counting down.
GGATGTGGTGAAGGAGGGAGGACAAGAAGGTAATTAGCGTAAGATATATATATATATATATATATATATATATATATATATATATATATATATATATATATATATATATATATAAGTAAAAATAAAGGAGAGGACAAAGACTTTCTGTTGAAACTTCATTTTCACGTGAAAATGAAGTTTCGATAGAAAGTCTTAGTCCTGTCCTTTTATTTTTACTTATATTTGCTCTAAGAAAAAGTATTGAGCACTCTCTTATGGAAGGATCTACTCAGAAAATTCTCTCTCTCTGTCTGTCTCTCTCTCTCGCTCTCTCTCTCTCTATATATATATATATATATATATATATATATATATATATATATATATATATGTGTGTGTGTGTGTGTGTGTTTGTGTGTAATGTATGTCTATTACAAGGTAAACAAAAACAATCATTCATTCACATTCATACATATAAGCAATTTAAAGGTACCAGCTGCCCTAATGCAGTCCCGTCTGTGATCAGTAGAAGGAAATTGGGGTACCTAAAAGAAACCAAAACAAATATGGGAAGAACATGCAAACTCCACACAGGAAAGTTTTAGATGCCAATGACTTTGAACCTGATTCAAGCTCGTGCTAATCATTAAACCATTGTTCCATCTCATTAACAATTATACACTGAAGGTGAGGTGGATATCAGTCAATAGCCCTCAAACCGTAATGTCAAGGTGTTGTGGGCTTGCTCATTAGGGATGTGTAAGGGTAATAGGAAATGTTTTAAATTCTTTTCTACTTTTTAAGCCCATACCTTTACTGTTTCACTGTATAAAGCTGCTTTGCAACTATGTCAGTTGTAAAAAGTGCTATACAAATAAAATTGAATTGAATTGAATTGAATTGAATATTTAATTCAGAAACATTCACATAACGTGAAGCAAATTTTTATTAATTATGGTGCGGACTGGTGGCATCCCTTGAATATCGCGGATAATGTAGACCAGACCTGGCCGCGATATTCGAAAAACTGCGAAGTAGGAACGCCATGCCCCCCGCCCCCAATTCTACCATGTTGTCTCATTTCTATGTTTTCGCGTCTATACAATATCAAGAAGTGTATATTAAACGTTACACAGTTATATGCATATGTAAATACTGTAATGTATTAATATATAAATACTTTAAGTACTGTACTCACCTCTGACAGAAGCTCTTCTTCGCTGTGCAGGATGTTCACAAACACTATACAGTAAGATCACAAAATCACAAAAAATCCCGCGGGAATGTGCGAGGCAACAGCATCACGCGTGTAAGCCAATCATCTCGTGAGACTGAGTTGAGTGGGCGGGAGGCAATAGCGTCACACCTCTAAGCTAATCAGCTTGCGAGATTGAGTTGAGTGGGCAGTCCCTGCCTGAACTGGGGAGGAGGGGCACTTGAGTCTGTCGTTTAAAAACAATGGACGCAGCCTGCCTTGGGTCTCTGCCTTCCACTTGCTTACATGTGAGTTTCAGTGCGAATTTTGAATTTTTTATGCTTTTTTTTTTTTATACCGCGATGTACAAAGAGCGCGATGGTCAAATCGCGAAGTGGTGAGGGCTGACTGTACTACACATAAATATAAACAGTAAACTAAATCAACATTTTTACAGTCATACATAAAGCCTCCAATTTTACAATAATGTTCCCCCACAGAGGAACATCCCCTGCGGATCCAGCTGAAATCCTCTGCAGATTCTCCATCTCAGCTAAATCTAGGTGAAGGGGTACTAACCAGTGTTTCACTGGACACCCACACACACACACATACACACACACACACACACACACACACACACACACACACACTAATTCTCATTCATACTCACAGCTCGGGACAATTTGGAATTGCCAATTATCAGAATGTGTTTTTTTGGACTGGGGCGGGCTGAGTACCAGGAGGAAACCTACATAATGTATGGGAAAGCATGCAAATTACACACAGAAACTCCCTCACCGAACCAGTACCTACTGTGAGATGGGCATGCTCACCGCAATGCCATTGTGCTGCCAAGAATGTTTTTGAGAAGTCAATAATGACATGCTTACTTTAAACAAAAGATAAGAGCCTCTGAAAACTGATTTTTATTTTTTTCACCCCCTTGCAGCTATGTCTTTTGATTTTTACCTTCCCCTCATTCATTCTGTGAAGAAACTTCAATGGTGTATGTTTTTATTATTTATTTATTCATTGTTTACTGTAAGGTTTTCATATAGTTCCAGTTTCCTCGAGGACTTTTTTCTGAGCAGAATGAGTGCTGGGTAAAGGTCTTAAGAGCAGGTTTTTGTACAGTCTGTCTGTACACAGCACTTTTCACCAACTGCACCACTTCCAGTAATTTGCCTTGGTCTATGTGGCAGATTTCCAAGATATTACCGTCTGCTTTTCAGACATAATTTAGACAGTCTTCACATGTACAGGCTGTTAGGGTTTGATATTTTAGGTAAGCTTGATGGACTTATTTTTATGCAAACTGAAAAAAAATCTAACTGCCCTCTCAAATGTCTGCTGACCACGGTATCAGGATACCCCCCCCCTCCCCGGACGTTCACCCCTCCTGACAACCACCCCTAGACAACTACCCCCTAGACAACCACCCCCCCTCGGACAATTACCCCCTAGGACAATTACCCCCCAAGACAACCACCCCCTAGGACAACTACCCCCTCGGCCAATCATTTACAGAGCTTTAAGTTTAATCTGTGGATAAAGGCTCAGTTAGGTACTTTGATCTTATGCCTTTGTCTACATTTTTCTAAATGTTTTCTCTCCTTTGGGCAAGTCGTAACTAATATGCCTAGCTTCAGTTTCAGCTAAGTGGCATGTTAATTAGCCTGGCCCCTGCGCCGCAAACAATACCGCTAGTCTGTGTCAAATATTTTAAATGGGCCAATCATACACTGAAAATGTGTGTCACAGCTCAGTGAATTAGCATTTATTCCACTAGATGACATCAGTGACGCATTCGAAACACTGTCAGAGCTTATGCCAGAAGCTGCCCAACCAGTAGCCGACTACTGTACTTCGAAGATACCTTCATTGGCCGTCCTCACCGTCGTGGTTGTCGACTGCCAGCATCTCCCATGCAATGTGGAATGTGAAGAATCGAGTTGAAGAAGGAATTCCACGTACCAACAACCACATTGAGGGATGGCACCGCCACATGCAGTCAAATGTTGAAGTTTACCACCCCAACTTCTGGACATTCTTAGGAGTGTTACGACGGGAACAATCATTAAATGAGGTTGTAATGACTCAGATGTCAGTAGGTGTACCAGCTCCACCTCAGAGAGAGAAGTACAAAGCCATCACGCAACGTGACTGACTAAAATTGTTGCTGACTACGAAAACAGACCATTAGTAGATTATCTAAGAGGAATTGCACACAATATTCAATTATAAATGTTTAAATTATATGTTTCATTTGTACATTGATCATGTTTATGAATAAAACACATTAAATCTCAATCAAGGATATTTCTTATTATTTTGTATTATCATCTTATATTATCACCTTGCATTATCATCTTACATGCACCTACATTCATTGACTATCCCCATCAAAGTAAATTTGACAGGGGTGGTTGTCCTAGGGGGGTAAGTGTCCTAGGGGGGAGGTTGTCTGGGGGTAATTGTCGGGGTGAACAACCGGGGCTGAACGTCCTATCGGGGGTAAGTGTCCTAGAACCACTGACCACACAGAAGCCATGCCCCGACCCATGGTGATACAAATGCCAGTTGTTTGCGCGGAACTCTGGATAACGGCACTATCTATCAGTGAAATTACACCATTTAACCAATTTAACTTAATGGTTCTGTCTTTTAGAAGTGCATAATGAAGCACATATAATCCTGTTTCATATTTATGATTTACTTTTTTTATATTACCAACACATTACAATTTTACATTGAGCTCAGGCCATTCCTTCATAAAGTATAGCATTGTTCATTATCCTTAGCTAATGTTGTGGCAATTAAAAGGTTTTACATGGTTTTCCAGATTTTGTACAGGCCTGGGAAATGTGCATTATATCCAATAGGATAATTGCTTTGTTTGAAGTTAATCATTTCTCACAGTGCTGCTGCCGCCACATTAATTAGAAAAAAAATAAAAAGATCAGAAAGCTTTTCAAATATAAAAGTGCAAGGCAAATATAGAGGAAAGAAAATGAATTGGACAGCACAAAAGTATCATGATTATACTTTTTATAGTTTGCATCTAGTACTTCTGATACTTCATCGCCTTCATTAATGAAAAACTCTGCTTGACAAGCATTAAATTATTATAATTAAGTTTAAAAATCTCAAGGAATGGCTGGTCTTTTCAATGTCTTCAATTGTTAGTCAGCTGGTTTGTTTTATATACAGTACATAAAGCTTTATATATTTTTATAGATTTTATATATTTAGCAGGTTAGTATAATGTGTGTGTGTGTGTGTGTGTGTGTGTGTGTGTGTGTGTGTGTGTGTGTGTGTGTGTGTGTGTGTGTGCAGATATTCTTGCAACACATTTAAATGCCATTATTTGAAAGCTTGTTGACAAAGCATTAGATGTGTATGTATCCTAAGTATGTTTACTCTTAGTCAATTCCCACCCACTAACTCTCTCTTCAAATCATTCATGACCTACCATCTGATTCAACCAGCACAGGCATCCTATGGGAGACGTGAAGCCACCCAAGCACATCTTTTCTATAAACTTCCATTTAAAATGCTGAATCACAAGTCAGCACTATATGTCCTTCATTAGACATGAGCTCACAAAGGCACCTGATTGACTAATGCCCCTTGATTGACATGAGAGCGAGAGAGTAATACCATATTCACTATCTAGTCAATGGCCCATGGCCAATCTAGATGTCTTTGGCATGCATAAGATAAGATTCTCCAGGATGTTCTGAACTTCCGTCTTTTTCTGGTGCACCGCTTAGGAGCCCCGATTTGTTATTTATATGGTTGTGAATGTTGAGAAAACTAACAAATCGTCAGGAACTGCCAGATTTAAGTAAAACGGCAAATTTTGCAACAGGTTTCCAAAAAAAAAATGGAAGCATAATGTGTTGTTTTTAGGTATTTACTATCTTGTATCTCAACTACAACTGAAGTCAAAATTGGGAAAAAAAATTTTTTTTTAATAAAAATCACCTCAACCTGTTACTCCATCTAATCACCTCCACTGATACATCCATCTGATACTACAGCAGAGTCATCAGAAAACCTCCAAAGATGTAAGGTTTCTGTAAGGTAGCTGAAGTCTACTGGGTAGAGGGTGTAAAGGAAAGAGGAGAGTGCGGTTCCTTGTGGTGCTTCAGTGTTGCTGGCAATCGTGTCTGGCACACAGTGCACATACTGTGGTCTTCCGGTCATGTAGTCCACAATCCAGGACATGAGAGAGACGTCCACCTGTATCAGTGCCAGCTTCTTACCTAGGAGGGTTGGCCTGATACTGTTCAATGCACTATAAAGTAAAAAAATATGACATTCATTTACTCTTAGCCACTCATTTGCAAAGTATTAGGGCAATGGGGAGGCTAGAACTTATCTCAGCCAACATTGCAAGGCAACACCAACACACACTCCAATTTACAATCTATGCAGAATTTGAAACAGCCAATTAGCCTACTTTGCATGGCTCTGGACTATGGAAGGAAATCAAAGTACCTGAAGAAAGCCAACACAAGCACAGGGATTGCATGAAAACTCCACAGAGAAACGCCTGAGCAGAGACTCGTACCTGCTGTATTGGTCATTATGCTACTGTGCTCCCTCTAACATTTTAACTTCCTGTGAGAATTTTTTTTAATCTTTAAGTCTATACTGTTGCTTTTACTCTACCCTTTTCCAGAGTAGGCTAAGATGGGCACCAGCGTCCCCCAACCCTAACTGAAGACCTGGGTTCAAGAAGAAATTAAGTCACATTTTCCAAAAAAATGAAGTGATACTGCAACTATAAAGTAGAGTGTCATGTGCATCATTTAAAGACAACAATCCCCAAATATAAGTATTGACGTCCTCAGTACAGTCAGCCCCCTACTTACGAAACCCCCTGGGTACGAAAATTCCGGGTTACGAAAAGCATTTTCCTAAGTTTTCATCCCCGAGATACGAAAATAACCTCCTCTTACAAAAAGCACCAAATGCCCCATTCAAAATTCAAACGCACCAATCAAAATTTCACACGATGCGCGGGTTGTTGCCAACATCCCGCCCCGCTGGCCTCCCATTGGCCAGAAGGCAGCTGACATTACCCATACTTCCTGTACCCATACTTCCTGTTTGTCAAACACATAAAGGAGAGTTGACTGTTGGCTTGTTTTGAGATTGATCATGCAGCGTTATATTTCATTATCGCTGAAACCCCTCTACAATTGGGACGATATTGAACCAGAAGGAGACCTTAAAGCCGAAATACATTGACGGAGGTGATTATTTCAGCAGGATATTAAAACAGATTGCTCTGTGGGAGAAGACCTCCGATCTCGCAAGGAAGCAAGTTAATATTGAATGAGGACCTTTGATCTTTCAAACAGGTACTGTAATTCCGCTTTAAATAAAAAATCCTATCCATTTAAACATTTAAATAGAATTGGTCTGTCGGCTGCACGATGCATGTGGGCGGGGCCCGAGTTTTGTGTGTGTGTGTGTGTGTGTGTGTGTGTGTGTGAGAGAGAGAGAGAGAGAGAGACGGCCTACAGAGTCAGTCAGAGATGAAAGGAGGCTTAACTCTTGAGTTTTTAGTTTAGTTTTCAGTAATTCAGTAAATGTTTAATAAATGTGGTGCATGTGAGCAAAACGCAGCTCATCTGAACCTCCGATCCATCAAGGAATCAAGTTAAAGTTGAGTTTGGACCTCCGATCTGTCAAGCAGGGAATGCACTTTGAACTCCACGTTTTAAAATGCTCCAGCATCCTGCTTGTGGGTGGAGCCTGCAGCGCCACAATAAACATTTAATGTGTATTCAATACACATTTAATGTGTACTGTATTGTGTGTGTATGTGTGTGAGGTATAGAGAGAGAGAGAGAGAGAGAGACAGTGTGTGTGTGTGTGCGTTAATAGAAATGTTTAATAATGGTTTAATTCATAAATATGTTTATAAAATTATTTGATATTTTAATAAAATGTTTAAATGGTTTAATAAATATTTTTTTTACTTTTAACATATATTTCATACAAAATTGGTGTACTTTTATCATTTTTAAAGGGTTTATGGGGCAGTCTTGGGAGCCTTGGAACGAATCAGGTGTTTTTACATGTAAAATGCGCCCCAACTTATGAAACTCCCGTGTTACGAAAAGGGCGCTGGAACGGATTAATTTCGTAAGTAGGGGGCCGACTGTACTTATATACAGCCTTCCCTGAATCTACTGAGTTTTTGTGCAAGAAATATTCAAGTCTTTGCATGGATTTGCATGGTAAAAAAAATACCTATGTGAGTTAATATATTTGTACAACATAACTTATTCATTTTCTGTAACCGCTTAATTCTGATTAGACTTGTGAGGAGGCTGGCACCCATCCCTTTACCCAACTCTGGGTGAAGGAACAGTACACCTTAGACAGCTCGCCAGGACATCGCATGGTAGAAACACCCTGTTGGCTATGCAGCCTGCTCTTGACGAAAGTCAGCAATGGTTCTTTTACTTGCCTCACACCATAGACAGTGAGGCAAGCACTATAGATAGTTCACTGCACTGTGGGGACAGTGACAATCTGTTAAGAGTGGGGTTTGAACCGCCACAATAATCCAACACCTTGGTCAGTAATCCAACACCTTTACCACCAGGCCACCACTGCCCAAAGGTAGCTAATCAAATAATAAAATGCAAGGGATTATAGTAACAACGACTGTTTGACATTCAGAATCTGAGAGAAACAGCATGCGTGTGGTAAAAGTACCGAAGCCCGTGGCAAGAAGCACCAAAGTTTGAAACTGATTTTCTCTTTTTATTTTTTTTATTTATTTTTTTCATAATAAAGGATTGTTTTTCCACAAAAGTATGTCTGTGTACTTTGTATAACCACTGGGACTAACAGCAGGTGCCACTGAGTGTTATCTTTTAAAAAAGTATCTGCAGCATGTTTTCAAAAATTTTACCATTCGTATCTCAAAAGTGTTATTTTGTGACTAACGTACTTATTGCACCCAGGTCTTCAATTAGACTTAAGTGGTTCAGAAACTGGATGAATACTATTAAATAAAATTGTACTTCATGATTATTTAAAGTCAAACAGCTCCATCACTTCCATCAATTTTGATGTTGAAATCTCTCTTTTCTACATTTGATCACTCTATGTGCTTCTCACCTGGATAACACTTATTACACTACATTACCCAAACCCAACTCCACCTTCCTCACTGTTGGTGATTCATCCCTCATTGAATAATAATTTGTGCATGACTACACTCTTAACTTGGTGCCTGAAAAAGTACCTAAAGTTACTCTCTTCATTCCGTTTTTTTGCAGTACCTCACCCTCACCCATCTGTGACAGCTGTCCACTATCAAAAGGCAGGATTATATCTTCTACATGTTATATCTGCTATATTGGCAAACCTGTCCATCAGGAATCGATCTGCAAATGAAACAGTGTAATTTCACTTTTCTGTTGAAAAATACTGTACGCAGTGCAGGATGGAGATCAATATGCTTTCACTGAGGTTCGAGACAGTATTGTGAAGATGCCAAGAGAAAATAACTGCTATACATGAAAATATCAATGTACTGTAAACCTTGACGTGAGGTCAATAAGTAAAAACATTAGTGTGTTCACTGCATTTGCTTCCTTTTTTCAATAGTGATTTTTTTTGATAGTGTAATAATTCTTTTCCTCAGAAAATCAATAACACTGAAAAAAGAGATTGACTCTATACTATAGTGTCTAGAGACCTACAGCATATTCACCAAGTAAAAATATAGCATTCCACTTAAATTTAGAGCAAAAAAAAGACATGTGACTGACACTGGATATAAAAATGTTCTTTTTCAGCAAACTTGTGATACACATATAGTGTAAGGACATACAGTATAGTACAACAGTATAGTACATAAAACACAGCCATATCTCATGTGTGTATATTGATCTCTGACATCCAGTAAGAAGGATGAAATAGAGTAACCTTTATTATATGGCAACACTAGCTTACGCAATCTGATTGGATGATGAGCGAACCTGAATTCCTGCATATGGACCAGTCAATAACATTTTTCTTCAGCCATCAGCACTTGACCTAGAACAAAAAATAAAGTATGGTTAAATATTTAGTAATGAATAATCTTTTCTTGTTGGTGGTTCAAGCCCCATTCTCAATGGGTTGTCACCCATTGAAATAGTAAACAGTTGTCATTAAATGTGTTTCAGCAAAAAGAGTCTCATTTCAAACAAACGCAGGATGTACGGGTGAACTCTCACTTTCTTTTTCTTTTTTTTTTTTTTGGGGGGGAGTGCCCTGCGATGGCCTGGTGAGCTGTGTAGGGTGTACCCTGACAACGCCCAGAGTCAGTTGAGATGGGCATCAGCCTTCCTGCTACCCTAATTAGGATTGAGCACTTCCGAAAATGAAAATGGGAGTAAAAATAGCATATACTGGTGTGTTGACATGCTTTTGGCATCACTGGCCCTTGCATGTATCTACTCTCTTAACAAGGGCAGAATCCCTCCTGGACAGCTCACCAGGCCATCACAGGGCAGAAACATGCTTACAGCTATGCAGCCTACTCTTGACGAAAGTCAGCAATGGTTCTTTCACATGCCTCTCACCATAGACAGTGAGAAACATGGCCGGTCTTTGATAACCCAGTTGGCTGTACTAGGGGGACAGTGACAACCCGTTGAGAGTGGGACTCGAACCCCCAAACTTGGGATCAGTGATCCAGCACCTTACCACCAGCAGTCATTTAAGAATATAAGTTGTCACAGTGTATGAGATGATCCCAGCAAAATCTTGGTAAATTCTTTAACTGACTGTAATAATATTTCTTCTTCATGTCAGATTATACATTGAGGAGAAAAGTATTACATTTTACTTGTATCATCAATCGCCACATGATCCAAGATTGCGCAGAAATTAAGGATGCTCATTAGCACATTTCGTACAAATCCTACTGGGTTTCTGTAATCCTGGGCCCTTCTCCTGATGGTAGTTTTTAAATTAGTATTACAGCCATGGCCGCAATGAGGCCAACCTTTCAAATTAACTAATGGTAGTGATAGCCTTACATCAATTAGCATAAGTGAATATTCAGCATTTCTGTATAACATTTTATCTAAGATACCTCTGAAACTGATCTGAAATCACATCAGGTGACTTCAAGTCAAATGAACCTTTGCAATGTAAACAATAGCTCTCCTGGTTCACGTCACGTTTTGCCATTATATTTTAGCATCTACAGCCCTTGATAACAACAAATTCTATGCTATTGCACATACTCCAAATGAAAACGACCAATAATCCAGGACTCAATAGCAACTATAACGCACCATAGAACCCTTGTAAGAATCTTGTTAGATCTGCTGGAGGAAGTTTATGGATTATGTCATGTAAATGTAAATGAATTTCAAACAATCAAAACATTTGCTCTTTATTATCAAAAATAAAGAACTTACTCTCAGCAAGTGGCACTTTCCTACTCCACAAGTATATAGCAAAGTGGAACGATCCATTTCTATAGAGACATGCCACCAAAATGTGACACACAAATTCGTGTTAGGTTGCTGATTACAAAACAGCACAGGAACCTTGGTGGGCAAGACATATTCCTGTGAAAACAAGATCTATTGAGGTCACTATACCCATACATTAAGGCAACTTTTAGTTGATGCACTTCAATTAAAAAAAAAAAATCAAGAAAAGAAACTCATTGAAACCCATAGAGTGTAATGTAGCACAAACTTAAATCAGGACCTAATTCTACTGGAGAAGTAGCGTTGGCTCAGTGATTAAGATGCAGGGGCAGTGATCCAAATATCAGGGATTGCAATCCCAGCACCACTTAAGCCTCATTTGTTCAGTTGTATAAAAACATAACTGAACATGGTTATGAATATGAAACCTGGAGTTAGTTATTAATGCACAATATGATATATAGTGGATATAACCTGTAGAAAAAGGCTCTCATTTGAAGAATTTATTAAATGTGTGGGATTTGAATCCATATATGGTTTCTGTTAGTGTTCCATGTTAATCGGCACTCATTTCTAAGTTATAAGCACTCTTTAGAGCCCTGACTTTCACCTTTGACACAGGCATTTCAACATCTAATTATCTCAGGGACTTGGACCAAGTTTGGTCAAAATCCCTGCGTGGGTGTAGTCAGGGTTTTTTTTTCACAAATAGACTTAGAAATGCCAGGAATTTAAAAAAAAACATACCAAAACTCAGTTTTGCATTGTAGTTAAAGGTTCCTGAAGGTGTGTCGTTCTCTGGGTGGGTCTGATCACTGAAACTCTAGAACTGTTTAGTGTCATCTACATGACCAGAAAATTGGAACTAAGACCCCGCAGAGTATTAAATGGAGCAAAATTGGGGCCTCTTACTAATGAATTTACAATATGAATAGAAAAATAATTCCCATTTATGTTGGCAGAGTTTGGTTAAATAATGATTCTATAAAAGGAATTATATGTAAGTATGCCTTCTGAGAGTCATTAAATGTCTTTTATTGTTTTAATACTGATGATTTTGGCATACAGCTCATGAAAACCCAAAATTCCTATCTCAAAAAATTAGCATATCATGAAAAGGTTCTTTAAACGAGCTATTAACCTAATCATCTGAATCAACCAATTAACTCTAAACACCTGCAAAAGATTCCTGAGGCTTTTAAAAACTCCCAGCCTGGTTCATTACTCAAAACCGCAATCATAGGTAAGACTGCCGACCTGACTGCTGTCCAGAAGGCCATCATTGACACCCTCAAGCGAGAGGGTAAGACACAGAAAGAAATCTCTGAGCGAATAGGCTGTTCCCAGAGTGCTGTATCAAGCTACCTCAGTGGGACGTCTGTGGGAAGGAAAAAGTGTGGCAGAAAACGCTGCACAACCAGAAGAGGTGACCGGACCCTGAGGAAGATTGTGGAGAAGGGCCGATTCCGGACCATGGGGGACCCGTGGAAGCAGTGGACTGGGCTCCAGGTGCCGCATTCCCCAAGTCAAGCCACTTTTGAACCAGAAACAGCAGCAGAAGCGCCTGACCTGGGCTACAGAGAAGCAGCACTGGACTGTTGCTCAGTGGTCCAAAGTACTTTTTTCAGATGAAAGCAAATTTTGCGTGTCATTCGGAAATCAAGGTGCCAGAGTCTGGAGGAAGACTGGGGAGAAGGAAATGCCAAAATGCCTGAAGTCCAGTGTCAAGTACCCACAGTCAGTGATGGTCTGGGGTGTCATGTCAGCTGCTGGTGTTGGTCCACTGTGTTTTATCAAGGGCAGGGTCAATGCAGCTAGCTATCAGGAGATTTTGGAGCACTTCATGCTTCCATCTGCTGAAAAGCTTTATGGAGATGAAGGTTTCATTTTTCAGCACGACCTGGCACCTGATCACAGTGTCAAAACCACTGCTAAATGGTTTACTGACCATGGTATTACTGTGCTCAATTGGCCTGCCAACTCTCCTGACCTGAAGCCCATAGAGAATCTGTGGAATATTGTGAAGAGAAAGTTGAGAGACACCAGACTCAACACTGTGGATGAGCTTAAGGCCGCTATCGAAGCATCCTGGGCCTCCGTAACACCTCAAGTATTGAGTGCATAACTGAACATAATTATTTGAAGGTTGAATTTTTTTTTTTTGTCTTAAACACTTTTATTTTATTGGTCAGATGAAATATGCTAATTTTTTGAGATAGGAATTTTGGGTTTTCATGAGCTGTATGCCAAAATCATCAGTATTAAAACAATAAAACACCTGAAATATTTCAGTTGGTGTGCAATGAATCTAAAATATATGAAAGTTTAATTTTTATCAGTACATTACAGAAAATAATGAACTTTATCACAATATGCTAATTTTTTGAGAAGGACTAGTATATCTAAAAACATTTATCTCAATTAACAGCCATAGAAATCTTTCCTTTTTTTTTTCCTGACATCAACATGAGATGGAAAAATGTACACTATAAACCTGGCTTTATTCTTATAACCTTGACTTTACCAGCATCTTAGCTTTGATTCTTCAGTGGCGCTGTATTAGCACATCTACCTCACAGCAAGAAGGTTCTAGATTTGATTCCCAGCTCAGGCATTTCTGTGTCGAATTTGCATCCCCCCCTCCCCCATGTTTGTGTGGGTATTCCAGTTCCTCCCACAGTCCAAAAACATGCACAGTAGGTTATTTGGCTGCTTCAAATCACACCAACAGGTGTTATCAAGCAGTTGAGAAAATGAATGAATTTGAGTGGTATAACTACCCCCCCCCCCCCCCCCCAAATCCTGTATCCTGGTAGCAAACATGGAAGATTTACTGACTAATTACCTTCTGAATAAATTCAAAGTCATTTCGTGAATTCAAGCTTTTGTTTTGCTACTTGATTTGGATTGGATTTACAATACACAAAACGAAGTAGATCTTGGACATGTATTTATGAAAACCTTATTCTAAAAATAATTAATTCACTGGTCAGAGAAAATCATGAAAGAATAAAATAAACAAACCTTTTCTAGGCATGAGTTTCAAAATAAGAAAAATCACCCAAGCATGGAAGCATGGAGAGCATAGAAAAGCAAGTGGATGATTACCCTCAGCTTTTTCTTTAGCTAAATAAAAGCTGAAACCCAAAACAAATGCAATGTTTGGTTGACTTCCTGCAGTCAGGTCAACAGAGAATCACATTGGGTTCTGATTGCACTCGATCCATGGTAGAGTTCACTTGGAAGCAGATTGAGAGTGTTTGACTCCGTTCCATGAGGTGTTCTCACCTGCTTAAGCGACCACAGTGAGATGAAAAAATATACCAGAGCTCTGTTTAAACAGAGTAAACACTACATGGAGCTTATGAAAGTGTTCTTAAAAACAGGAACACTTTATCTTTCAAACTTATTTTGCTGTAATATTCAACTCCGTAAATGCCGATTTGGGAGAGCAGCACGGTAGCGTAGTGATTAGCACCTCCACCTCATTGCATTGCATGGTCATTTACATGGAGTTTGCATATACTCAACGTGTTTATGTGGGTTTTTCTGGGTCGTTTGGTTTCCCCTCCATATCCAAAGACAGGTACGTTGGTCCAGCTTACCCCAGGTGCGAGTGTAAGAATGGATGGTTGTGTACATGTTGGCCTGCAATAAATCCAACTGCTCTTCAGACTTCCCTCCAACTTCTACAAAAAATATCCATATGCACAGAGTACCGGATTGTTCTGGCTGGACGAGTCCACAAGAGACATAGTGGGTGTTTGGTTGTTATGGTTGGTGTTGTTCTGTTCTAATTCTGTTTTCTCCCCAGCAGTGCAGGCTGTGGCTGAGGGACGTGGCTGACCTACTTCTAGCTGAATGCAGCAGTGCACACCTGATTCCACTCTTCAGTCAACTCACTATAAAGACGAGCTGCACCTTCACTTCTCTGCCAGAAGATTGTTTCGCCTCACTCGGTCGCTACCTTGAGTTCTTTTCTGGCCCCTGGTTCGCTATGTGCTCAGCCAGCCTTCCCAGCCTTAGTCCCCAGTGTTTGTTATTTGTTATTTTCTTCATCATCTCCAGTGTTTGTTTTTGTTGTTTGCTGCAGTGCCTCCAGTGTTTGTTTCTATGTACTTTCTTTGGTGCCGTCAGCTAGTCAATAAAAGGTCCCTGTTACACTGTACACCATCTCCTGCAATTTCTGGGTCCGGCTGAAAGTTCGCACCATAACATTAGTGCTGTTGTGCCTCATTTTCATATACAACAACTACATGGAAGAGACTTAATCTAATAAATAAAACTCATTTATGTATTATTTTCTCAACTACTTAATGCTAATTAGGGGTGCGGGGAGGCTGGCGCTCATCTCAGCTGACTCTGCGTGAGGGTAGAGTACACCCTGGATCACAGTAACCTAAAGTTAACCTAATATTACCATAATGAACACAACCAATAAACATGGCTATTGTAAGTACTCACCACAGTTAGCCAGCTCATTAGCTTTAGCAAAGAATCTGCTTCGCATTGTAGAAGGCTTAATCTATTGACGCCCTGTTCGGAATCTGCTTTTTACTGCCCTGTCACTGTCATGGATGGTAAACAATTAAAATGTTTAAAAAATAATGCCTTTAAATTAGTTTCTAATGGAACTACATAACAAAGAGTTTGCATGTCCTCCTTGTGCTTGCATGGGTTTCCTCTGGGTACTCTGGTTTTCTCCTGCAGTCCAAAGGCATGCACCTTAGATGAACTGGTTGTTCCAAATTACCCCTAGGAGTGTGTCAATAGTTGTTTGTGTTGTTGTGCAGCGGTTTGGCAAGCTCTTCAGCATGTACTATGCCTTCAGCCACTGTTGGTTGGGATAGGCTTCAGCCCGCCCAACCATAAAGGAACTAAATGGTCTGGCAAAGCAGTGTGTCAGGATGAGTGATACCATCATTGACTTTCATACAATCTCGAGTGTGAGGTCCTTTCAAGCTCATTTCCCAGAATGAGTGTCAAAATGGCCTCCACTACAAAAACTTAAATAAAGATATAATGATTATAAAGACGTACAAACATTATTTACAAAATGTAGCAAAAAACATTCATTCGTTTATTTTGTAGAACTGCTTCCTCCCACTGGGATCGCTGTGAGGCTGGTATTCATCTCAGCGGACTCTAGGCGAAGGCAGGGTACATTTTGAACAGCTTGTCAATCCATTGCAGGGACAACACACAAACACACACCTACAGCTAATCAGCCTTATGTACATATCTTTGGCTCGTTGGAGGAAACCGGAGTACCTGGGGGAAACCCATGAAAACACAGAAAGTAATATGCAAATTCCACAGAAAAATGCCCTCGCTGGGCCTAGAACTCAAACCCACTACGTTTCTTGCTATGTGCTGGATGTACTTGCCTGAAAGTACCAATCATAAAAAGGAAGCAGTATTTAAAAGAGGATAGATGAGCACATGATGAGTGATACATGACAGAGTTTTCTACAATGGACTTCAAGCCATAAATAATGTAGACATGTTAATATTAAATGAGTTGGGACAGTGAAAATTGTTCGAAGTAGAAAACTAACTTGCAATAATGGCAGTGTGTTCTCCAGCAGCTGCACAATTTCTCATAACACACAAATAATTTATATGAAAATGAATATATTAAAAAAATGAACTTTGTTTGGCACTTGATATTAAGAATGAAAAGTTTCTTTTGAAGAGAAACTGGTCTATGCAGAAATATGTTATTCACAAGCTACCGGGGAAAAAATAAAGATATAGTATTTGCCTCCAGGAGATAGTATGATCAAGCATAAGTGTTTTAATGCTTTATACAAAATCCTTGCTCTATTGTTCATCGTTTCATTGTCATAAAATGTATACCATGTGATTTTATTGCTGCTGGAACAGATGTGCTGTGGAATCGAAAATTGTGACTCTGTGTAGCTGAAGCAGCATGCATGCCATAATGTCACTTTTTTTTCAAGAAACAAAGTCATAAGTGTGTGATTTAAAGCTGTGAGTGAAAGTTATACTTTCATCATATAAAAGCAAAACTATAAAGAGGTCTTTCATTATTCTGCAGGATTGTCCATTTCCAAATTTATGTGCTGTGAACTTCCATTTGTGGTATTTACTGCAGAAAGAATCTCTCTCAGGGTAGAAGCAGCTTATCTTAAAAAAGAAAAAAAAGATTATTTCCTCTTCATCACCACCAGCAAAAGCCTATCAGTTTCATGCAGGCTAAGTGTTTTGGTAGAATTGACCTTTAAGGCGCTGCACTAAGCTGTGACAGGGCATACTAATTGCACAGCCCCAGGGGAAATACTAAACATTCAAACAAATATATCTCAGAGGTGACTACAAATAAATGCATACATGCTTAACTTGTTGGGGTTACATCTTAGTGGAGCAGAAGAATGTTAAAAATGTATAGCCTTAAACAATTAAGTCTGGAGCCCATCATACTCAATTTCACTGTAATCTACATTCTAGTGAACTTAAACCAAAAAAGTACACCAGAGAAAACATTTCCTGTTTTTCTCCATTTTGTGTATGGAAAACATCGTATATCCCTGATGTCATTCTTTTGTTCATTTTCTAAGCCGCTTAATCATAATTAGGGTGTTGGGGAGGATAGTGCCTATCTCACTGACTCTGCATGAAGGTGAGGTACACCCTGAACAACTCATGTCCCTGATGTTTTGACATAATATATAAGGATATAACCTCCCTTTCAGTTTTCCAGCTGATTTTACATCGGGAATGCTTCTGTGCATTATAGACAGTGTTTAGTCTTAAGGAGACCATCCTTAGTCTTGCAAGACCATTGTCAGGTTTCCATAAAGAAGTGCATGAAGTAACATGAATAATTTCTTCAAGGAATTCCATGTACCAGGATCCCAGATCTGCTTAGTACAGTAGTACATTTAGCACTTGCTTGGCTGTAGGAGCTGCCAAAATGTTCTCAAACAAACACCAGTCAAATGCCTACTGGACATCAATTCCTTTTTTTCCTGACTGTTTCCGCCTGAAGCTTTTGTCCACATAATGTAGCGTTATGCCTTAACAAGCCCCAACTGTCTGCGGCATAACCCAGAGGTTGCCTAAGGTGAACATCTAGACCAGGGGTTGGCAACCTTTAACACTCAAAGAGCCATTTCGACCCGGTTTCCACGGAAAAGACAACACTGGGAGCCGCAAACACTTTTTGACATCTGAAATGAATATGTTCGCATATATATAAATATATCTCTCATGTGTTCAAACTCAGACGCCCATATATCTCTGTCAGCTATGTCAGCCAGCTCCAGATCAGGTTGACTTACACCTGCAAATGCAGACACATTTAACAGGGATGGGTCGATGGTCAGGGGAGCGACGGGGAAGGATAATGTGGCTTTTTCCTCTCTGAACTCTTGGAATCGTTTCCAAACGATGCTTGCATTGTAGTGATTGCAGACTGCAAATACTCTGAATTTATCACCTTGTTCGCTTGTTTGAACTCCCTTAAGGAGGGGAAGTGAGACAGTGTTCCTCTCTCTAAATCTCTCACAAACACTGTCAGCTTGCGCTCAAACGCCAACACCTCTTCCAGCATGTGTAGCGCTGTGCCTCCTCTCCCCTGAAGTATTCAGCGCATTCAGGTTCGCCGTCATGTCCACCATGAAATACAGCTTTTCCAGCCACTCTTGCCGTTCCAGCTCAGGAAAGGTGAGTCCTTTGCTGCTCATGAAAGTCTTCACCTGTCCCAGACATGCAGCAAAGCGTTTCAGCACTTCTCCTCTGGACAGCCACCGCACTCTGTTATGCATCAGATCAGAGTACGTGCCACCTCATCCAGTAATGAACGAAACTGAAGGTGATTTGTACCTTTTACAAATGAATCTGCCCATTCACCATTAAATGCTCTGTTTTCTTCAAATATTTTTCTTTTCTTAGATTTATCCATCCGTGGCCTACCTAGGGTTGAAAGTCTCGATAAATGTACGGCGTTTTGGCGGGCTGTCGGAGAGTGTGACGCATATTTTAAGCAACGAAAAACAATACAATCTATATATATTATTTTATTTTAATATTTACAGATCACAATAATCATACAATTTACAGCTACAATTAAACAAACGAACAGACACAAATAAAATACTTTAAGATATTGTGCAGTTTTGGTGTTGCTGGGCTTTCCGTGCATGCCGGCTGTCAAATCTGCCTGCTGACACGTCAAGTGCTGTCGACGTTGTGTTGAACATGTCACAATAAAAGTAGCTGTCAGTTGTCAATTGCACAGCAGACAGAAGCAGTGTATTAATTGTTGTACTCAGCTCCCTGCAATATACTTAAAATCGGATACTTGCAATTTATTTTCCCGAGCCATGCAGAGCCGCAGCATAAGGATGAAAGAGCCGCAGGTTGCCGACCCCTGATCTAGACCAATGGAAGGAAGGACGCACCTTACATCTCCATTCTAGATCAGTTGTAAGTTGAGTCTAGCCCACTGTTGGGGGAAAAAAAACAATTGGTTAAGGCCATGCACCTCTGAAATCATGTGAGAGAGTTTAAAATGAGTTTCAAACCCCAGATGAAAAAACTTTATCTTGACCCTTTTCAACTGTCCAACTATAGACCAATATCAAACCTCCCTTTTATCTCCAAGACCTTCAAAAGCTGTAGTGCAGCAGTTATGTTCATATCTTTGTATGAATAATATTCATGAAATCTATCAGTCAGGATTTAGGATTCATCATAGCATAGAGACAGCACTCGTTAAGGTGGTAAATGATCTACTGGTGGCCTCTGACCAAGGCTGTGTCTCCCTGCTTGTGTTACTTGATCTTAGTGCAGCCTTTCACACTATTGATCACACAATTCACCTTGACAAATTAGATGTTGTTGGAGTTAAGGAAATGGCTCTCTACTGGTTTAATTTTTTTTTTTTAACTGACCGTTATCAGTTTGTAGAAGTAAATGGCGATTTCTCTGTACATTCTAATGTTAAGGTTGGTGTTCCACAAGGTTCTGTCCTAGGCCCATTGCTCTTTTCTCTATACACATTCCCTTTGGGTAATATCATTCATGACCATGGTATTAGCTTTCATTGTTATGCTGATGACACACAGTTATATATTTCAGCAAAGCCAGATGAGAGATGAGCAGTGGAAGCCTAAGGTTGGGAGTTTGAGTCCCACTCTTCACAAGGTTTTCACTCCCCCCGGTGCAGTTAACTGGGTTATCAAAGGCCAGCCATGTTTCTCAATGTCAATGGTGTGAGACATGTTAAAGAACCGCTGACTTTCAACAAGAGTAGGCTGCAAAGCCATCAGCGTGTTTATGCCCTGCAATGGCCTGGCGAGCTGTCCAGGCTGTACTCTGCCCTCGCCCCGGAGTCCACTGGGATAGGTGCCAGCCTCCCTGTGACCCTAATTAGGATTAAGTGGTTACAGAAAATGAACTGAACAGATGAGGGATATCAACTTAATAAAGTTGATAAATGTATAAAGGACATTAGACACTGGATGCTTAGTAACTTACTCTTATTCAACTCTGATAAGACAGAAGTACTTGTACCCAGATCTCAGGCAGCGGTTTCTGATTACTTAGTAAATTTGGATGATGCTTCATGTGAAGCAGTAAAAATCCTTGAAGTGCTTATTGACCCTGGTCTTTCATTTTAAACTCATATAGATAATAGTACTCAGGTAACCTTCTTTGACCTCAGGAATATTCTAAAATAAGAAATATGATGACACTATTACTTCAAGAAAAGACTATTGCAATGTGTTACTGTCATGCCTCCTTAGATCTAAAGGTGCAGGATGCTTAGTGATGCCTCGAATAATGAAGACTACTGCAGGAGGCATAGCTTTTTCTTACAAAGTCCCACCGTCATTAAATAACCTTCCAGTTAATGGTCAAGACTCAGACACAGTCTCCATTTTAAAGATGGGGCTGAAAACGTACTTGTTTATTCAAGCATTTTGATCAAAGCCTTTCTCTCTTCTCTCTCTCTCTCTCTCTCTCTCTGCTTTTTTCCTGAGGTACACATTCCTCTTCTGAGATGCTGGTGATCCTGATCCTTCTGCTTTCTGAAACCTGTGGTCTGTCCTGGTGTGCTGATGCTGGCTGGAGTTCACATCTTGGAAGCCCCTCCCTCCTGCTGATGAGGATCTATATGGACTTAGATGTGCACTAAATGTAAAAATGACTTTTCACTGCTGGTGATATAAACTCTTTTCCTACAGTCATTTAGTACTTACAGCTGTGGTATAACCAACCAGAGTAGATTTTGGAATGTAATGAAGTTTCTCTTATATGGTTTGTTTTTTTATGGTTTCACACAAATGAGAATGGCTTCCCATTTGTGCCTGGTTTCCTCCTTGTCACTGTTGCCCCATGCTTGTCAATTAGGGATTTTATAGAAAAATGTTTACACTCTTTTATATTTTGCAAACTTCTACCTTTACTGTGTAAAGCTGTTGTCTGACAATGCCAGCTGTAAAAAGTTGTATACAAATAAAATTGAATTCAGAAAGACCAATTGAAAGGAACATCATCACAGTGTGAAGTTGAGTTCACTGCAATCCAAGGTATTTTGGAACCTCACTGAACAACAGGCAGAACCTTCCCCGAGTAAGGCCAGTGTAATTGTGCAATGAAGGTGGGTGATTTATGGATACACCGCTTTACCATATTATTATTATTACTGTGGATGCTTATATAGCACAATTTCATACACACGTATGCTCAATGCGCATGAGACCCCAGGGCTCCGGGCACCCATCGCCACTGTACGGCACCAGTTGTTGCGTTGTTCTATCCTTTTGATGCTGAGCGCCAAGCAGGAAGCAACAACTCCCGAATTTTAACGTCTCATGGTATGACACGACCAGATTCGAACTCCAACCTTCCGGAGGATAAAGCGGACACTCTACCAACTGAGCTAAATACCCCGGTACCATATCCCCCTTTGAACATGCCATATTGGCAGGGATACAAAATATTGCTGCTAGCAAAGCCATTTAACCTATCTCAATCTAGAACAATGTCATTAACTGTGGTATCTGCTGCTTCGCATTCCCCAATGAAAATTTTATAGAACAAGCATGGGTTGGTGTAATTTTTATTTTATTTTATTATTAGATTTTTTTGCTTAAGTGTGCCATCCTTAAGCTGTCTCTTGCAGACACTCTGAAGTTTTCAGTCTTTTTTGAATACAGTTGGGGTGTGATGTCATGCACATCTAAAACCATTTGTGCCAGAAATCTCTGAAACAGTGCGTCTGCAAGTTACTATTACAGGATTGTCACAGTGACTCACAGCAGCACCAGATGATAAAGTATGTCTGCACTCTATACAATCCCAATGTGTGTATACATTTCCATAATCATTGATGCTGAAGCTAGAAGTCAGCAACGTGTACCTCCTCCTACATCACCATGCAGGTAGAACATGTCTTTTCACAGAAGTCTATACTGTCCGCCTTGCTTGGAATGGAAACAAGGATTGTAATATCTCCATTACTTTTGCCTTCATTGGGGTTATTTAGTGATTTACCTGAACCAGCCTCAGGTTTTATGGCACTCAACGAGTTCTTTGAAGGGCCTATTCAATGGACTGTTCTTAGAATGGGATGTGGAGCAATACTGCCCCCTGTGGGATAGATTTCATTACTAGTAAACACTCAGGGACTTACAGTTAAATAACAAATGCTTCCCAATCCTGGTCTTGGGGAAGTAACACCCTGGATATTTTTGGTGTTCCTCTCCTCCAACGCGCTCTCAGTTTACCCTGTTAATAAGCTGAGGAGTTGAGTCTTGCGGGTCGCGTTATGAATCAGGATGATGGAGACTCATAAGCAGGACTCAGGAACACTGTGTTTCAAGTAGAGGCACTGTGTGTTTTGTAAGCCCTTGGGTGATAAATATTTGCATTCCTCAATGATTGTGCCTCATCACAAACTAAGAATTCCAACAATTCCAATGACTCATTGGTCTTTTTGTGGAGGCTACAGGAGTCGGTTATTTTCCATGCCAGCAGAGGGAGGACATGAGCTACCAGTAACGGCTGAATTGACATTACACCTTTCTTCTCCATTGAGTATAGCTCATAAAATTAGCCATTACAGTTTTAAATATGTATATATAATTAAATCTACTATTTTAGAAAACAGTAATAATTAACATACAAAGCGAATTCCAAAAAAGTTGTGACACTACACAAATTGTGCATAAAACTGAATGCAAGGATATTGGAAGTGCCAAATATTTTGTTCCGAATATAACATGGATTTCTTTCTTTCTTTTGGCTTTTTCCCTATCTCGGGAGTCGCCACAGCACATTTTTGATTTTTGGCATAGGTTTTTATGTCGGATGCCCTTCCTGTCTACAGCCCTTACAGCAAGGGATAGAAACACGCTGACGGCTTTGCAGCTACTCTTTACGAAAGTCAGCAATGGTTCTTTTACATGCCTCACACCATAGACAGTGAGAGACATGGCCCGCCTTTGATAACCCAGTTACCTGCACTGGGGGTACAGTGAGAACCTTGTGGGGACTCGAACCCCCAACCTTAGGTTCAGAGATCCTGCGCCCTATCCACTAGACCACCACTGCCCTGGAATAACATAGATAATGGGTCAAAGGTTTAAACTGAGAAAATGTCATTTTAAGGGGAAAATATGTTGATTTTAAATTTCATGGTGTCAACAAATCTCAAGAAAGTTGGGACAGGTAGCAATTGTGGAGCCGGTGGCATAGCGGTTAGGATACTGCGCTCATGAATGGGAGGTTGTGTGTGCAAATCCCCATTAGACCCCCACTGTGCTAAGACCCCTGGGCAAGGTCTTAAGCGCAAGTGTGCTTCACCCAGCAGTATAAATGGGTACCAGTAAAAATATACTGGGAAGCTGACCTCTGATGGACTAGTGTCCCATCCAGGAGGAGTTGAACTCCTAATCGCTTCACGCTATGGAAACCTGGGATAAGCACCAGCCAGATGGGCCACTATGGCTCAGGTGTAAAAAGCCCAAAGGACTTTTTTTTTTAGGCAGCAATAAGAGGTTGGAAAAGTCAATTGCACTTATAACGAACAGCTCGAAGACCAATCACCACTAATGAGGTCCATTAGCAATATGATTAACGATAACAACAGCTTCTCAGAGTGGCAGTGTCTCTTAGAAGCGAACATCGGTAGAGGATCACCAATTCTTCCAATGTTGAGCAGAAAGATAGTGGAGTAATATTAGAAAGATGTTTCCAAGTGAAAAATTATAAAGAGTTTGAAGTTATCATCATCTACAGTACATAACATCAACCAAAGATTCAGAGAATCTGGAGCAATCTCTGTGCGTAAGAGTCCAGGCCGATAAACCATACTGGACACCCATGATCTTCGAGCCCTTAAGCGGCACTGCACGTTGCCAGCAGAAACTCTACAGTACAAAGAAGCAGCCATTTCTAAACAGGACCCGGAAGCGCAGCAATTTTCTTTGGGCCAGGGGTCATTTAAAATGGAGTGTGGCAAAGTGAAAAACTGTTCTGTGGTCAGAAGAATCACGATTTAAAGTTCTTTATGGAAAACTGGGACGTCATGTCATCCGGACTAAAGAGGACAAGGACAAACCCAAGTTATCATCAGCACTCTGTTCAGAAGCTGCATCTGTGATGGTATGGGGTTGCACGAGTTCGTGTGGCATGAACATCTTGCACATCTGGAAAGGCACCGTCAATGCAGAAAGGTATACAGTATTCAGGTTCTAGATTCAGAACATCATATGCTCCCATCCAGATGCCGTCAAACTTTTGACCCAGTCATCTAATGTTCTATTCGGAATAAAATATTGAAATTTGGCACTTTCACATCATTGCATCCAGTTTTTATTTACAATTTGTATAGTGTTACAATTTTTTTGGAATCCGGTTTGTGTTTAACATATTTGAGTCCCTTAATCCTACTAGGGCTGCGGAGAGGGTGGAGCATATTTTAGTCAACACTAAGCAAAGGTGGAACTACCTACCTCCCTACCTACCTACCTACACACACACACACACCCCTAGGAGCAATTTGGAAATTTATTTGAAATATCTGCATTTATTTGGACTGTTTGAGGAAACTGGAGTACCCGAAAGAAACTCAAGCATGTCTGGAGAACATGCACACAGAAGCAGTCTTGCTAAGCCCAACAGTTGAACCCAAGACTTTCTTGCTGTGAGGCAGTCGTGCTAATCACTACACACCATCCTGCTACATTTTTACATAAATATTTCTGATAATAATAATAATAATAATAATAATAATAATAATAATAATAATTAAACCCATCCCCTGCAATATTTTGATAAATGATAAAAATTGAGGATCAAACTCTAAGGGATGGGTGGGGTAAAATTCTGTGGGTCTTGATCCATATATAGTTAAAAAAAATGAACATGGCTTCAGTGACTTCCACTCATGAGCAAAGACTTTGAGTGAGTAAGGTAACATTCTTACAGGCACAGTGTGCAACATTTTAGAAGATCAATTAGCAGAAATGTCTTCATTAATGTAGTGACAGAGAGATTTCCTTTCGGCTTTTTCCCTTTATCAGGGGTCACCACAGTGAATGATTTGCACATTTGATTTGGCATAGGTTTTTACGTTGGATGCCCTTCCTGACGCAACCTTTTAGCAAGGGACAGAAACACGCTGATGGCGTTGCAGATACTCTTTACGAAAGTCAGCAATGGTTCTTTTACATGAACCTCTCACCATAGTGAGAGACATGGCCGACCTTTGATAACCCATCCTAAAAAAAAAAGTTGCAGAATTTTCATAGGCTCCGAATAAGCTGCTCATAGCTTTGTGAGGAGAGGGTCTCCTCTCATTGAAGCTGCCATCTTGTCATCAGTCCTCATTCTACTCAACCTCACAGCAGTATTTGGAATGGTCAACCACAACACTCTCTTGTCCACCCTCAGAATTCTAGGAATTTGTGGTTCAACAAGACAATGGTTTATGCTTCCTACCTAGATGCTCTATGATATTATTCTTCGGTCACATGTAGGGAATCTACATCATCTCCATACTGACTTTCCACAGGTGTTCCCCAGGACTGAGTTCTTGGTCACGTTTGTTCTCTTTTTATACTAGGTCCCTTTGTGATGTCCTATCCTCACGAGTTTTCATAACACTGCTAGACAAATGACACTCAACTTGTTCTCTTTTCCTCCCGTAGACACTGATGTTTCTGCCTCTATCTCTGCATGTCTGGCAAGCATTTCATAATGAATCGCAGCTCACCAGCTGAAGCTTAATCTCAGCAAGACTGAACTGCTGTTCATCCAAGTTCATACATCCCCACGTCAAGATCTTGCCATCTCCTTGAACAACTGCGATCTCTTCTTCAGGCATTGCACAAAGCCTTGGAGTAACCATAGGCAATTGCCTCACAAATCTTTCTCGGTCATATCAATTTCTCCTCTTTGATATCTGAAGGATTTGTTGATTTCTTTCCATTAAGATCACTCAGATATCTGTTCAGTCCCTTGTCATCTCAAGACTCGACTACTGCAACTCACCTCTACCATGCCTGCCTTTGACAGTCATTTGAGCTCTGCAACTGATGCAGAATGCAGCTGCATGACTTGTTTTCAATCTTTTATTAGAAATTTTCACACCACTCTACTGCTATGTTCTCTCCATTGGCTTCATGTAGCTGCTCTCATTAGTTTTAAAATCCTAATGTCAGCCTACAAAGCCAAAACTGGACCTGCACCCTCCTACCTAAAAGCACTTATCAGATTCTCAAGAGAAGCTAAATTGGTCCCTCCTTCTACCAGGGGACAAGGAGAAAATGCATTTAGACTCCTCTCTGTTCTAGCACCAACATGAAGTGAGCTTCCTCTGGATGTCTGGACAGCTGAGCCACTGGGCATCTTCAAACGACGGAAAACATACCCCATTCAGCAGTACTGAGATTAACACTATGCTTTACGTGCACACACATACAAGAACTTTATGCACTTATCCATTGAGTTTGACTTACGGTATACTTAGTCTGTGTCCTAACAAACCAGTTAAAGAATGAATCCACTAAGTCGCATATGCTTATATACTTTAAATGTACATACAAACGTATTATATTATCATTCATTTTCTGTAACCGCTTCATCCTAATTAGGGTCGCGAGGAGGCTGGTGCCCATCCCACCCAACTCAGGGCAAGGGCAGAGTACACCCTGGACAGCTCGCCAGGCCATCGCAGGGCGGAAACATGCTGACGGCTTTGCAGCCTACTCTTGTCGAAAGTCAGCAATGGTTCTATTACATGCCTCACACCATAGACAGTGAGAGACACGGCCGGCCTTTGATAACCCAGTTAGCTGCACTGGGAGGACAGTGACAACCTTGTGGAGAGTGGGACACAAACCCCCAACCTTTGGATCAGCGATCCGGCGCCTTATACCACGAGACCACCACTGCCAATTATTATATATAGTATTATATTATATTATATTATATTATATTATCTGAAGGTTGGGGGTTTGAGTCCACACAGGGTTGTCACTGTCCCCCCAATGCAGCTAACTGGGTTATCAAAGGCGGGCCATGTCTCTCACTGTCTATGGTGAGAGGCATGTAAAAGAACCATTGTTGACTTTCGTAAAGAGTAGCTGCAAAGCCGTCAGCGTGTTTCTCTCCCTTGCTAAAGGGTTGTGACAGGAAGGGCATCCGACGTAAAAACCTCTGCCAAATCAAATGTACGACTCAGATGATTCACTGTGGTGACTCCCGAGAAAGGGAAAAAGCCGAAAGGAAAAAAAAAAAAAAGTATATATATACACACACACACTGTAAACTGGAGAGAAACCAAGCGTGCATGGTAACACTACCAGGCACATATGGATTTATTAAAATTTGACATAATGTGATGGCTATGGTAAAGATAGGGATTCGGGATTTCTGCATTATTATTCAACATGATCCCATGCAGGAATCACCTCCAAAATTCAATTGGTTATTTTCAAACCCAGGCTCCACCCCGTCACGAAGTTCAATGAAAACTGAATCACTAATTTTTCGTACTACTGTAATGCTAACAGAAAAAATATATTTTAAATAGATGCATGTTACATTTTTTTAAATAAATTCCTGGATCAGGACTTGCACCGAAATGTTCAGGTTTCTTGCCAGGCCCACAGTCCAAGCCTCCACCAAATTTGGTAAAAATCAGTTCAGTAGTTATCGCATAATCCTTCTTATAAAAAACAAACAGATGCTGGCAAAGATATAACCTTCCCGACCAAACTACAGGGGAAATGAAAATAAGGTCTTTAGGTTTAACCATAATATTAGATTGATGTTTGTGCATTATTTTTATAACATCCATATTTTATAAAAATATGATCGTGAGTGTGTGAACACCAACCATATGTTTACAAACTCTTTTAGACTGTAATAGACACAAAAATGTCCTAAAAATGGGCACCAACAGATATTACAAGAGACAGGAAGCAATGGCTGATACAGTACTGCAACCTCCTGGAAACACCCCTGAGTGGCTTCCAAAACAAACCATTCTACAACAGTCGATGTGATTAGTGACAAGACCAGAAGCATGCCTGTAATGTGCAAAAACTACAGGTTTTCTCCTTTTAGAACAGACAAAATGTTCAAAAGGGCACAACAACCCAACATTTTGGGGGGGTGGAATGTAGATGTTTTTAAAGACTCCTGGAAAAATAAAAGAATTCTGACCATTTCGTGTACATGTATCCTGCAAAGAGCAATGAGTGTTAGAAGTCAATAACGATTCCATAAACATAAAAAGCTGTTGTGACAGAAGTGGTGCTATTAAATCTAAAATGTATTATTTCTATAAATGAATAAGTGTGGACATCTTAAAAGTGGCACATGATTTTTAGCATTTTTTTTTTAAATTTACATCTTAGTTATTGATAAAGTATACTCATTTGATTTTGCACTGTGTGTGTGTGTATGCAGTTATAACCTGTGAAAATGTGACCACACAAACAATAAATAATTCTTTCAGACATTCTCATTTTTGTGTAAAATTCAGACCAGGAGGGTTGCAAAAATCAGTCATTAAACTCTCTAGCAACCTGTCTATGGTGATTGTCTTAAAAGTTTTCAATGTAAAAGGGTAAAAGTTTTGTTTAGTGTAGCATCTAAATTTTAGGAGAAAATTATACATACACACACACACACACAATATATATATATATATATATATATATATATATATATATATATATATATATATATATATATATATATATATAAACAAATGTTAAACCTTTTAACTGGGTTCACACAGCTTGTACTCTCCAAGATATAGTTCACACATACATAGATTCACTCCGTTATACATGCATACATTTGAAAGGATGGGTGCTCGCTGGAGTGTGCACTGTCCGTTAAAAGCAAACTTTAAACATGAAGGTGGAGGAATAACAGACTCTTGATCAGGAAAGAGAGAAGCTTAATTATTTATGGTTCATTATTTGCCTTTTCCTGGTAACACCAGACTACACCGCGTTCTCTTCACATACATGTTTGGCAAAACATGCACATTTCCTGTTCAGCTACAGCACTTAAATGTCCTATCCTGTGGTTTGTCTTTATTTGATGATGGCAGATGTTTGATGTCTGACAGACTGAGATCAACATCGCAAGCATACACATGCTCAAGGCAGCTCAGGCATCTGGACAAAGACAATGAGGAAAGAGGTCGGGGTGTGGGGATTTAGACACAAGATGTTAACATCTTTGCCATGCCCTTTCTGGGTGACCTGATGGAATTTATCAGATGCATAGCATGTTTCTCTCTTTCCCTCTCCTTCTCTCTCCCCCTCCGCAGTGTTCTGTGCCAAATGATATGCCGTGACGATGGGGACTTGCTCCTCGGGTCTCAGGAATGCGACTGCAACTGTCTGGGTCACTTGTTGAGTGTGATATTAGCGTAAGAGGTGGGGATATAGCCTTCGTCGCCATTGTTCCGCCTCACTCGTGTCCATCCGTCACCTTTGTCCTCCTCCACCACTGCCAACACCTCACCTTCCTGCATGGAGATTGTGCCCTCACTAGAGCCTAAACAGGGAAGTGAAAGTGAACATACAAGCTATCATTACTCACTCATTCTTTATTGCTAAACCACTTAATCCAACCGGGGTTGCGAGCAGGCTGACACCTATCTCAGCCAACACTGGGTGAAGATAGGGTACACCCACAACAGCATGCCGGACCATCAATGGGCCAACATACACACACACACACACACAGACACATACACAGACACCAAGGAGCAATTTGTAACAGATAATTAGTTCAATGTGCATGTTTTTGGATGGTGGGAGGAAACCAAAGTACCAGGAAGAAACTCAACATAAGCATGAGAAGGACATGTATACTCTGTTGATAGTTCCATAAGAAACTAATTTAAAGGCATTGTTTTTTAAACATTTTTTAAATTGTTTTTGATCTATTGCAATGACAGAACCTGCAAACTCTACACAGAAAACACCCAAACCCAGGTCCTTTTTAAATTTCTTCTCCATTTTCTCCCCTAATTAGTCATATCTGTCAAGTATTGCCCTCCCCATCAAATGACCATCACCAACCAGGGAGGGGCGTAAGCATGCACATGTACCCTTTGTGACATGCAATGCTGTCACCTGCCATTAAAAACTGCTTACCACCCCTTGCACAAATGAGCTCACAAACGCCCATGAGTGACTGGAGATAACTATGGGTAAAAAGGAAGTGAGTTGTGTGCCATCCCTCCCTTGCATGCATGCTTCCATGGACTATGGACCACGGATGACTGTGGTATCAACCTGGATTCAAACTTACGATTCCCCGGGTTGATAGTCATGTACCTTGTCGATGCACCAGTCAGGAGCCAAACCAATCTGGGAGCTTACCGCTGTGAGGTGGATGTGCAAACCACTACACAACCATGCTGCCCAGTCTACCATTAGATGCAAAAATATGATGAAATAGATCAAATACGACATAATAAGCGTCCTGCTCCAATAAGCGCCCACCCACTGTTGTTGTTGTTTGTTTGTTTTTATCTATGTCTAATAACTGCCCATGTGTACTGGGAGCAAAATTGCATATCAAACTTACCAATTTTATTCGATCAGTCTCTGTAACCATAAAATGAGAGGTGCACTGACTGTAAAAGTGAGTTTACATGGTATTTCAACACCCCCTGCCACTGGGGAATGTCTATAATGTTCATCAGTAACAACAGATTTGAGTATTCTGCCATGCTTTAACAGGAAAATATTTTGCTGTGTTCTCTTGGTAAATGTCCAACACCCGATGAACCATTAGAAACTGCTACAGCAAAACTATGGGATACTCTGAATGAATGGAGGGATGAGCCAGATATGGACCTATCAGAAAGTGATGAGTATTTTTCACCCCATTCTCCTGCTCACTAACTTCATACATTTAAAGACTTTTCTGGCCATGTGCTTTTGTTTATGTTTGGGTTGATTGGTTGAACTTGTCATGTGCTAAAGTTGGCATTCGTGTTGTTTGGTTCAACGTGCCATGTGCTAAAGTTGACATTCGTGTTGATTGGCTCATTTTACTTGGGAAAACGTTTAAAGGAAAAGCTCCGGGAGGGAAAAGTAAGGGAAGGAAAAGTATTTTTTTTTTAATTTATTTATTCATGCAGTTTTCTGTTTATTTTCAGCTTTCGTACAAGTAGTCGGCCCCCTAGTTACAAAATGAATCCGTTCCAGAGCCTTTTTCGTAGCTTGGAGTTTTCGTAAGTAGAGGCATATTTTACGTGTAAAACACGTGATTCGTTCCAAGGCTCCCAAGACTACCCCATAAACTCTTTAAAAAATTATAAAAGTACACCAATTTTGTATGAAATATGTCAGAGGTGGCTCTTAGCCGCATGCGGCGCTTGATCAATTATGAATGTGGCTCTTTGCCTCTTATCATCTTTCTATATACTGTGGCTCTTTGTCTCTTTTCATGTTTGTTTGGTTTTTTTTTATCTTAAAACACACGTAAATCTTTCAGAGGTTATTAAAAACAAAGAATAAAAAATATTTTAAAATAATTTTGACAGGTTGGGTGTTTTGTATGCCACGTCTGACACATAAGTGACCGCCAATCACCTGAGTGGATGACGTTTAATGCTGGGAAATTAAGTAAACATTTTCTTTGCATGCAGGCTTGCCCTCTTTGTCAAAATGGCAAAATGCAAAGATAAACGAAAATATGAAGATGAACACAGGACATTTCTGGGAGAATGGGAAGATGCTTACTTTTTTATTGAACGGAATGGCAAATCACTCTGTTTATTATGCAGTACCACTATATCACATTTCAAGGATTCAAATCTTCAGCGTCATTTTAGCAACTCCATGCTAATATTGACACGGAATTCCCCAAAGGTCAAAAACACCCGACTCAACATGATTGTGTGTATATTTCAATATTCATCAATTTATATTATACAGGCCACATCTATGTATCTGAAGTGTGTTCAGTAGTTGTGTGTGTCAGAGCAAGGGAGAAAGAGAGAGAGGTGCCTGTGTGTGTGTGTATGTGTGTGTGTGTGTGTGTGTGTGTGTGTGTGTGTGTGTGTGTGTGTGTGTGTGTATATTGGCAGGTCAGCACGTGGTGTGGCTCTTTAACTTTCACAGTTAAAAAGTTTGGCTCTTTGTGTCTAACTTGTTCGCCACCTCTGAAATATGTGTTAAAAGTAAAAGAAAATTATTTATTAAACCATTTAAACATTTTATTAACATATTAAACAATTTTTTTTATTAACGCACGTACACACACACACACACACAAAACACTGTCTCTTTCTATCTCTCTGTGTCTCTCTGCCTCACTCTCTCTCACACACACACATTTTTGGCGCGCTCCACTGTATGCGGGCTCTGCCCACACACAGGATGCCGGAGCATTTTAAGACGGGGAATTCAAAGCGCACTCCCTGCTTGACAGATCGGAGGTGCGGATGAGCCGCGTTTTGCTCACACTGGGCGGAGCACGCCACATATAAACATATTAAACATTTAACGAATTAAACAACTTTAAAAAAAAACAAAAAATAAGCTGCAATGTGCTCTCTCGAAAGAACACTAACTCTCTCTAGTGCTCTCTCTATCTGTCACTCTATCTCTCTCTCTCTCACACACACACACCCCTCACTCTGGTGTGTTTTGCCGAATGCAGGCTCCGCCCACACGCAACGCAGCTCACGGAACAATTGTATTTAAATGTTTAAATGGCCGGGATGTTTTATTTAAAGCAGAATTACAGTACGTGTTAAGATCAGAGGTCCTGATTCAATATTAACTTGCTTCCTTGCGAGCTCGGAGGTCTTGTCTCACAAAGCACTGACATGCCTCCATCTGCTTCAATATCATTCCGAAATAATCGTCTCCGTCACTGTATTTCCACTTTAAGGTCTCCTTCTGCTTCATTATCATCCCCATTGTAGAGGGGTTTCGGCGATAACGAAATATAACGCTGCAATGATCTCTAAACAAGCCAACAGTCCTGTTCAACTCTCCGCGTGTGACAAACAGGATGTATGGGTTCAGGAAGTATGGGTACAGGTCAGCTCCCTCCTGGCCAATGGGAGACCAGCGGGGCGGGATGTTGGGAGACAGCCAATGAGAGAGCAACTTGCGCATAGTGTGAAATTTTGATTGGCGCGTTTGAATTTTTGAATGGCGCGTTTGGCGCTTTTTGTAAGAGGAGGTTGTTTCGTATACAGAGGACAAAAACTTAGGGAAATGTTTTTCTTAACCTGGAGTTTTCGTACCCAGAGGGTTTCGTAAGTAGAGGGCTGACTGTAGTTTGGTTGATAACACAAAATGAATAACACAAATACCAGTAAAACTCTTTTATTGTTCTGTTATTATTTATGTTTTCCACCTTGATGGTCATAAGCACTTACTGTTCCACTCCTCTGGTAACATTTAATAGACCCCCCCCCCCCCCCCATTTTTAAGCACCCTGGGCGCTTATCATGTCGAATACAGTAATAGGAAAGATGAAAGGTAAATTCTGATTTTTTTCTGTTCCATCAAACCTATTGTCTAAGCAGTATTTTACGAGTCCCCATTTTACTGGTATTATACTGCTGGGAGGGCCGAGGCACACTTTGGGAGAATAATGAGACTCTGATGGGATTCATACCCATGATCTCTTCATTATGGGCCCAGCACCAAAATACTACCCCACTGGCCCCACAGGTAATCAGGAAAGCTTATTAAATTAAAAAACAGTTAGCGTAAGCTACCTTAAAAACATGTTTTACAATTACAAATGTGTCTTTTGTTATGTAAACACCTGATTACACCAAATTAATAATTTGTCCCCAATTTTTTAACAAATATTTTGGACACAAATTCTTCTACATATGAATGATGTTATGATGTCTGTCTGTCTGTCTTCCTTTCGGCTTTTTCCCTTTTACTCGGAAGTCGCCACAGCGAATCATCTGATTCGCACATTTGATTTGGCAGAGGTTTTTATGTCGGATGCCCTTCCTGTCACAACCCTTTTTAGCAAGGGACAGAAATACGCTGAGGACTTTGCAGCCTACTCTTTACGAAAGTCAGCAATGGTTCTTTTACATGCCTCTCACCATAGACAGTGAGAGACATGGCCCGCCTTTGATAACCCAGTTAGCTGCGGGGGGGGGGGGGGGGGGGCAGTGACAACCTTGTGGAGAGTGAGACTTGAACCCCCAACCTTTGGATCAGCGATCCAGTGCCCTATGCCACTAGACCACCACTGCCCCCGAATGATGTTATGATGTAACCATTTTATTTGTACCTGGGAAGTTGTAGAGAGCTGTACACTGGCCGATGGGACTGGAGAGCTCCTCTTCCTCGAAGTCATCATCAAACTCCGCGTAGATGGCCTGAGAGGGGTCGGGGGTACTCCCTTCCGAATGAGCGCCATCAGGACTGTCAACAGAGATGTCCATTAAGTGTGAGTGCAGAAAAGTGACAATAATGGATTACAGGTCGTAGTGCAATTTCACAGATTACACATTTGGCACTTAAACAGTTTCAGATCATTTGTTGGTTTTGAGTCAGCATGTCATGTGACATCACGCTGTCAACATCAAAACCTGTGTTTTCTTATTTTTGTGAAACTGTCACCTATCCTTTTTGATTGTGGACCAGAAAGCAAGCGCATGTCAAACTCTACAGATCTGTGGTGGAGACCCTTGAATGCTTTACAGTGTCTGAGGCAATGAAGTGATGAATCAGGTGAGTGTTTAGAGTGGCATTAATGCATTGAAATGGGTAGAATGTTGCCCTCCAGAGACATGAATTTGTTTTTAGAAAACCGTGTAACACAGGGCCAACAACACTAGATCACATGACACACTGAATCATGAGACTTATTATTCACTACTACTGGATGGGCATGACTGTACTGGTGTTCTGGAACCTCCCCACATACCTTGTCTTTATATAACCATGTCTTTTGGGATGTTCTGTGATTTCCATGCTTAGGGGATTTTTGAAATTTTTATGAACCCTTGAGACCGTGCCTTTTTTTCTGTCATGATTCTATCCAATGAATAATCCTTTTATAGGTCCTTTTCTAGTCCAATTTCTTTTTGGCAATTGCGTTCCATGTCAGGCGAGATTTGCATAATCCACCATAGTGTTTTGTGCAAAGGCTGTACTGCACTGGGCATGCGTATTATTTGGAGCTTCTGTGTCCCTTGTCATGAACTTTTCTTTTGCACGTTTTTCATGTCCAGTGGACCTCAATAGCGGCTGAAGCACTACCTGGCATGCAAAGCAGACCGAATTTTCAGTGGACAATTACACATAGGAACACATAGCACGGATATATATAATGGCTGTAAAACTGGGGAACACAACTAACAACTTTAGAAAAAGTACAGTAGAATTACTCTACATGTAATGGGTCTTCACCAGGTCTAAAAGTGTGATATATATCTCTTGGGTGGTTTTGACAGCTCAAAGCAGCAATGAACATTACTCTCACACCCAGCTAATTTTCCATTTGCAGTTTTTATCTGTCAGACGTCCGTTTTTGCTATTCAGAAACATGCGACTTCTCAACTGACACATTCTCATGGGTTGTTTTAGTACCAGCAGGGTGAAAAGTATCAGCTGTAGTACTAGCAAATAGTTCATTACAAGTCTGTAACAGGACATACTAGTATGAACAGTGCAGGAGGTGAAAGAAAGAAGAAAACACTAGGAGTAGCATTAGTTTAACATTTACCCTCATATAACGTGTTTTGACGTCCTGTCTTCCATGATGTATTACACGACCTACAATATACGATGTATATTCATTTAGATCTACATGAAATGAACATTATGTGGGTTGAATAATAACTCAAGCATATGGTTTGCTAACATCTTTTCCTATTGAATCGTGTAATACATCATTCTTCCTCCTTGACTATGAAGGAAATAGCACAGTTAGCTAGAGGATACCAGCTGCTCAGTCTGCTTCACTGGTTAATGTTTAATCAGTATTTTTACAAAGGTAAATTATACCTAAATCTATGGACAAAGTAATCTACATTATATGAGACTCGTATCTAGCTCTTTTAATGGATGCAGGAAAAACGCAGTGAACAATTTTGAGCCGTAAGCACTGAATAGTTCCTGACACCAAGCAATTGATCAGCGTTCCCCAAACCTGATGTGCATTATAGTCTTAACAAGCAACTTAACACAAATTACATCTGTATGGCTTAGTTCTTGCATTTTTATAACTCATGATGGACACATTAACTCAGGCACAATAGCAGCTGTATGATGACATCTCATTAATGCTCTAAGAGAGTTAGTATATACTATGTAGAAACGAAGAAAAGTACACAAAATGGAAATGTATAGTTTATACATATTGACATATTTAGCAATGCAGTCTTCATGGTATACACACACACACAATACTGATGGTTTAGTATACACTGCACAGACAGACAAGAAGGGCAGTAGTGGTCTAGTGGTATAGGGTGCTGGATCGCTGATCCTAAGGTTGGGGGTTTGAGTCCCACTCTCCACAAGGTTGTCACTGTCCCCCTGTCCAGCTAACTGGGTTATCAAAGGTCAGCCACGTTTCTCACTGTCTATGGTGAGAGGCATGTAAAAGAACCATTGCTGACTTTCGTAAAGAGTCGCTGCAAAGCTGTCAGCGTGTTTCTGTCCCTTGCTAAAAGGTTGTGTCAGGAAGGGCATCCGACGTAAAAACCTATGCTAAATCAAACGTGCGAATCATTCGCTGTGGTGACCCCTGATAAAGGGAAAAAGCCAAAAGGAAATCTTTCTCTCTACACAGAAAGACAAGAAATACAAACAGAAATTAGATTATGGTTTATTTTTCCATTCATTTTAAAGCATGAAAGCAATGACATCACCAGTTTCAAGTGACCATAACAAACTGGAGTATCCATTACTTTGGGTTAAACATTATCCCCTCAAAACAATGCCTTCTTAATCCAACACAGCAAAAAAAATCAGTTTACAACACCCCCATGCAACATATACCAATATTAAAATATTTTGTATCATGAACTATGATTGTTTCTTTCTTTCTTTCGGCTTTTTCCCTTTTCTCGGGAGTCGCCACAGCGAATCATGTGATTCACACATTTGATTTGGCATGGGTTTTTACATCGGATGCCCTTCCTGTCACAACCCTTTTAGCAAGGGACAGAAACACGCTGACGACTTTGCAGCCTACTCTTTACGAAAGTCAGCAATGGTTCTTTTACATGCCTCTCACCACAGACAGTGAGAGACATGGCCCGCCTTTGATAACCCAGTTAGCTGCACTGGGGGGACAGTGACAACCCTGTGGGGACTCGAACCCCCAACCTTCGGATCAGCGATCCTGCGCCCTATCCACTAGATCATCACTGCCCCATCATGAACTATGATTGTATTATTGAGAATTTAAATAAAAATTGTCTTCACTGTAAGAACTTAACCACTAAAAACAATACTTCTAAATACTTCCTGGAGTTGTGCACACTTTTATAATTGGCTTGGTTTATTGAGGTTTTATTCCCTCATTGTTTTACATGACACAGACCTTGATACTGATACAACTTTATTTAAAACAGTTATGGGTTGGAAATAAGGCTATCTCAGATTCATTTGATCTCTAGAGTTTGTCAGGCTGATAATACTGACCTGTATGCATTATGGCCACCGTTGTTGTTTAGCGAATGAGTGGAGTAACGCAGAGTGGCATCTCCTCGTCCCCCAGCTCCTGCGAGCCATGACTATAATATATACAGTCAAAAGCACAACAGTCAAAAGTGTGTGTGTGTGTGTGTGTGTGTAGGCATATAAAGTTATCAGCTGAAGACTTTTAGTACCTCGTATTTATTAAGATCCCCTCTGAGCTTTTCGATGTTGTGTGTAGTCTGAGTGATTTGTGGTGCCAGACTAGCAGGGTCACCCATCTGGGGATTTTTCTCATAAACGTCTTTCATCTTCCCCAGAGCCTCACTGCGAGCGCACACACACGCACGCACGCACACACACGCACACACGCACACACAAAGAAAAAAAAATAAAAGACAAGGATATAAAAGCACAACTCAGAGGCAGGAGATCCTGGAGAGCTCTCACTTTAGACTTGATTCACAAGTCTCCAAGTCTTTGCAAATCTACTCCAGACCCTGATAAACCTGGTAGGGGAGTAGGTCGGCTTGCTGCGACTAGTTGTCATAGCAATGGTTGCCAGGGAGACGGTGTGCCACACTGCTCACCTTTGGTCTAGTTCTTTCTGCAGTTCCTTGCTGATGTCATCAATCTTCTGCTGCAGCCGTTTCCTCCTCTGCTCTGGGGGAAGATGGCCGAAATCCTCTGTGGCAGCCGGCTGAATAGATTGAGAGGAGATGGTGTCACTTGCACAGTGCTAGGACCCACCCCCCACCCCAAAAAAAAAAAAATTGGAGACGCGCGTGCACGCACACACAGAAACCAATAATATGAGCTTAAATAAGGCCCGACAGCAGAGTAAACAACATGGAGCAAATGTTGCCCTCCATTCCCATAAATGGAACTCATTGTCTTCAGGTATCTGAATAAACAGTCATCAACATTAAAAATTATAATGTTATGCTTTACACTAACATGCATCAGCTGTTATAAAACACTGCACAGTTATGATAATGTTTTACTGATAATGTGGAGCTTCCACTATCAGGGCTTTAAATACAATCAAAATCATCTGAATATTTTGTTGATGCTGGAGGAAATTGTGTGCACATAGTCACTCCATATAAGTATGAGAAAGATAAAGTCTTGACAAAGAAAATGACAAATATTGTCGTATACTAATCGGTCTTGGGTATGAATGTTTAGATGAGAGTAAATCACTCTTTCCTGTTTGTCAGAGCAACAGTGGGTAATTCTTGAAAACACACACGCACACACACACACAGACACAAAAATCCCCATTTTATTAACAGAATTTTAAAGACCGTGAGTGAAGGACTCCTGAACCAGTTGATTCAAAAGTTGAGATACATTCATCAGGGCAAGGCAAAATTAATGCTTTCAAAAACTTCATCAAATTGTCCTTTTTTTCTACGGTTAAATTACTCTAAAATATTCATATTTGCATAATGGTAAAAAAAAAAAAAAAAAAAAAGGACTGTGTGCGCAAACCTCCACCAAGCCCAGCAGTCTCACATATGAACCAAAATGGCAAAAATTACTATACTTCATAAAGTTAAAGAATCTGTAGGTATATTTAGGAAGTGGTGGCCTTATGGTAAAGTGCTGGATCACTGATCCTAAGGTTGGGGGTTCAAGTGCCACTCTCAACGGGTTGTCACTGTCCCCCAGAGCAGCTAACTGGGTTATCAAAGGCTGGCCATGTCTCTCATTGTCTATAGTGTGAGGTGTAAAAATATCATTGCTGACTTTCGACAAGAGTAGCTGCATAGCCGCCAGTGTGCTTCTGCCCTGCAATGGCCTGGAGAGCTGTCCAGGGTGTACTCTGCCCTCGCCTACAGTCGGCTGGGATGGGCGCCAGCCTCCCCGCGACCCTAATTAGGATTAAGCAGTTACAGAAAATGAATGAATGAATTTTTTTTTTTTTT
The DNA here is from genome assembly GCA_024760905.1 of Plotosus lineatus. Taxonomy (NCBI): domain Eukaryota; kingdom Metazoa; phylum Chordata; class Actinopteri; order Siluriformes; family Plotosidae; genus Plotosus; species Plotosus lineatus. The sequence continues at coordinate 86,944,888 of CM045728.1, read as the reverse complement.
TAATCCTGGATCCAAAATCTGAACCAGATCATATCCCATATCTAATGGGCTTCCTTATCCAAAGCTTTTTTTTTTGTTTGTATGCTTTTAAATCAGACACACACATAGATAATTAATTCGGTGGTGCCGAGAGTTCCAAATTGCCATTTAACTTGCTAAGGCCTCAACATCCTGTTAGTGACAAAATGACTACCGCTAGCTTCTCACTGCCAGCATAAAAAGGGTCTGTCTGACAGCACTAATTGGCTTGACCAACACGCAATACAACAGGAGAGGTCAAGAAGACCAGTGCAGACCTGAGAAAGCAGATTGTAGAATTGAAAATCAGTTCTATGCGAGTACAAGTTACTGAGAGGTGAAGCCACTTGGCCAAGGTCTGGGAGAAGACACAAACTGTTGATAATTGGTTCGGATGGTCAGAAACAACACAGGAACCACTAAGGCACTGGACTATCACAAACTACTGAAATGTCAGTGTCACTCTCTGTGGTCAAGAGCTTTTTTACACTATGGACTAATAGAGGAGCCTTTTACAGTAATGTTTAAATGGCCAGATGAAACAAAGACTGAGTTGTTTGACTAACAATGACCAGAGATATGCATGGAGGAGTAAAGGTGAGGCATTCAACCCCAAGAACACTGTACCAACCACTCAGCAGGGTCAAACCAAGTGAATCAAAGTATGGGAGTAGGCGAACTGACTACCTCAAAATTGTACAGCATAACTTCGTACCATCAGTTAGACATTAAGAATCTGAACACAAATGTCCCAAAAGGACAACAACCCCAAACAGACATCAAAGCTAGTTGTAGAATGAATAAAACAAGCTTACACTGATGCTTTGGAATGGCCTTCAAAATGTATTTACTTTTGCTATGTTGAAAATATGAGAACTACAGTTCCAAGTTGGGTCCAACTATTCTGTTGAATTTTGCCAAAATGTTAGGAACAGTTACAGAAACATTTGATGTATTATGTATATTTTGACTAGGTTTAATTTCAAGAAAACCTAAAGTATAATACAAATTTTTCCACAAAATTCTTCAACTTTTTTCCGATTAAAGAATGAGAATATACAATTATTAATTTGCACTAGAATATAAACAAACAAACAGTTTGAAGAAATCACAGAAAGACAAACTTGCCAATGATAAGTGCATGCAAACTTCAGACCACAACTGGACATGTGGAGTAAAAAATAAATAAAAATTAAATAAGATCCTGAAACAAAATGTTATACAGTTTGGTAGCAGAAATTGCACTTCTATTAAAGTTTAAATTAAAAGCCAAAAAAATATTTTATTTCCACAAAATGGATTGAAATAAAGCATAAAGGAGATGGAGATAAACTGTGCCCTTAATGTCAAGTTACTGTGAAGTTATTGCATTAAATCAGGCGCTTATTAGATGAAACAAAAGTTCAAGTCAATAGAGAGAGTAACAAAAGAAGGAATATAAAACTTTAAGAAAAGCAATCAATCAAGAATATGGTGATGGGATGTGCTTCAAACCTTTCCTCAAAATGTCCCTTCTATACCACAGTAGACTGTTATGAGAACATCTGTACTAGAAGCACATAAAGTACTTTTCATCTGTTCTTAAATTTAATTTTTAAATTTAATGTTAAATGTAATATTCTGAACCATCCACAAAATTTCTTTTCTGTAAATCATATTTATTATAAATGCAATTTAGCTATAGATTGGTGCAGTACTGGAAACCTGTAAATCTGACTTAAAGATTCATAACAGAAAACTTTCAAATTATGACTTTCCTTTCCCATTTTCTCCTTACAGTCAACTTTATGATTGCTACAGCTTTTATAGACTTCTTTTATATGAAGCCTCTACCACACAATTCCCCCTGGAAGTTGTTCTTATAGAAACTTGATTACCTTCAGACAGAACTCAAGTCAGAGCGTCTGTAATTAATCAGTATCTGACCAATCAAATTCAAGAATTTAACAGCGCTGTGATATAAGCATAATCATAAAAGGGAAAGGATGGGGGTACAAATCTGATTAGAGAACATGGATAGAAAAGTCAAATGAGGAAGAAGTGAAGTGAATGTGGCTTGACGATTTGAATTCTAATTATTCAGATATGTTGCTGATCTCTGCATTTTCTCAAAACAGTTTGCAAACTCAACTGCTTTCACCTTCCTGAAATGGCAATAAATCACTTCGTCACCAAATGAGGGCTTGCTTGTTGTTCTGTTTCACAGTAACAGATGAAGGATAGTTAACAACAAGGTGATAATTAAACCAAGATGGCTTCATTTAAAATAAAAATTCATACTACCCACACAAATAAATAAACAAAACAAAAACTTCAATTCCATAACTTCTGTCATCACCACATAAACCAGTTGTTAGTAAAGAAGCTGCCAATTTAATTATGGACATTTTACAGTGCACCGTCATACAGATTTTGATCTGAGATTTTAAAGTGAACTAAGTAAAGTCCTGCTTGATTTTTGAACACTGAAATCAGTACATGAGGTGCACAATAAGCCATATGCCTAAAAGAGCTTCAGTGCCTGCCCCAATTTATGGCTGCCTATGCAGTATTTTTGGTAACAGTTTCATGAGTGACTAGAGCGACCCAGATTCTAATAATAATTAGCCGCATCATGGGCATGCTACATAGGTGGCCATGGAGAAAAAAATTTAACTTGTCCATGTTTTCTTTTAAAAACAAAAACAAATTAAAAAAAAGCGCAGAGAGGATGTAAATTATAGAACAACCAACACCACAACACATCATGCTCATGTTTATTATTGTGATCTTCTCCAGAGGGTATTTCTAAAATGTAACACACACACACACACACACACACACACACACACAGTATGTCTGTGAGCAAAGTCAAACAAAAGTTATGTTTTAGCGGCTTTACAACGTTCTGAGTGTTTTCACCTCACAGTTATGAGAAGATAGGAAAATTCTAAGGCACAAGTGTGCACTTGAGTGACCACTCGCAGCACATGACCATTATTCAGGCTACTAAGCGCCACACTGAGGCGCCCGAGCTCAGCCCGTTCTCACTCACCATTCTGCGAAGGGTCCGGAAGGATGAGATTCGTGGCTTGACTGTCTTATTGATCTCCTTCAAACAGTAGGACAGGGGATCCCGGGCAAACTTGGGTGAGGGGGGTCCGTTAACGGGTGAGGGGGCGGGAGGGGTGGATAAGGGTGTGAGTGGAGAGGAGGAAGGCTGGGGGGGGGCATGGCGAGGTGAGGTGGATGGGGCCAACATCAGGAAAACAATCCAGGGAAAGGCAGGAACATGACGGCAGGAGGTGGCAAGGAGCGAGTGAGAGAGACAAACATAGACACAAATGACAAGGGAAAAAGAGAGAAACCATCAAACACCATAAGCAACATCACAGAGTGAGGATCAAGAGGCAGAATGAGAGCTACCAACACAAAGCAGTAAAAACTTCTTAAACCCAACACTAATGCCTGACAGCTTAGCCCCACAGCCCAGCTCTAAACATAAACTAAAGCCCAATAATAAAATACCCACTGCCCAGCACTAACGCCCCACAGCACAGCATTAAATCTCAAACTAAGCCCCACAGCCCAGCACTAAAGCCCCACAGCCCAGCACTAAAACCCCACAGCCCAGCACTAAAACCCCACAGCCCAGCACTAAAACCCCACAGCCCAGCACTAAAACCCCACAGCCCAGGACTAAAACCCCACAGCCCAGCACTCAAGCCCCACAGCCCAGCACTCAAGCCCCACAGCCCAGCACTCAAGCCAAAGCTTAAGAATCAACAGCCCAGCACTAAGAACACACAGCAGTAAGACTAAAATAAATAAATAATATTAAGGCCACACTGCCCAAACCCACAGTCCAATATCCCATGACACACATATTATAAAAGCTCAACAGCTCATTTGTGAAGCTCAACAGTGCAATATCAGCAGAAACAAACAAAGTGTGGCTTTACTAACTAGACCTCACTGTTCTCTAAATCATGGAGAACAGCCAGAAGAAAACATAGAACAGCTCAGATTTATGATTTCCACATCTGCTCAATCAGTACTTCATTATGTTTCAAAGAAAGACTTTTACAGTGCGTATTCATCAATGGCAGCCTACAGACAGTACCTGGCTTCTGATTTCAAGCTGCTTCTAGAGAAATTGCACTGAATTCAGCAGGTCTTCCTATGTCGTCTGAATTGCTACCGGTATTTCTAAAGAACTGTTAGTTGTCGCTCACTGCACTGCATGAGTAATTTCTTCCTTCATAGTGTATTAATATAAAGCTATTAAAGGCTGAATAATGAGACAATGCCGGTAAAATATTTTTAACTGGAAACAAAAAGCTATGGATGTACTCCACAAAACTGCAGCAACATTTACAGAAACATTGGTCTGTCTGCAGGTTTTCAATGATGTGCACATACTGTATACATGTATACATATACACACACACACACACACACACACACACTTTATTTTATTATTATTATTATTATTTTTAATTAACTCAGTGCAGGGCCTGGATCTCTCCTGATGAAGAGCCACACTTTGTTCATTAACCTCAACTGTAATAACCACATGGATAACGTGCAACACTGTGATGAAATGACTGACAGCAAAAGGCATTCCAGCCATTCTGAGAGTCAGAAAGGCAGTAGAAAAAGGCTAAAGCCTTCATTCACCATCATATCCAAGACTAGCTTTACCATGCTTGTAACTTGCATGAATTCTCCTCAAGTAGATGGCATAGCTCTGAGACCTAAACAATATCAAATATTTAAATAATTTTTAATGACTAAATAACTCTCTAATGGGCTCAATAAACAGAACTAAGAACATTTTCACACTTGTCGGGTTCATTTTCCTCCTCACAGATTCAGGGGCATTCATTTTTAAGCACAGTCTTGGTCCAGAGAACTGATCTCTGGTCCTTTTATTAACCAGAAGCAGTTTGTAAAAGCTCTGCAGGTGGGATGCCCCAGGGTGACAGCATATGTAGGTCAATCATTAGATGATCGGCAGAAATTCGCTTTGAGACAGAGAGACAGCAGAACATGGAGGCCGGACCAATAAGAGCACTGCTAAATTGGCTATTCTTTTACATGGCACATCCCACATGAAGAAGCAGTGAGTAAAGCTCGGCAGGTGGGATCTTCCAGTGTGGCAGTGCCCCTCCCTTCGACAATCAGTAGGTGATGTCATACAGCATGTAGGTCATGTGGCACACTAGCTGGATATTGTGACACTAAGTGGTCTGCTCATTACAGCGGACATCCCAAAAATATGGCAGTCTGGAACTTTTTCTAATGGTACAGTACATATAGGGCCAATGATTTTCTGCGAACGTGGAAAATGGACGAAAATCATGGAATAAGCAATATGAAACGGAAACATCACTCTGACTAGGAATTCTGTATACAGACGTTCCCCGACTTACGTTCATTCATTTTATGTTTTTTTTTTCTCGATTTTATGGGGTTTTTTGTTTTTTCAAAAAAAAAAAAAAAAAAAAAAGTTACATTTTGAGTTTAGCATGCTCTCTGTGGTACGAGACGGAACTACGTAGTACACTGAAGTAATGACGCAATGACGTAATGATGCTGCGTCCATTGTTTACAAACGACAGACTGAATGTGCCCCTCCTTCTTCTACAGCATGTTACCCTTAAGACGTTGTCTCTGTGATCTTCGTGTTTACACTGTTTTGCGGACTTTTGTAACCCTAAGCAAATATGGTTGGTCAGAAGCGTAAGCCTACTAGCATGGGTGCAAGTTTTCCGGCATATGCGGGAATTTGCGGTTTTCCCAAGACTGAATTAACTATCTGCTCGAATTGGCGCAATCTACCATGCATACTCAGTTAAGCAAAGACAGTTGTAAAATGAATGAAAACCCAAATCCAGAAAAGAAAGAGAACTCTCCGCTCTGCTGGTGATTCACATCAGTGCAGGCTGAGTACTAAATAAGTATTCAACGGCACCCTTGCTCACTTGAAAGACTGGAAGTCCAGATAACTCACGCTTTGTCTCAAGCACAAGCAAGTGAACTACTTTCGGTGGAGCGCTTCACATATTGTAAGCGTTGATTGGCTGTTTTAAGCGCAATGTAAAGTGACTCGGCTCAGCTTAATGTAAAGTAAGCATCCGTCGACCATCGAAACCATTTACAAAGAGAAAGATTGCATCATACAGAATGTTAAAGGTTACATTTGATACTGTATTTGATATTTGATGAATGAATTTGATTAAAATTTATCTATTTGAAATTATGTTGCTTGAATTAAAATTTGAAATTAATGTTGATATTATTTTACAATGTTATGTTTATAATAATTGATTTAGGGGTGTTTTATGAGATACGGTAATGGTATTTATGGATGTATAGTGCAGTATGAACGTCATACGTCACTGGAACATACAGTAACAACTTACGTTTTTTTTTCACCTTACGTTCAGCCATCCGGAATCGAACTAAAATCTAAGTTGGGGAGGGTCTGTATAAACATTAAAACTGCATAAAATGTTTTTTTTAAATCTTTAAATTTGCATTTTTTTTTCTTGGTAATTACACGAGTAGTAGATGACAAACATGCATTTCCCGTAGTTTTACATCGTGCATTGTGATTTGTCAATGTGATGCACAGCCAAAAAAATGAACTGTTACCATACATACAAAGTTTAGTTGAGGAGTTCAAGGTCGGGAGATGCGTAAACATGATAAAATGGTGATGTCACTCCAACGGGGGCCTTTATAATCAAAGCAATCACCAGCTAGAAGTAGAGTGACTGCCAAAGAATAGGCAAAGCTGTTCTCGGAACATTTCTATGATGATGGCTTCATGTTTTGTAAATTTTGTCAACACAGTGCAGACTATATCTGTGTTGATACCTGCAAAGATCATATTGCTTCAAAAAAGCATGTGGCCAGAAAAAAGCAGCCGACAATGAGAATGACAGTCAAGTATAGATAACGTTAGCGGATCTAAACCTAAACAGGTTCCCTAGACACTCTGAAGGATCTAAGGGAAGACTTTATCTTGGCTTATGTGAAAATGTGCACAATGTCAGACATTGCACTTGAAAAGACATTAAAAATAAGGGGATTTATTGTTAAGCACTGTCGCCAAAGTGGAACACTTCCACAACCTACTACATTTAGACAGCTTTATGTGCCACGATTGTTCCTAACGCATTTTAATGTGAAGTACTCAAAATTAGCATTTTAACGTATGTTATGTAACGTGACGTACCGGTTTGTATTACTGCTGATGAAACAACTGACGATCAAGACCACAGCATATCAAATGAAGTTGCTTGTGTACGAGGAAAATACCATCTAATTGATGCAGTCAAATTGGACTCTTGCAACCATGCTACACTAAGCCAGGCTGTAATTAGTGCTGTGACTGGAGCAGAAATAAAGTTTTCTGATGTGATCGTATTTGTATCAGATTCAGCTGCTTATTGTAAGAAAGCATTCAGAGAGGTGCTGCAGCCCAACTTTCCAAACTCCATTAATGTTTTGTGCCTTGTACACAAACTGAATCCATCAGGGTATATTTTTGTCAACTGGGCAGATTTTGTACACACGTCTACCCTGGTTTCTATGATCAAGTCCGCCTTCTACAAGAAACCTGGCCGTAAGAACAGATCCTACATTAAGGATTAGGTGGCACTAGATCAAGTCAAGCTTCCACCAGGTAAATATAATAACAATATGTAGGTAAAATTAAAATTACAAATAACCGTATTCAACGAAATAAGCTCCCTGCTCCAATAAGATACCAGCGTGTGTCTTAATCTTACGTCTAATAACCACCCATGTGTACTGGGAGGAAAAATGGTAGTTCAAACTTACCAATTTTATTTGATCGGTCTCTGTAACGGTAAAATGAGAGGTGCACTGACTGTAAAAGTGAGTTTACACAGTATTTCAACAGCGCCTGCCACTGTTGAATGTCTATAATGTTCAACACATTTAATCGTTCCACCGTGCTTTAAAAAACAGGAAAATATTTTGTTGCGTTCTCTTGGTAAATGTCCAACAACCGATGAACCATTAGAAACTGCTACATCAAAAACTATCGGATGCTCTAAATGAATGGAGCGATGAGCCAGATATGGACTTATCAGAAAGTGATGACAAGTATTTTTCATCGGATTCTCCTGCTCACTAACTTCATACATTTAAAGATGGCCACGTGCTTTTCAATGTGCCATGTGCTAAAGTTGACCTTTGTGTTTATTGGTTTAACGTACCATGTGCTAAAGTTGACATCCATGTTGATTCTTCAGTCACTACCCAAAGCTCATGACCATAGGTGAGGGTTGGAACGTAGATCAACTGGTAAATTGAGAGCTTTGCCTTGCAGCTCAGCTCCCTCTTCAACACGACGGACCGGTACAGGCTCCGCTTTACAGCAGAGGCTACATTCTTCCTTCACTCGTGAACAAGACCCCAAGATACTTAAACTCCTCCACTTAGGGTAGGACCTCATTCCTGACCCGGCGGGTGCATTCCACCCTATCCGACTGAGAACCATGGCCTCGAACTTGGAGGTGCTGATTTTTGAACCCCTCCTTGAATTGCCACCTTATCGTGGTGGAGAGGTTTGCATGACCTAATGATCCTCGGAGCTCTATTGTCGGGGGCATAATGCCCCTAGTAGGGTACCCCAACCCTACCAGGGTCACCCAAGGCAAACAGGTCCTCGGTGAAGGTCCAGAAGACCCCTATGCCAAATAAAAAGAAAACAAGGACAAATTGCCCGGACGCGGATCACCGAGGTCCCCCTGTGGAGCCATTCTTGGGGTAGGGGCTCGAAGGCGAGCGCCTGGTGTTCGGGTTTCTGCCCATGGAGCCCGGCCAGGCTCAGCCCGAAAAGGAGACATGGGTCCAGTCAAGTGCAATGTGAGTTGGGTGGCAGCCGAAGGCATGGGTTCTGTCGGGCCAATCGTCGATTACTGACTCTGACTCTTGGGACTTGAAATGTCACCTCTCTGGTGTGAAAGGAGCCTGAGCTGGTGCATGAGGTGGAGAGATACTGACTAGATATAGTCACGCTCAACTCACCGCACAGCTTGAGTTATGGAACCACTCATCTCGAGACAGGCTGAACCTTGGAGTTGCTCATGGGGAGCGGTGGTGAGCCACTGTGGGCATCCTTGTTGCACCCCGTCTCGGTGCCCAAACGTTGGGGTTCTCCCTGGTCGACAAAAAGGTAACCCCGTAGCCCCCCCCCCCGATGGGGGGGTGGGTCCTGATTGATATTTGTGCTTATTCACCAAATGACAGTTCAGAGTACCCACCCTTCTTGGAGTCTTTAAGGTGTGTGTTGGAGCATGCTCCCACGGGAGACTCACTTGTTGTCCTAGGAGACTTCAACGCCCATGTGGGCAACGATAGTTTGAGATTAAGTATCAAATAAAATTTGTTATTCTTTAAAGCTTATTCTTTTAATGGTTTACCGAAAAAGCTGTTTAAAGTGCCAAAAGCACACAACCACAATAAATAATGTACAGTTTAATACCCGTTTAGTACCCGTTCAATGTCATTTTTTGAAAGAAAATTTGCTTTTTTCCATTTCAGGCAATACATGATTCCGTTTCATTTGTTTCGTTCACATCAAGTATGGGAAGGTATCTCCTCTCAATGGTGCATAATGACGAAGCGGTTTGGTTCAACTTGTCATGGTACTTCCTGTTTCAAAGGGAAACCTTTGTTATGTTAAACAGGGAATACAAAACGCTTTTTTGATGTATAAAACCTTACTTTCCTAAAATTGTAACAATGGAATTAGCTCAACCTTGTGGTACAAGCTCAGTGAGATCAATGTTGTTGTAATAACAATAATAATAGGTGACAGTGATGGCCAGGTGGTAAGGAGCTTGCTTACTGATCCCAAAGTTAAAAACCCTCCATCGAAAGGTTGTCACTGCTGTCCCCCCAGTGCAGCTAACTGGGTTATCAGAGGCTGGGCATCTCTCTCATTGTCTATGGTGTGAGGTGTGTAAAAGAACCATTTCTGACTTTCTTCAAGAGTAACTGCACAGCCGTCAGCATGTTTCTGCTCTTTGATGGCTAGGCGAGCCGTCCAGGGTGTACTCTGCCCTCACCCAGACTCAGCTGAGATGGGCGACAGCCTCCTCATGACTCTAATTAGGATTAAGCGGTTCAGAAAATGAAAGAATGGATGATAACACAATATACTCTTTCAGGGTGAAAAGTCTTATTATGGCTTAAAATTGCTGCCTGTTTATAGGTATTATGCCACAGTGCAGCCAGAGTAAAGCCTTGATCTATGTTTGTGATCACAAAAAGAATATGCTGCAAATAAACCTTCTGCTTTCCATTTTGTAAATCTGCTACCACAAAAGTGAGGCAAACCGCAAAGAAAACCTGCTTATTATGAGCTTGTCCCAAAAACAAACACAGATTCTCCCCTTGGTGCAGGTTCAGGCATTCAGGCCAAGTGTGAAAATGCTCTTGAGTATATCTGAGTAAACTGAGTGATAAATATAATCTACCCCTGAAAAAAAAGGAGTGGGGGGAGAAAACCAACAGCCCCTCTGGGCCTGTGAGGAGGGACAATCTGAGGGCCCATTTAACTCTGATAGATCCTGTTCTGGAGTATATGATGATTTAGAGGCTCAGCTGTCCTAATGATTAGATCTTGAGCAGCAATATGGGACACAAGCACATGCTGACCAGACGGAGCGAGCAAGTAAGACAGTAGACTGAAGACAGGTAAAGCAGCCAGCGTGTGCATGCAGGGGAAAATGGGAAAAGCAGACAGGTTAAAAACTTAACCCTTGTGGGAGAAAGGTGCGGTGATCAAACTCTAATCATTCTTAGATCAGTCACATCTGCACAGGGTGGAGCAAAGAGGACAAGACTCCAATACCGACCTTCCGGGAGAAGAGACAGAAAAGAACCGTGCAGTGTTTGCTGGGAAATGCCTGCCTCCGTTGTGATATAAAGATGAATGTCCTCCCTGTTGGTGTCCCACAGTCTCATTCTCATGGGATTTCTTACCAATGCTAATTAGGTTAGCCAGATGCTAATGCAACTATCAGATTCTTGTGGTGTGCAAAACAAATGAGCTCACAGCTGGACAGTCATGCAAAAGAAGGGTGCAGGCTAAGAACGCGAGTGAGCCTGTGCATGAGCATGTGCTGTTTGGGATTCGTTCTCAAGAAGTACAAGAGTGAAGGGGAATTCATGTTCATGGAAAACCATGCAAAGTGGATGGAGATTAATGCTTCTGAACAGAAATGACACTTAATATACCAACATCAAACAGAGTTCACTGATCTGCAGGATTATAGCTCCCCCACCCCTACCCGCCCCTACCCCCCTTTAAATCAATCTATTTACTTCATCACAGAATTACGGCTTGAATGGTTGTTTGCAGGTTTTGCATAAATAAAATATGGGCCACAATCAAAAGTACAGATGAGTGTGAGAGAAGTATGAGAAAGTAATCGTGGAAAGCATTAGGAGCGATATCATAAACGTGCACAGGCATGACAGAAAATTTAGTCAGTTAGATATGTATTTTAAAGTCAGGGTTTTAGCCTACCTTGAAAACGGTAATTTCTGCCTTATTTATCTTGTACTCTGAATATTCCATGTTTGTAGTTTTATTTTCAGGATGCACTCTGGTATTAATTTTACCTATTCTGCTTAGAAAAGGAAACTAGTCCATGCTGGGTTGCATTTGATTGCAAATAAAAGAAATGAAGGGTGTGGGGGATTATTGTAAATTATAGGTGTATAATTTCCTCTAGAGCCAAAGTAACTGATCAGGTAAGCAATGTTTGGTGTAAAAAAATCTATAAAAAAAATTGTAGAGCTTTGTAGCAACAGTAATAATAATATAAACTTAAAAAATAGATTAAGCCTGTGCTGTGGAGGAAAACTACTGTTTATTCAAAAGTATTCCTTGGCTTTAAACATTTGGATTTATTCTATTGTTTATTATCTTTGTTATGTAAGGTGTGATACTGATCCCAATTCCCCTTGATCCTATTCCTGCTACATTAGAGTATTTTGAGAATGCTGAAAAATTTGATGGAGCAACAAAACAAGCTCAAAACAAGCTCATAGCTTTATGACATTTGCAGATTTTTTGGGGTGGGGGATCGGTACAAAATCAGAGTGACATCAGTATCGATAAAAACAGCATTGATTGAGACATTGGACGAATGCTGGAATGTGATTAGCTCAAATCAGGATCATGATCAGTATCTATTGATGAGATATATATATTACACACACACACACACACACGCGCGCGCACACACACACACACATACATACATATATATATATATACATATACACATATATATACACACATATATATATATATATATATATATATATATATATATATATATATATATATATATACATACATATATACATACACATATATATATGAATGAATGAATGAATGAATGAGAGAGAGAGAGAGAGAGAGAGCACAGATCTGGAAGGATGGTTCTACCTTGCTCCTCTTGCTAAACAGCCAGAAAGGTTTGCTCTTATTTTTGCCCAATAGATCCAATGGGCCTTTGGGTGTGCCCAGGCTGCTGTCAGACGAGGCCCGGTTGATTCCCTGGCTGTAGTCTTCAAACTCCAAATCACCCGGACGCTCGAACCCTGATTTGTGCTGCTCTATCAAAACAATGGAGTCCTGAAATGAGACACATTTCAGAAATTATATCACTTTTTATCAATGAGACTACGAAAATCTATTAGCCATTAAAAACTCTACAGGAAATGTAATAATCTGACTTCTGCAATGCTTCATATCTCAAAATTTCATGGGCTGCACCACAAATTATGACTGAACTGTTGTGGAAGAGAGAACCTGAAAAGATTTCAACTTTCAAGAATCAGAAAGTTTTATTGCAATAAAAGTATGAAATTAATTATTTGCTAAAGAAAATTTTAAGGAAGCAAGAAGGTCCCGAGTTCAATTCCCAGCTCAGAAATGTGCTTGTGAGGGTTTCCTCAGTGTACTCCAATTTCCTCCCGCAGCAAAAACATGCACAGTAGGTTAATTGGCTTCCAATTTCAAATCACCCCTAAGTATGAGTTGGAGTATGAATGGTTGTGTGAATATTGGCCCTGCAATGACCTGGCAAGCTTTCTAGCGTATACCACAACTCACCCAGAGCTGGCAGGATGGGAGCGAGCCTTCCTGTGACCCTAGTTAAGATTAAGCGCTTCGGAAATTGAATGAATGAAACCTTTAAAGAAGTAAAAAAAAAAAATTTAAATAAATAAAATTTAAACAACTAACCAAATATGAACAGCAGTAGTGTACATAAAAAGTAAATCAACTGCACAGGAATGTGATCCTCACTAAAATGAGAGCAAACCAAAATTTAACAGTACAGTAGGCCCTTCACTATTCACGGTTTTGCACTCGCGGTTTTTGAGTATTCACGGACTGAGCTGCTTGGACTTAATGCAGTTAATAGCTGAATTCAGTCGTGTCATGCCTAATGCAATACACTACGTTTTTCTAGTGGGCATTTTTGAAAACTACAGTGCTGTATGTTTAGAAAGAGAATGCACTGAAAGGTGTTTTATGCGTATGCTGTATAATGTTTATATTTTAGCATCAATAAATATAACAGTAAAAATTGAAAAGTTTTTCTTAATCATTACTACATTAATACTGAATTAATGAGTAAGACTGTCTATAGAATGTGGGGCAGTGGTGGTCTAGTGGTATAGGGCGCTGGATCGCTGATCCAAAGGTTGGGGGTTCAAGTCCCACTCTCCACAGGGTTGTCACTGTCCCCCCCAAGTGTAGCTAACTGGGTTATCAAAGGCGGGCCATGTCTCTCACTGTCTATAGTGAGAGGCATGTAAAAGAACCATTGCTGACTTTCGTAAAGAGTAGGCTGCAAAGCTGTCAGCGTGTCCCTTGCTAAAAGGGTTGTGAGAGGAAGGGCATCCGACGTAAAAACCTCTACCAAATCAAACGTGCGAATCAGATGATTCGCTGTGGCGACTCCCGAGTAAAATGGAAAAAGCCGAAAGGAAGACAGACTGTCTATAGAATGTGTTTAAGAAGCATATTTTAGTGCATGTAATAGATACATAGTATTTTACTTACAGCTGCTCATTCATCATGTGACGTCAGACATGGGGTTTTACTTCCGGGTACAGAACTCGCGGATTATCGCGATTCGCGGGAGGACCCGGAACTGAACCCCCACGAATGTCAAAGGCCTACTGTAATGTCTCCTACTGATGGAGTGTTTGCAGCTTTTTCTGATGATGAGATTAAAGGCAATTACTTGTACAAGGGTGATGCAGGTGTTGGTGAAGCGTCAATAACTATATTTGTTAATCAGTAGCCTGTCCACCTCACAGTTTTGTATGGGTTTCTTTCGGGTACTCCGATTTCCTCCCACAGTCCGAAGAAAATTATATTGGGAAACCTTGCCCTTAGGGGTGTGTTTGTGTGTGTGTGTGTGTGTGTTATACACACACACACACACACACACACACACACACACACCATATCCTGAGCACTGGAACCTGTTTAGCAGCAATCACTCAAGATTGCAGTCTGCAAATGGGATTTAAGATAACAGGTAAATGTGTGCTCATTTCAGTTCTCATTTTGGAGAAACTGTTGGTCCTAGTATGTAACAGGGCTGATGTGTGTGTTTGTGTGTATGTGTGTGTGGGGGTGTTAATGTGTATTTTGTGTAGAAGTAGAAAATAAAACATCTGGAGCATAAAAAAATAAGCTCATGGATGGGGTGCTTACATTTTTCTCATTAACGTTATTTCCAGCTTTGGTGATGCCCTCCAGGCACTTCCCAATGATGGGCATGACTTGCCTTTCCGTTTCAGCAAACAGGATGTAGGCTTGTGATAGCTTCTGTGCACGCCTCTCGTCCATGTCCTGTAGTTTCTACAGAATGAACACACACACACATACACACACACACACACACACACATACACACACACACACACACACACACACATATACACACACAAACACACACATATACACACACACAAACACACACATATACACACACATACACAAACACACACACACACACACACACACACACACAGAGAGAGAGAGAGAATGTCAAAAATGTTCCATGGAAATGATCTCGTCCACATACACCCATGAGAGAAAGTGTACAGGTCGTAAAAATGAAAAGAGCCAAAATGGGAAGTGATATTGCTTACATTGAATATCTGCAGCATATCAGTGAAGTAGAACTGGTTCTGCTCCTTGTTGTATTTCTGCAGCTGGGAAGCGTAGTCATTCTTACACTCATCTGCGCTATGTGCACGCATATGAGCCTGCTGTTTAGCCTATACACACACACACACACACACACACATACACACACTGTCTGGTTAGTGTAAAACAGAGGTGACCCATGAAAAATATTACTATTTTAATATTACTCTTTCAATAAAGTGAGTAAAAACTCACGTTGCTGCATCAAGCATGTATTGGCACTGACTGCCAATTCATTATCTTACACCCAACTCCTGTTCATTTTCAAAAGGGGAGTAAATGAAAAATTTGTGCTAGAACTGAGTGTTTAGCAGTGGTCAGGATCAGATAGGTTGAGCTGGTTTCAATTTAGTCAAATCATAAACAGCAGTCATGCAGCACAGACCAATCAGGACTTCGGTGCAAGCTGCAGTAGGCTGTGAATGAGGTTATGGTGCGGGTGGATTTTAACCCACTTCCTGAGTCCTCATGTGACTGCAGTTCCAAGGGACATGCCACTGGGATTGTCACACACACACACACACACACACACACACAGGCTTTATAAAAAAAAAAAAAAAAAGAAGAAGAAGAAAAAACCTGCATTCAAATACGCAGGAATTATATTGACCATCATCGGCAACATTTTCCACCTGTATAGATCTCAAGGATGCCTGTGGTACTAAAGTAATATCCTCTGAGCTCGTAAAGTTCAAAGGAAAACGAGTAAAGGCTCATTCGTGCTCTGTCTCCTCCTCTAATTTGAGTCATTTCCAATTCCCACCAGTCAATTGCATCCCTTTCACACATGAACACCAACAACCAGGGAGCGATGTAAGCAAGCTGTGACACATGAGTCTTCATGAGTTGCAACAAATCTTAGCAGATTCAGAGGGAAGGCACTATCCAAGCTCACAAACGCCCATGTTTGGCTGATGATCACTGTGAGTGAAGGAGAGATGAGTGTATGCTGTTTCACCCTTCCATGACAGCTTGGCCAATTAGAACTCCCATGGACTCCCTTTCACAGATGGCTACAGCAACAACCTGGATGTGAACTTGCGATCTCCAGGTCTACGCACCACTTGTGAGCTCAGGCATACAACTTTAAGACCTCTCAGACCCGTTTGTTCTTGAATGAAAAACTTCATGTGCAAATTCATGCACATGAACAAGCCATGTGGTTACACAGCCTAAATAACACCCAACAATCTTCACAGGCAAAAAAAAAATAAACATTTTTAGGAATTAGCCTGTAAGTTGAGATGCTGAGTAGAAATCTTCATTGTAATGATGGACTAAATCAGGGGTCAGGAACCTATGGCTCGCGAGCCAGATGCGGCTCTTTTGATGACTGCATCTGGCTCTCAGATAAATCAGGTGGCCTTTCGTAACAGAATAACGAATACATAATTTCACTGTCATTTAAATAAAAATACAAAAAAGCCATCAAATAAAACAAAAACAGATGGATAAATTTCACGCATTTAAATCTATACATCTATTTTCAATGCCAAATGTCACGGTGGCGCGCAGCGTAGAGCCAATCCTTTCTGTACGCCAATATGCGATACCTTGAAACTCTAATTTTATTGGATTATAACAACTGCCACAGACTGCGAGAGTTGTTTTTGGGTAAAGAAATAAATTTCCTCATTTTTGATCGTCTCATCTGCACGAAGCCAAGCACAGCTGGCAAGCAAACACAAATGGACAGACATGGAAAAACTTCAACCCGCAGATCAGCTGATTGCCAAAACTTGGGACGCGCTTCCTGTCACAAACACTGCAGCGTGTGAGTCCGGTCATATTGACCATGTTTGGCTCCATATGCGCACGAGAAGGGGCCTTCTCACACGTGATAAACATCAAGCTGCTGTCACATTTAACAGATGGAAGCCTAAACACCTGCATGAAGCTGAACCTCACCCTGTATCAACTAGACTACAAAGCTATCAGCAAAACCATGCAGCTCCAGAAGTCGCATTAATAGTAAGAAGTACTTTTCTTATTAATAAATAACTTCATTATGACAATGTCGTTTAAAATAAATTCAGAGTCTTATTATACTCTAAAACTGTTGATCTTCTTTTTCAATTTAGCTGTATTCAGTATTACTATATATATATATATATATATATATATATATATATATATATATATATATATATATATATATATACACACACACACACACATACACTATATATGGCTCTCTTAGTCCAAAAGGTTCCCGACCCCTGGACTAAATCATGCCTCTGTACAAGAAGGAAACTTTGTGCCAATTC
This sequence comes from Plotosus lineatus, assembly GCA_024760905.1. Taxonomy (NCBI): domain Eukaryota; kingdom Metazoa; phylum Chordata; class Actinopteri; order Siluriformes; family Plotosidae; genus Plotosus; species Plotosus lineatus. The sequence goes on along the minus strand of CM045728.1, from coordinate 86,927,329 downwards.
TCACCCAGCAGATCACTCTCAATCGCAGATGGTAAAGGCTGTCATGCATTTTCTACAAGCCACATGACATCAGCCAAAATCGGTTTAACCTTGTGCAACATCTAGGTGGCCTAACACATTCATAGGAATGCATTATCTATCAATATTTTAAATGCACAGGTTGATAGATCCTTGACCATGATGCTGCGATCATTGACAAGGAGACAGCATATGTGACGCCATCCTTCCCAACAGCATGGACTCTTCCCACTTGAGCTTCTGACCATGGTGGCATCATCAGCTTTCAACTACTGATATGTGATAGATATGACACATGCTTTGCTTTTGCACGAGTGAGGAGCAAGAGGGAACGTCAGACTCTCACAAAGCCTTAAATAACCAACCTATATGTTTTGGAACACAGCCATCAGAACCCACTGATATAGAGAACGCTATCCCTCTGGGAATGTGTCAAGAGTGCCACTGTCAGCTTGAATTCATCATACGTGGGCTACTATGACATCTTGTAGAGGTGAGATTGTGCCACTTAAGGTCTAAAAAAAAAATTTCACTTAGAACAGCCAAAGGGGGAAAAAAGATTAGTCATTACAAGTGTGCATGTGTACAAGATCACAACTTTGAAAGGGTGAAGTAAAACACACCTGCGCCAGTTAATCAAGGTCGCAGATAGAGATGTGTTTAATTAGATTCTGCAGGATGAGAGAATGGGCACCAGTCCAAAGAAAATAATTTAAAAAGGTAAAAGGTAGCTCCGTGAGGAATGAGGGTAGGCAGCCATGACATACAAAGAAAACTATGTACACATTACGAGGGAGCCTGAAAGATTTAACAGAACAGAAGGGAGGGAGTCAGCTGTACGGAAATACCTTTTCCACGTCTGCTTTTGTTGCATTGATGTCCTGGTCCGTTTTCTCTGCATACTGTGCCGCCTTTTCCGCCTCCTTCCACTCCCTCTCAAAGCGCTTTTTACTCTAATACACACACACTCCTAATATTAAGCAACTATGTATATAGGGAAAAGAAAGAAGCACCTAATCACATGCTGCGATAATCAGATAAAAAAAAGACTTTCACTCATTCAAAACAGTCTCTCTCTGACAAAGACCCACAATTACACAAATTTACATGTATGGCACTTGGCAGATGCCGTATCCATAACTAATTATTAAACTTAAATGGAAATAATGAAGCAACTGAGGGTTAAGGGCCCAAGAGTTGCGGCTTAGTGGTACTGGAGTTTAAACCACTGACATTCGGATTAGTAAACCATAGTCTTAACCACTGAGCCACCATTGTCCCCCCCCCACCACCACACGCACGCGCGCACACGCGCACACACACACACATCCTCCTCTGAGCAGGCTGTATATACAGCAATATAAAAGCACACAAATACTTTCTTTCTGCACGGGTAGTCATTTGCAAATCAGAGTCAAAGCAGGCAGCCATGCGAGCACTCTCTCTCTCTCTCTCTCTCTCTCTCTCTCGTTCTCTCACACACACACACACACACACACACGTCTGAAATTGTGAGGAAGAAAAAAGTATGGAAGAATAGTAATAAAAGGAAAAAACCATATTGCAAATAATAATAATAATAATAAGCCGAAGATCACAAGAGGAGAAAAGTTAGCCTTAATCACATAACATTCCTTAAAGAAACAAACCATTCACAAGAGTAATTTATGTTATGTTATGTGTAGAAGTGCGGTGGAAAGCCATTTCTAGTGGAGTGCGTGTGAACTTACACTGTCGAGCTGCTTGTAGGTGCTCTCTAATGCCTGCTGCGCCTTTTTGGCTTCTGAGAGATGCTGAAAGGTAACAGAAAGGAATACGAGTTGAGACACAAGGACAAGGAGCGTCTAGATGTCATTCTGATTTGGCTTAAAAATGACCACCACGGACTGAAATTCAGTGTAAAAGGTAAACATGTACTATAGATATGAACACTGACAGAACTAATCTCCCTGTACAGATTATTATTAAATCATGCGTAAATTATATTCTGGCACGAGTTGCATCGGATACCATGATTGGTGGTCTACTTATACTTATTTTATTTAGAGAAATAGATGTTAACTCTACCCATCTGCTTATGGTGTCAGGAACAAGTGCTTTGCTTGTGGTGCATGAGCTGGATTAACAGAAACTTCCCTTTCCATTTAAAGCAAGAGCCAGTTCTCTCTCTCTCTCTCTCTCTCTCTCGCTCCCTCCCCTCCCCCATCCCATTGTCACCCCACATAACTCACCTACTCCTTCCTGTCTCATGCTCATGCCCCACTCTTGTGGACACCTCCTCTCAGCCTCTCTCTTGCTTGCCCTTCCCCTCTCTCATGTCCTCGTTTGCTCTCTCTCCCACCCTTGGGTGCCCCCCCCCCAATCCCTTTCTCGCTCTCACCGCCTTGCGTTCCAGTTTGAGCTCCTGTAGGTACTTGGAGAGCTCGATACAGATGTTCATCATCATGTTCTCAGCGATCAGCTCTCTCTGTCCCGCATAATCATTCATCTCATTAAGAATATCCAGGAAAGACTGGTGGTTTGAAAACCTAAAATAAGAAAAGGAACTTGACTGAAAGTAAAAGGAGTGCATTGGTAGATCTCTCAGGTCTGAAAATAATTCCTTATCTGTTTCCCAGAGGAGGGCAGTTAAGTGCATTATGCAGTTATGCAGTTGCTTGCATCGGATTATTAGTGCGCTCATTCAGACCCCACAAGTTCTCCTGACCACTCAAAGGATGCACAAAATAAACCAGTATGCCCAATCCAGTTTTTATAGCCAAGGGCATAGAATTGTTTAGGTCAATGGTTATTGAAATTTATAACCCATTCCTGAATTACCTGCATTCCTGCTCCTCCTTACTGCCACGTTTAGGGCTGTATTTCTTGCTCAGATTCCTGTAAAGCAGACAAGAAACATCATTATGACTGACGACAGTAAATAACGCTCACAATCCCGTTAAAAGCAAGCACTAAAAATAATGACACTTTAATCTTGGCATGACATGAACACATTCATCAGCTGTTTGTTTTCCTAACAGAACTGGTTCTAGATGCTATGAAACGAAACTTTCTTTGATTTTATTTGCGGATAAATAAGTTTCCAGTAATTGGACTCTTATATCAAAATTAACCTAAGGTTACAAATGACTGCATCAGCTGTGATTAACGAAGAAAGACGAACCTTTCGTGATTTCATCATATTATTACAGCAGCAATGCGCCACCTTCTTCACACCATATTATATTTACAAACTTGTACGGAACAGAGATGAATAAACACAAAATATCCTTTACAGCAATGCTTCATTAAATGAGAGCCCACTGGTTTCTAACCTGTAACAATACATGTAATGGCTTTAGGGGAGTTTAATTTTTAATGCATCATAACTGTGAAAGTTTTATTTCCTTTAGACAAATACTCCAATAAGAGAAATAAAATGAGAATTTGAAAAATCTGACATGTTTAAATATGAAGATACTGAGAGGGAAATGAGCTCTAAAGGATAAAGCTCGTTTTTATTTTTTAAAGATAAATTAACAAGCTGTAAAATACGAAATATGAAGTCCTGAAACTTTAGATTGAGTATGTAAAGTCATCTTTGACTTAAGAACAATTCCTGAAAGTTTCATGCATCTAGTATAAGCAGTTCAGAAGTGATAGATTATGGAACATCATTTTTTATACTACTGTTTTACAGTAAAATCCAATACACGCCCACCAATTCAAAACCAAATATCTCAAAAACTAACAAAGATCCACGTCCAAAATTTAGCACATAATTTACCGAAACTAGCAAAATTATTTTTTAAAAGTGCAAATCAAATTAGAGATGGTTCACAGATCACAGATGATTCGCTGTGGCGACCCCTGAAGGGAAAAGCCGAAAGGAAAAGAAGAAGAATAAATCAAATTAGAGATGGCTAGTCAGAAATTGCTTGATTTTTCTTGGAGTTTTTGTTAAATAAAATAGAACATTCTATATCATTGCATAATTGTACGACAGAAAGCTTACTGGTTAAAAATTAACTACACATTCAAAAAGTAAGATTAAAAAAGATGACATAAAAGTAATTCACATATCAAGTAAGTTCACTGATAACAGTGTAGATAAAGAAATACTGGCGTTAGGGTGTCCCCAAAACTAATATTATTGCATTCATCATGATGATTCACAGTTTCTACAAAGGTCAGTTGGAGAAGATACCAAAACCCTGCAAAGTGTGATCAGGAATACTCAGAGGGATCTGATTAGGAATCGACTCCGTCACATAGGACACACAGCACTCCAGACTGTGCACTTGTACAAAAACAATGGGGGTGGGGGTGGGGTACTCCGCTTACACACCGTTTCCTGTGTTGGATTGTTTTTAAAGGCCATTGACGTTACAAAAAGGGTTTACAAATTACAAATGGAAGCCCTTCTGTAAATGTTAAATAAATGTCTCCTTCAATACAACATTACCACATCAACAATAATAGGATGTAATTTGTGAAAGAACAGTTTAAAAATCTATTGATTACTAGTCTTAGATTGTGTGGCACATCTGTTGAACAAGTCCATTCAAATATGTCCGAGCTGTTACTATAAAAACAACATAATATAATATTATTACAAGTGTGTTAACATTAACCCATCATTCACCGTACAGCTGGGTCTAGTCCCAACCATGCGGTCTTACAGAAAATAAAACACACCTTCTAACCAATCAGATTCAAGCACTCATTTATGCACTGTTGTATGGGTCACTACTACTGTCACTACAACTATTATTACCGTATTCGACGTAATAAGTGCCCTGCTCCAATAAACGCCCCCACAGTGTTTTTTATCTTAGGTCTAATAACTGCCTGTGTGTACTGGGAGCAAAATGGTAGATCAAACTTACCAATTTTATTCAATCAGTCTCTGTAATAATAAAATGAGGCGTTCACTGGCTGTAAAAGTGAGTTTACACGGTATTTCAACACCCCCTGCCACTGGGGAATGTCTATAATGTTCATCAGTAACAACACATTTGATTGTTCCGCCGTGCTTTAAAAACCAGGAAAATATTTTGTTGTGTTCTCTTGGTAAATGTCCAACAACCAATGAACCATTAGAAACTGCTACAGAAAAACTACCGGATGCTCTGAATGAATGGAGTGATGAGCCAGATATGGACCTATCAGAAAGTGATAACGAGGATTTTTCACCCGATTCTCCTGCTCACTATCTTCATAAATTTAAAAGATGTTCCTGGCCATGTGCTTTTGTTTATGTTCGTGTTGACTGGTTCAGTGTGCCATGTGCTAAAGTTGACAGTGTTGATTGGCTCGATTTTACTTCCGGGAACTTGTTTAAAGGAAACGTTTAAAAAGAGGGAAAAGTATGTGGTCTTTTTTTTTTTTTTAAATGATACTGTTTGAGACGATTCATGGATGTGGTGAAGGAGGACATGAAGGTCGTTGGTGTAAGAGAAGAAGATGCAAAGGATAGGGTGAGATGGAGGCAGATGATTCGCTGTGGCGACCCCTGAAGGGAAAAGCCGAAAGGAAAAGAAGAAGACTGTTTTCTGTTTATTTTCAGCTTTCTTGTAAGTAATTTGGTTGATAACACAAAATGAATAACACAAATACCAGTAAAACTCTTTTGTCGTCCTGTTATTATTCATGTTTTCCACCTCGATGGTAATAGAGGTTTTGCGGCTGACGTCATGCATACGTCATCCCGCCATCTTGGGATGAAAACAAACCATTCACTCCGGTCCTAAACACAGTAGCGCACGCATGGGTAAGGATTTAATACTTCATTTATTTATTAAACAAGCGCAAAATGGTAGTTAACCGTGTTGCTGATTAGGCTAGTTTAGTTTGGAACTAGTTTTCACTATTATCGCTCAGTGCAATGAAGAAATAATTTGTGTTCGGACATGACATAAAACTTTTTTACCTATTTCATGAGATGCGGATGTTTCCGAAATAGTAGAATCATCGGTCTTGAATCGTTTCCACAAATTATTTAATGTTGGTTGTTTAGATCGACTTCGCTTCGGGGCCATGCTCGTCGGTACAATCCGTCACGATCTACTAGTAAATCTACACGGGAGCACAGGCACATGGCGGCACGGATATAACAAGCATCGCGCTTTTGAATGAGGTAGCATAGTGCTCAATGAATGAGGTAGCATAGTGCATCATGAGATAGCAGAACTGAACCGATTGAGAAATTATCTAAACAAGATCTCATGTCAAGTACATAGTTTAACAAAGCCGTGAAAATGTTTTTATTAAAGAGTATTACTATGTTATTAAATATTACTATTTACTATTATAAAATATAACCAGTGCTAGGCTAATAGTAGCCGGCGCTTCCGCCAGCACTTAATGAAAAGTGTGAATACTACGGAAGCATTGATGGGCCAAAATGCATTACGTCAGCATAGTCAGCCAATCACAGTCCCCGTTACATGCTATTTAATGAGTAGTTGAGTTATGCTTAAAAAGTCGGATTCAGAATAAAACGAAATGAGATTTATTTAATGCATTTTTTATGGAAAAAGATGGATTTTTCCTCTGGAAATAAAAAAGACGGAATTCCGTCTATAGACGGAAAAATCACATGCCTGTAATATGCTCGCAAAGTGCGGAAACCCATCCAGATAACAAATACTCACACGCTCTAAGCCCTTTGAAACTTTTCAGTTTTTCGTGAGTGTACTCAGTTGTGCAACTAATCAAATAATTATAGATATCTGGGTATGTTAAACCAGGTATCCTGTCCGTTGCTTCATCCATGCAGTTAACAAACAAACCATCGGGCAAAACGTATGGGTCATTTGTTAGCCCTGATGACCGTAGTTTTTGAATATACTGTAGTTTATGATCGTTATCATAATTACCTGGGAGCTCGGAAAGCAATAGGATTGTATTACAGCTGTCGACATTCATATTTATATAATATAATAGAATTTATATAATTCATAATCTACCACACTTAAAAAAGGCACCTCCAAAGTAAGTACATGTTTGTTTTCATTCCAAGATGGCGGCAGCTACTCAGCAGTCACGTGACTACAAAACCTCTATAAGCACTTACCGTTCCACTCTGTTGGTAATACTTTAATACCCCCCCTTCCAATTTTTTAAGCGCCCTGGGCGCTCATCACGTTGAATACGGTATTATTATTATTTTTGTTACTAGTATAAGTACCTCCACCCAAAATAGAAACATTGTGTGGTATTGCCATCACTAGTCTTGATAACTACTCCTGTGCATGGATTTTCACCAAACTTTCTGAAATCATACAAGAGATGAAAGTCTGTGTGAAAAAAGTCGTAAAAGTGCATACTTTATAAACCTTCAAATTATACAATTACCTATCATCCTTAGTAACCTTCAAAGGTCAAACACCAGCCATTTTTTTAATCATACAAGCAAGATATTTATTTTTCTCAAATTGAACACATTGTAAGACAATCACATGAGTAATTAAAACTAATGCCTTGTACTCTATGAGTACCTCTTTAGTTTTATTTTGGGTTTTTTATTAGGGGTATATGTGCATTATTACAAGACTGTTCCGCTTATGTTACAGACACATACAAATGTTATAGGTTATAAAGTAATACAGGGATCCTTCACTTTCCGTGGTTAGTTTTCGCCACACAACCACCGAAATCCGAGAAGTAGGATGACACCTCCAACCCCCCCCCCCCCCCCCCGACTGAAATATACTTACATGTATGTGTATATAATATCAATAAATACATATTCAATGCTATAAATGCTTATAATAACAAACATTTTTAAAAATGCATAAGATTTAAATAAAATATAAATACACACACATACAGACACGAGCTTTTGGGTTGATTTTGTTTTCTGTTGGTTTAGGTTTTTTTTGCATAATTGGTCTTGTTTTGGTAGCATTTTCCTTACCTGTTTCCCCTATTCTTCCTTAAGTTCCTTATTTTTTAACTCAATGAATATTTTAAAAAAAATAGTGATGTACTGAAGCAGCATGCATGAATTGAATCAGCAGTTACCTGATCATGAAGGTGTGAATGTAAGGGCAGACTCAATCTAGCTGTAAATGCATTGTAATGTGTATTCTCATTGTGCTCCTTGATCTCCCTCCCCAATCCCCTGATGCCCTGCACTCACATTGTTTCTTCTCCTTTTCCTTTCAGCTTTTTCCGTTTTTCAGGGGTCACCACAGCGAATCATCTGATTCGCACATTCGATTTAGCATAGGTTTTTACATCAGTCCCCTTCCTGACACAACCCTTTAGCAAGGGAAATAAACATCCTGATGGCTGTGCAGCTACTCTTGTACAGCGATGGTTCTTTTACATGAACCTCTCACCATAGACAGTGAGAGACATGGCCGGCCTTTGATAACCCAGTTAGCTGCACTGGGGGGACAGTGACAACCTTGTGGAGAGTGGGACTTGAGCCCCCAACCCTAGGATCAGCAATCCAGCACCCTATACCACCAGGCCACCACTGCCCCACTGCACTCATTCACATTGTTATGGACCAAATTATGTTTACGTCATCATCATGATTGTCATTTCTCATTAAATAAATATTATAAATTTATACAAGATTTTAACGGAATAATGCTGTACACACAAGGAGATTTTTACAAATTTCATTTCACCAATCACAGGTCGCAGCTAATCCGTCAAGTATCTGAATCAGTACTAAACTTGAGGTTAAAAGAACTGATGTATAATGACATAAGGAAACAAAGCTTAAAAACTCAAAATAGGTCACATTACTATAGAGGATAAAAGTTGTTAGGATTTAGTCTCTACAGAAGAACCAAACTGCACCATGAACGCTGTTCTTAAACCAACCATTTCAAAGAACAAGTGATTTATAAAAAATGAAATACTCTTAAACTAATAATCTTCAGAAATACAATGAGCCAGAGAAATTAAATTAAAATAAATGTAAAAAATGTATAGTCCAGCTAAACAAATGATTCCCTGTGAAGATGAAATAACTGGAGAGGAAACGTTTTTGAGAGAGTGCGTGAGTGTAAAAGGGAAAAAGAGAGCGAGATGGATAATGAACAGATGAAATAGAGAGAGTCAGAGGGTGAGTAAGAGACACAGAGACAGTGACAGTGTGAAAGACACAAAGAACATGAGACAGTGCATGTGTGTGAGAAAGAGAGTGTGACAGAATGAGAGACAGAGTGAAAAGCATGAGAAACAGGGAAGAGAGAGTGAGAGGAGGCAATGGAGACAAACTCTGTTTAAGTTTGGTACAGTGGAACCTCGGTGGTTGAACAACTCTTTAGTCGAACAAATCGAAGTTCGATCAGAAATATGAGGAAAATCTGCCTTGATGTTCGAACATATGGTCAGACTTCGAATGGAGCAGAGTCGAGTGTGTTGAACGCTGCTCAATGTACAGTACTTTGAACAGCCATTGAGCGAGTGTCTCGTACTGCGGATTGTGTTTATTCATTACATTGCGGCTACTTTAAGCCTTAACTCTTGAGTCCTAAGAAAATCAGCATTAATTCTACTGGAAAAGAAAAGAGAAAAGTTGTGAGAACGTGAAGAATCAACTGTAATCAAGAGACAGAAAAGGGAAAAATCACCACGTCCCCTCAAAGCAATGACCCACCCCCATCTCTCCCTCCCCATCTATCCACATACACTGACACATTGCAACCAGAAAGGTATGTACTGTAAACAAATACAGTACATAGTTAGATTAATTATTCTCCTTCTTTTAATTTCAGCTTATTCCCTTTTTTCCAGAGGTTGCCACAGCAAACCATCTGATTCGCATGTTTGATTTGGCATAGGTTTTAACGTCAGATGCCCTTCCTGACACAACCTTTTAGCAAGGGAAAGAAACACCCTGTCAGCTATGCAGCTACTCTTGTCGAAAGTCAGCAATAGACAGTGAGAGACATGGCCGGCCTTTGATAACCCAGTTAGTTGCACTGGGGGGACAGTGACAACCTTGTGGAAAGTGGGACTCGAACCCCCAACCTTAGGATCAGTGATCCAGCACCTTTTACTACCAGGCCACCATTGCCCACAGTGAGATTAACTATTATGTACTGTTATTATGTTTTACTCTTTTGTAGATTAATGTATGTATTCCATACTAATATGTTTCATAAATACACCTTGTTTTCAAATGATATACGACTGTATTGACGGAAGTAGGCATTCATCTGAACGCATCGACTTTTAACTATTTCTTATGGAAAATACTGTTTCACTCTTTGAACAAATTGGCACTCCTTCATATCTTTAGAACGAATTGTGTTCGACCGACAGGGTTCCGCTGTATAAAGAATGTAAAATAAAGATTTCTACAAGAAAAACTTATAAAATACACAAAATATTACACACCGTTTATTAATAACAATGTACACATAATTCCACAGAAAGGATGTCTTCTATGTTCTGTTTGTCTCTTACTGAAGAGTGCCAAGACAGTAAAAAAGTTCCTTCCACTCTTCTTTAACTTTCCTCAACCATATCCGCCCTGTCATGTGGCAGTCTGCTCACACTTCCTCTCTTCACTCAGACAGTAGAGCAGAGCAGGCTGGGGGACAGGAATAGCCACGTGAAGGAGCAACGTTAAGAGAGGCCCAGAGGCCAAAACACAAACAGCCAGAGAAGGAGAGGAAAACAGAGTGGCAGCATGAAATATGACACGTGTGTGTGTGTGTGTGTCTTACATACACACGCACACACAGATAGAGAGACACAGACACATACAAGCGTACCAAGAGAGACGGAGAAAAGGAGAGAGAGAGAGAGAGAGAGAGAGAGAGAGAGAGAGAGAGATACACACACCAGCAGAACAGGAATGAAGTTGAAAACTATGTGAATGTAGATGAGAATTATGAAAAGAAATTGAAACAGACATAGAATGCAAAAGGAATAGAGAGAAAAAATGGAGAAGAAAAAGAGGAAGAGGCAAAGAATGGGCGAGTTTTGGAAAATTCCAAATCTTGCGTCCCCGTGGACCAGAGTTCTAGTCTGCTCCAAAACAGTCATGAGGCTCACCATTACAACCAACCAATAAATAAATAAATAAATAAATGAGTCTCCACAAACACAACACACACACACGTGCACACACACACACACACACACACACACACGCGCGCGCGCACACGCACGCGCGCACACATGCACACACCATTAACCTCTACTTACCCCTTCAATTAAAAGTACAGATAAACAGATATTCTCACCTCAGCTGTTTGGCATAGCTTTGCTCGATCTCTGTGCGCTCCTTCACAAACTTGATGTATTTATCCACCAGGTCCAGTCCAGACTGTGTGTGTTTCTCAATTACATCGTTCTGGTCCTAGAGAGGGAATGACACATTTACGGTCACACACATAATTCAGTGAGGAAAAACTGATGTAAGGATAACTCTGGGGTCCAAAAACATACAACACACACAAATATTGCTTTCAAACCAAAGAAAAATAAGTTAAGCATCACTGAAGAATTAATAACCAAGTGCAACCAACACACACAGTTCACTATTGAAGGGAGGGGCATCACCTCATTACCATGGCTTCAAACAGGTCGCAGTGCTTTTTTTACGAAACCGCACAACAAAAAATAAACACAATGCATAATCAGAAATATGATTTAAAAAATAGATCAAATAAAAAGTGAGTGGACATAACATTAAGTGCTCAGAGACTTGGTTTGGCATAATTTACCATTTGCATAAAATTGCTCCTGCCACCCACTTCATGTCAAAAAGCTTGAGAACATTTTTTTTTTGGTTATACACTACATGTCCAAAAATGTGTAGACACCTGATGATCACACCCATATGTTGTTAAAATCCCAGAATTTTCAGGGTTGACTTTGAGAGCTTGAGCTTGTACGCAGACACTTCAATGATGTCATATTTACATGACATGCTTGGAAAGGGTCAGAAAACCAACAGCATCAATTTCGAGCCAGAATGGCAGCATCGTTGATTAAAGAAAAAAAAAATTCATTACATGGTGTTTTATACAAAGAAACTATCCATGGACACAAGCTGGACAGTACTGTGTTTACAACTGACTTAATGAGACACAATTAAGACAAAATTGCTAATAAACAGTACACTACTACAGCTTTCGCTCTGTTCATGCAAGAAGCAACCATTTTGTATGTTGAGATCAGGGTTGACAAGATTCACCCGTTTCCATGTAAGAATAAGAAACCAGACTTGTCATTCCAATTGATATTTAGAATTGATAACTTGGAAATTCTGCCTTCCCATTACCTTCCCAGATCCACACCTGTTCCAGCATGTGGATGCGCCTGCGGACAAAGCAAGCTTCAGGATAGCACGGCGAGTAACACCTCACTTCTTAGTTAAAAAATGTCAAATGTTAAATAGTATTATGTTGTAAGTGTTCTAGGCACTTCCAATTAGCATTTGAGAGCAGGGGCGGTACCTTAAAAACTGCAAGGACATGGCGTGTCAAAAAGAGTCTTTAGTTGAACACTAAATCAATTTAAGCATGGGGTGACCCTGTCCTCATTCCCGTATTTCCTCCGCCCATATTTTCCAGAGATCACCTCCAAAATCTGCAGGGATGCCCACAGTAGTCTCAGCCATGTCCTCATGTATCTAAAAGCTCTGTGTGATCTTAGCTGAGCGAAGGCCGGTCACAATAACTTTTTTATAAACCATATCCTGTCTCAAAAACTATTACAGCTTACAATATTATTCTCATTGTATTAATAAAAAAAAAAAAAAAACATTTGGAAGAATTTAGATTGCTTTGAACAATAATCTGCTGTACCCCTTCATTCCTGCTACCCATAATAACCAGACACACAAGGGAGAATAGAAAGAATGTAAGCTGTAGCAAAATCAAGTCAACGCTCTCAACAGTTTCCTGATATGAATAAGCACTTTAATTTCAACCATTACTTGTGGTCATAAATTATGATTATTTGAATTAATTACATGATGAAATGATTAAATGACTATTGCGACAGACCTACTTGAGTGTCTGAAGAAGAACCCTGACCTCGATCCCACTAAATACCTTTGGGATTACCTTTGACATACCGTCCTTCCTGAACCCAGACCTCCTTACTCAACATCAGTACCTGACCTCACTAAAGCTCTTGTGGTTAAACAAACCCCTATAGCCACAAGCCAAGATGAGTCAACTCCATATTAACACCCATGGTCCTGTATTAGACTGTTTAATTATGGATGATCATGGGCAACATTTCTGTTCTAATTGATGAGGATTTGTTTTATTTCTAAGGAATACAATGTTTATAACATAAAATAACATGATAGACATCTGCACATGAGGTTACCTAACATTGGACCCTTATCTATAATTAACATCATATTGACTGCTAGAGGGTAAAAATCCTGCTCCGAAACCCTTTTCAACAACATGCCCATGCCCAAGACTAATCAGGCCCTGTTCTATTCAGCCGATTATTCGGTTTCTTTTTTTAACTCATTAATTTTCGCACTCTGATTTCCTGGAGATGTGTATGCTCTAAGCCTCGCTAACAGATGAACTCTCATTCACCACTGACGAGCCACACAAATGGTCACAGATGTCAGGCCTTGAAACCATCCCGTAAGCAGTGGAGCACATGCATACAGGTTTGTATCTCACTTTTTTCCATACATTTTTTTTGATATTTCTGTGCACTTTTCCTGCCACGAGCTTCAAAATCCTGAAGGCTGTAATCCGAAACCTTCGAGTGCTGTGACAGAAGCTTTACGGAGCAGGGATTTAGTCACGGGATAAAAAACATCCACAGCCACACATTAATAGTTTTCTGAGAAACTGTTATTGGTGACGTCTTGCAGTGAAAGTAGCTTTAAAGTCCTGTTCCTCTCTCCAGCAGGAAGTAGCGCTCTGCACTGAAATCGAAACAGCTCAGAAAAGCACAAATGACCGTTAGTTAGCTGCAGGATGACAGAACTGGTTTCATAGTATATGTATTTAGAAAGTACTCTAAAATCAAATTAATATCCTCTTTCCACGACATCGAGCTGTTCTACATGTCCTTATTTGAAGGTGAATCAACCTGCGAACCATTTAAGTATTGATCTGCATGAAAACCACTAAAGAAGCAAGTCACTGTATCACAAAATACATTTGCATGCATAATCACATTCCCAGCCTTGCTAGCACCAAACATCTCAACGATGGTGGCTCAAATGATCTCTTCTTCGTCTTTGGATTAGATACTCCATTGGCTATTTTTTTGATAGTTTGCTTTGTTTTTTTTAAATCATTAGTCACAAAGTTTTCGTCACGCATACTATTCCCATCCCCAGTCCCCTGACCACCTAAATGTTTAACTCATAACACAAATCAGGCACCAGCCCTGGAACTGCCTTGGAGAAAAAAGGGTGCATAATTATTTGCAGAGGACGAAGTGGATATTACAGTGGATATTATGAATTTATTACGATATTACAAAGTGGATATTACGAAGTGGTATTATGGTTAGCTTTTCTTTAATTCCTTGTAGTATATAGTAAAAGCAAACCAAAATGAAATATTATGGAGTCAAGATGATGATACCGTGTTTGACGTAATAAGCTCCAATAAACACCCCCTTCCCCCAATGATTTTTTTTGTTTAGTTTGTTTTTGTTTTTTATCTTACGTCTAATAACCGCCCATGTGTACTGGGAGCAAAATCGTAGATCAAACTTACCAATTTTATTCAATCAGTCTCTGTAACGGTAAAATGAGGTGTTCACCGCCTGTAAAAGTGAGCTTACAAGGTATTTTAAGACTCCCGGCGCCTGGGGAATGTCTATAATGTTCATCAGTAACAACACATTTGATTGTTCCACCGTGCTTTAAAAAAAACAGGAAAATATTTTGCGGTGTTCACTCGGTAAATGAACAACAACGATGAACCATTAGAAACTGCTACAGCAAAACTATCGGATGCTCTGAATGAATGGAGCAATGAGCCAGATATCGACCTATCAGAAAGTG
>CM045728.1:86794849-86907349 GCA_024760905.1 Plotosus lineatus | reverse complement strand
AAGAGTGTCAGACAGAGTGATGAGTCTCAAGTTAGAAATTAAAGGCGTAATGTTCAATGTTGTTAGTGCTTATGCCCCACAGGCAGGATGTGAGCTAAAAGAGGAGAGAATCTGGAGTGGGTTAGATGAAGTGATGCAGAGTACCCCCAGAGGTGAAAGAGTGGTCATTGGGGCAGACTTCAATGGACATGTCGGTGCAGGAAACAGAGGGGACGAGGAAGTGATGGGCAGGTTTGGTATCCAGGACAGGAACGCAGGACAGATGTTGGTAGATTTTGCAAAAAGGATGGAAATGGCTGTGGTAAATACGTTCTTCCAGAAGAGACAGGAGCATATGGTGACTTATAAATGCGGAGGTAGGAGCACACAGGTAGACTACATCTTGTGCAGGCGATGTAATTTAAAGGAAGTCAGTGACTGAAAAGTAGTAGCGGGTGAGAGTGTTGACAAACAGCATAGGATGGTGGTGTGCAGGATGACTCTGATGGTGAGAAAGGTGAAAAAGGCAAAGGCAGAGCAGAAGACAAAGTGGTGGAAGCTGAAAAAGGAAGAGTGTCGTGTTGTCTTCAAGGAGGAGTTGAAACAGGCTTTGGGTGGCCAGGAAGTGCTTCCAAATGACTGGACAACCACAGCAAATGTGATCAGGGACACAGGTAGGAGAGTACTTGGTGTGTCCTCTGAAAGGAAAGTAGATAAGGAGACTTGGTGGTGGAATGAGGAAGTGCAGGAGTGTGTACAAAGGAAGAGGTTAGCTAAGAAGAAGTGGGACATTGAGAGGACCGAAGAGAGTAAACAGGAGTACAGGGAGACACAGCGTAAGGCGAAAGTAGCAGTGGCTAAGGCCAAACAGAGGGTGTATGATGACTTGTATGATAGGTTGGATAGTAAAGAGGGAGAAAATGATCTATACAGGTTGGCACAGCAGAGAAATAGAGATGGGAAAGACGTGCAGCAAGTTAGATTGATAAAGGACAGAGAGGGAAATGTATTGACTGATGACAGAAGTGTGCTGGGAAGATGGAAAGAGTACTTTGAAGAGCTGATGAATGAGGAAAATGAGAGAGAAAAAAGAGTAGAAGAGGTGACCATTGAGGAGCAGGATGTAGCAAAGATCAGTAAGGGTGAAGTGAGAAGGGCATTGAAGAGGATGAAGAATGGAAAGGCAGTTGGTCCTGATGATATACCTGTGGAGGTATGGAAGTGTCTAGGAGAGGTAGCAGTAGATTTTCTGACAAGAACATTCAACAAGGTACTAGAGAGTGAGCAGATGCCGGAGGAGTGGAGAAGTATGCTGGTGCCCATTTTTAAGAACAAGGGAGACGTGCAGAGTTGCAACAACTACAGAGGGATAAAGTTGATGAGCCATACGATGAAGTTATGGGAAAGAATAGTGGAAGCTAGACTAAGGGCAGAGGTCAGCATTTGTGAACAACAGTTTGGTTTCATGCCAAGAAAGAGCACCACAGATGCAATGTTTGCTTTGAGGATGTTAATAGAGAAGTACAGAGAAGGTCAGAGGGAGCTACATTGTGCCTTTGGGGATCTGGAAAAAGCATATGACAGGGTGCCAAGAGAAGAACTGTGGTATTGCATGAGGAAGTCTGGAGTGGTAGAGAAGTATGTTGGAGTGGTGCAGGACATGTATGAGAAATGTAAGACAGCGGTGAGGTGTGCTGTCGGTGTGACCGACGAATTCAAGGTGGAGGTGGGACTGCATCAAGGGTCAGCTCTGAGCCCTTTCTTGTTTGCTATGGTGATGGACAGGCTGACAGACGAGGTGAGACAAGAATCTCCATGGACTATGATGTTTGCAGATGACATCGTGATCTGTAGTGAGAGCAGAGAACAAGTGCAGGAAAATCTAGAGAGGTGGAGGTATGCCCTGGAAAGGAGGGGAATGAAGGTTAGCCTCAGAAAATCCGAATACATGTGTGTGAATGAGAAGGACCCAGGAGGAACGGTGATGTTACAGGGAGCAGAGATAACGAAGGTGGAGGATTTTAAGTACTTGGGCTCAACAATCCAGAGCAATGGAGAGTGTGGAAAAGAGGTGAAGAAACGTGTGCAGGCAGGCTGGAATGGTTGGAGAAAAGTGTCCAGTGTGATGTGCGATAGGAGAGTGTCAGCAAGAATGAAGGGAAAAGTGTACAAGACGGTGGTGAGGCCAGCGATGTTGTATGGATTAGAAACAGTGGCGCTGAAGAAAAGGCAGGAGGCAGAGCTGGAGGTAGCAGAGATGAAAATGTTGAGGTTCTCTCTGGGAGTAACGAGGATGGATAGGATCAGAAATGAGTATATCAGAGGGACAGCCCATGTAAGATGTTTTGGAGACAAAGCCAGAGAGGCTAGATTGAGATGGTTTGGACATGTACAGAGGAGGGATAGTGAGTATATTGGCAGTAGGATGCTGAGGTTGGAACTACCAGGCAGAAGGCCTCGAGGAAGACCAAAGAAGTGATTTATGGATGTGGTGAAGGAAGACATGAAGGTCGTTGGAGTCAGAAAAGAAGATGCGGAGGACAGGGTGAGGTGGAGGCGGATGATTTGCTGTGGCGACCCCTGAAGGGAGCAGCCGAAAGTAAAAGAAGAAGTTCATATGGCAAGACAGAGGCCAAGTGGAAATGGATTATAGATGCGGTGGCATTTCAGATAGCAAAAGACATGGTCTCGATATATACAGTAGAAAAGACTGGGTTCCAACACATGCTGAATGTGACAGACTCCCACTACAAGCTGCCAGAAGAAGACTGTGCCCTCTTCTTCCCTGTCAGTGGCAGACAGAGTTAGAACTGTGTTGGAAACCTTCCTGTTGAGATAAGTGAGGATGCTGATCCACTTCAGTGGTGCAAGAAACGCAAAGACAAGTTCCAAGACTCTGCAAGTTACCCAAGAAATAGCTCTCAATCCCTGCAACAAGTGCCCCATCACAGAGGTTCTTTAGTGTTGGAGGGAGCATTGTAACATGCCACAGGGCATCCCTCAAGCCAGATGTTGTAGACAAGCTCATGTGTCTGGCAAAGGACTTGTAAAGTAACTTCAATAAATGTAATGAGTGAGTGAAACAAACTGATTGACTGCAACAATGCAACTTACTGAAATTACTGCTACCCCTCTCACAAGGAGAAATCATATGAGAGTCTCATATGATTTTGTTATTTAGTTATGCAAATAACATTTAAAGTGCCCCCCCCCCCCCCCCCGGGCATATAGCATGCAAATAAAAGTGTTTGTACCTCAGAGATACATTTTTCCAAGCTTTATTTTACAAAATGTGCAAGTTTTCAACTTTGATCTTTCATCTCTATGCAAGATGATAGAAAAACCTGTTTAATTTCAAATTACACTTGAAGGTGAGGTTAACACTTTAAGAGACTCATCCATGTCTGGTTCAGGAAATTGTAAAGGGTGTCAATTTACAAAACCCAATGGGGATTTATATTTCAATTGCACTTCATTCATTAGGGAAATTTGCCATTTTCTAAAATAAAAACAATATTTGAAATCACTTATTCTGTTGAGTTTTGTAGTTTTTAACAAAAAATTGGAAACAGAGTTTTCAGAGAAAAAAAAAAAAATCTTGGTTTTATTTTTGGCCAAACTTGTGGCAGCCTTACTTCAGGGTATCATCCTATTCATACCATCATCCACTTACAACAGGAGTCGGGAACCTATGGCTCACGAGCAAGATGTAGCTCTTTTGATGAATGTATCTGGCTCTCAGATAAATCAGGTGGCCTTTCTTAACAGAATAACGAATACATAATTTCACTGTCATTTAAATAAAAATACAAAAAAAGCCATCAAATAAAACAAAAACACATAAATAAATCTAGCGCATTTAAATCTATTCATCTATTTTCAATGCCACATGTCACTGTGGCGCGCAGTGGAGAGCCAATCCTTTCTGTTCACCAGTATGCAGTCGAGTCCGATACCTTGAAACTCTAATTTTATTGGATTATAACAACAGCCACAGACTGTGCGTGTTGTTTTTGAGTAAAGAGATCAATTTCCTCGTTTTTGATCAGCTCATTTGCACGAAGCCAAGCACAGCTGGCAAGGAAACACAAATGGGCAGACATGGAAAAACTTCAACCCGCAGACCAGCTGATTGCCAAAACTTGGGACGCGCTTCCTGTCACAAATACTGCAGCATGTGAGTCGTGTCATATTAACCATGTTTGCCTCCACAGCCGCTGAAAAACATTAAAACCAACCTGCGGTCACGTGTAATAGATAGAAGCCGAAATGCCTGTGTGAAGCTGAACCTAAGCACGTATCAACCAGACGACAAAGCCATCATCAAAACTAACACCAGAAGTTACATTAATAGTAAAAAGTACTTTTCTTATTAATAAATAACTTTATTAAAACAATGTTGTTTAAAATAAATTCAGAGTCTTATTATACTCTAAAATTGTTGGTCTTCTTTTTCAATTTAGTTGCATTCAGTATTATATATATATATATATATATATATATATATATATATATATATATATATATATATATATATATAGGATTTTCTGAGTAGATCTTTCCGTAGGAGAGTGCTCAATACTTTTCGGTAGAGCAAATAAAAATAAAAGGACAGGACAAAGACTTTCTATTGAAACTCCATTTATCACTACAGATCTGTTTCGAGGGGTGGTGAAACCATCCTCTCTCTTCAGGTGATTATAGAAGAATATATATATACACACACACACACACACACACACACACACAGTAATCCCCCGCCACTTCACGTTTCCTACTTTGCGTCCCCGCAATATTGGGAAATTAAAAAAATTAAAGATTACAGTACAGTAGGCCCTCGACATTCGTGGGGGTTCGGTTACAATCCCAAGCGCCGGAGTCGTCGTTCGGCTCCTTTCTGCCTGGGCTTCTTGTCCGCTGGGGTGCGGCTCGCATTGAGCTGCCTACCATAGCATATTAGCTCTGCTAGCCGCATCCCAGCTAACAAGCCCAGCTGAGCGTGCCTAGTTATACACGCCCGAAGATACTCCGATCTTATAGCTGTAGTAGAGTCGACCAGTCATAGACGAGCATAGAGCAAAATATGAACAAACAAAACAACAAATAAAACAAATTAAAACGAACAAAGAAACAATTTGACTCTGAGAACTCCGTAACGTCGCCCTCTGGGCAGCACCATCTTGGAGACGTCACTCCAAGTTCAATGTAAAAGGACATGAAGCGTAATAAAGTTTATCCTTTTGGTATCGTTTGTTTAACATGCTACAGAACATAAAATCTCTCGCATAAACATGAATCAGCGTGTTTCTGTCCCTTGCTAAAAGGGTTGTGACAGGAAGGGCATCCGACGTAAAAACCTCTGCCAAATCAAACATGCGAATCAGATGATTCGCTGTGGCGACTCCCGAGTAAAAAAGGGAAAAAGCCGAAAGGAAGACAGACAGACTGGAGTAATAATTGAAAAAGATTTTAATACAACAGTTCAGAGAAAACCGTCGTTTCTCAGGAGAAAGTCTTATTTCTTCAGAAGAGACATCCAGCATTTTCTATCGCTTAGCCAGAGAAGACGCACAGCGTTTGAGTGGTATCATAGGGCTTAACTGGTAATTAAAACACACACAAAAAAGAGGCTCATTGACAACTTGTGCGCGAATGAGGAAAAAGGAGGGCAGCCATTGGCTGAATTTGAATCACGTGCCGGTTGCTCGGCAGTCAGTGAATACTCAAACCGTGGGTGCAAAAACACAAATAGTCAAGGGCATACTGTATTCAAAATTCACGTGCTCTACATTCAACTACACTACCCAACATGCTCTGTTCTCCTGCTTGACTTGAGTGTTCTCTGACTGGCTGTGAATCCAGCAATCTGATTGGTCGAGATTATATTTTCCAGCATCCAACACATGGGGCTTCTTGTCTTTGTGTTCAAGCCGCATTGTTAGTTCGTCTACACTACATATCATCAGTTGTCCAGCCAAGCCCTAAGTTTTCCTCTCTTTGTGCTCCTAAGTACTGTTGTATACACTAAGGCCTTGAAAACGGCCCCAAAACTCCCAGGAAGTGTTACGGTCTGTGCTAGTTGGCGGCATTTTAACTTTCTCTGCATACACTGGCGAAGCTGTTACCTGCAGGCGAAATCCAGAGAGCACACCTGAATTCACTCAGCCATCGGCACGCTAGAGGAGCTCCTTGCTCGACACAGATGCATAGAACACTTTAAAATTAACTTCTATATAAATTTTATATAATATATAGGTGGGTGGGTGGGTGCCCTTAAGAAGTGGCAGAAGTCATTTCGCGGTTTTTCGCATATCGCGGAGAGGGATGGTCCCCATTAACCACGAAATAAGGGGGATTACTGTATGTGTGGTAGAGGATATCTCGGAGGATTAGATTTTAAAATATGTCAGATTTTTTTGGCTCTCTTAGTCAAAATGGTTCCCGACCCCTGACTTACAACAACAAATTGAACTCTGCAGAGTTACTCTCTGCTTTCTCTTGCCATTTTACTCTGACCCCTGAGAGACTGGATTTATTACTAGGTACCAGCAGCAAAAAAATGAAAGTCATCAGAAATGGATGTTTTAGGTTCTATTTGTTGGGTTTACCATTGCAAATGACCAGTCCAACTTTCATGCAATTATCTTGAACGGTTTCCGAGATAGAGCCTTTTCTGTTACCCCCTCTTCAGGCCCCTGGCTTAGACACCATTTGAAACACATAGGGAAGACTATGAAACAAGAATAATTACTTTCAACAAACATTTAATGCCATTTCTGAGTCATTTCTACAACCTAGTTCTGCACTGAGGAGTTTCAAGCCTCTCAGGTAATCGGTTTTGTAGCAAAAGCCATTTCAATTTTTTTCAAATTATGGTAGCACCAAATTGGCAAAGATGACATTTTTAGATGCCCTTATTTTCAAAAGTAAACTTCTAGAAAGCCCCATTGTGCAATTTTCCAAGATAATGGAGTAGAATAAACTATTTTTTATGGCGGCCAGTTCCTCTCACTTTTGAAGTTATTATCCAGCAAATATTCCTCAAACTGCAATTTACACCATGGAAAAAATGACCAAAAATGACCAAAATGACCAATCATTGAATATTCATTAAAATTTAACCAACCGTTTCCAAGGTAAAAGTACCTGCTTAATTCAGTTGAACCATCAGTTTTGGACTATCTGCCATGGTTTGGGGTTTAAAGGGTGTCAGACAAGTGAAATTTGACAAAAATGCTGAAAATAGTCAAATTTTGAAAATCCATTGAATTTCAACCAATCAACCCAATAGAATGTCTTGCTTAATCCATGTGAAGTATCGGTTTTAGGCTATCTACCATGGTTTTGGGTGGGAAGGGGCGGAAAAGTGAAATTTTGCAGAAAATCTTTTTGCCGAAAGTAGTCAATTTTTGAAATCCATTAAAATTCAACCAACCAAGCCAATAGCCTAAAACTTTTATTTCTAAAGTAAAATGATCTGCTTAATCCATTGGAACAATCAGTCGGCTATCTACCATGATTTTGTCTGTGAAGGAGGTCAGATAGATCTGAAATTACGATATCCTGCTCAGACGCATCCATCATGGTGGCAACCATCTTGGCGTGTGATAGTCAATACCACTTTTTTTTTTTTTTTGAGGGGCGCTCGCAATTGAATTGCCTGGCAAGTCATGGTCGTTAATGCTCGAGTTTCAATTCAAATTTCATTTTAAACTAGATAAAAATCTCTAAATGTTGGTACATATTGTGTGGAGTTATATTCTACAAATTTTTTAAAGAACCGGCTGAATATGGTAATGGTTTAGACCATGTTCGTCAGATCCTCGCAAAGCGCAAACCAATTTCGTGGACAATACCTTGCAAATGGGTCAAAATACACTTGAGATCGCGTCAAAACAAAGGTGTTTTAATCAAGGTTGGTGAAAAATCAACACAAACTTGGTCTAAAATTGAAATACAGTATTCTTTTTCTATGAACATGGCAGAATTTGGTACCACTGGAACAGGAATGAAATTAACTTTTAACACAATTAAATTTATTCAACATTATTTGTTTCAAGGGGTGCCTTTTGCAGGTTGAAATTTGACTATTTTCGATCGTCAAGCTTATCTGTGTTACAATTCCTGAAAGTATCATGCTCAGATGTAGCACCCAGGAAATGTTACTTTACTCCTCCAGATGTGCGAAAGATAAGCAGGGAAGTACATCAACAATACAACTCGTTTTCACACTTGCATTGAATGTCACACCTCAAATATACATTAGGCCTCTATACTTATTTCCTGGGGTCTCTGGATGATTAAAAGCAAACACTGACCCCCGAATCTGGAGACAGACGTGTCCCTTTGACTGGGGAAAATAAAATCTGTAGTGTAACACCAAACACACCCTCAGGATCATGAACTGGATGATTGGGCACAGAAATCAGAGCAAAACTAATTAGGCTGGCACAGTAGACCACATGATGGAAAGAAGACAGAGGACAGAAACCCCGAGGGAGCCAGTGTAATGGGGTCAGAAACTCCCCACCCACTTCTCTGTAATGCACCACTTTCATATTGGAAATGTTCAGCCACGAAATAATTTGCATCCTTTTCCTTTCTTTTAAAATATCCGGAAAACAGAGCCAAGGTCGCTGGAAAAGCTAGCACAGGCGTCACAAACGTTATCGAGGGGAAAGGGGTGTGAACTCTGTGTGAGACAAAAGTTAACGTATGAGAACATCAACTTTATGTATTAACTTCTGGTTAGAATCCCGTAAATCTTTACAACCTTTAGAAACAAAAAACACTGACGGCAAATTCCAAAACACCTAACAGGGAAATAAGGAAAAAAAACAGGCCAAGGTACAGGCCAAAGTAGACAGACGAATAAACACAGAGATAATAGGAAGGTTGAGATCAGAGGATGGAGGAAGGAATGACTGTAAACAGACGGCAACACAGATGGAGGGATGGGTAAAGGGACAGATAAACAGGATGGATGGATATATATAGATTAGAGAGATATGCATATATAGACACAGGCCTCAACATTTCAAAATTTGGGGAAACAAATTTATGGTTTACGGGTAAATGACTCTGGTAACCCAAAGTCGTTCAGCTGAAAATGAGTTGCGTTACCCACAGGTTGCGCCAAATGGTTCCCTGAAGTACAAGTAAATTATTTTAAAAAAACTGTGTTATTGAATCAATTAGATTTATGCTTTAAGTTTAATAAATGTATGTATAATATCTTATGTATTGATGAATTTTCAAATATTAAAATATTAAATTACTGATAACACAATTATTTTGAAACATTCAATTTTAATACAAATAATCATCACTGTTCCCATAAAACTGCTGCAATACTTTTACATGAACATACAAAGTTTCATCACCATAAATGTCAAACAACAGTAGCACCAACTTGCACCTTTAATGGGCTGAACTGGAATGATAACTAATTGCTAACATTAATACAGGTATACCTCAGCTTACGTCGTTAATTGGTTCCAGGAGAGACAACATAAATCGAAAGGGCTTAAATCGAGTTATCGTGTCTCTAGGCTAGCTTCAGCTAGGCTATGCCAAATTTGCTTGTGTGTGTGTGTGTGTGTATAATATATATATATATATATATTATATATAATATAGGCCCCGCTGGCCTCCCATTGGCGAGGAGGGATGACACAGCTGAACATTACCCATACTTCCTGTACCCATACTTCCTGTTTGTCACACGCGTGAAGGAAAGTTGACTGTAGTTGTTTAGCATGCTGTCTGTAGTATGAGACGTACCTACGTAGTACATTTACGTAATGACGCAATGACGTAATGATGCTGCGTCCATTGTTTACAAATGACAGACTGAACGTGCTCCTGCTTCTTCCTAGTTCACTGCGTGTTACCCTTGTGTTAAAACGTCGTCTCTGTGATCTTTGTGTTTGCACTGTTTTGCGGACTTTTGTAACCCTAAGCAAATATGGTTGGTCAGAAGCGTAAGCCTACTAGCATGGGTGCAAGTTTTCCAGCATATGCCAGAATTTCCAGTTTTTCCAAGACTGAATTAACTATCTGCTCGGATCAGTGCAATCTACCATGCATACTCAGTTAAGCAAAGAGAGTTGTAAAATTAATGAAAACCCGAATCCAGAAAAGAAAGAGAACGCTGCACTCTGCTGGTGATTCACATCAGTGCAAGCTAAGTACTAAACGAGTATGCAATGACGCCCTTGGTCACTTGAAAGACCGGAGGTCTGGATAACCCACGCTTTGTCTCAAGCACAAGCAAGTGAACTCCTTTCGGTGGAGTGCCTCATATATTGTAAGCGTTGATTGGCTGTTTTAAGCGCAATGTAAAGTGACTCGGCTCAGCTTCATGTAAAGTGATCCGTCGACCATCGGAACCATTTAAAGGCAGAAAGATCGCTTTATAGAGAATGTTAAAGGTTATATTTCATACTGTATTTGATATTTGATGAGAGAATTTGATTAAAATTTATGTATTTGAAATTATTTTGCTTGAATTTAATTATTTGAAATTAATGTTGATATTATTTGATATATTTTATATTATTTTACAATGTTATGTTCATAATAATTGATTTAGGGGTGTTTTATGAGATATGCTAATGGGATTTATGGCTGTATAGTACAGTATGAACGTCATACGTCACTGGAACATACAGTAACAACTTACGTTTTGTTTTGTTTTTTTCACCTTACGTTCGGCCGTCCGGAACCGAACTAAAACGTAAGTTGGGGAGCGTCTGTGTATATGTGTGTTTGTATATATATATATATATATATATATATATATATATATATATATATATATATATATATATTAATGAGAGAGAGAGAGAGAGAGAGAGAGAGAGAGAAAGCACCCGTTATTTACAAGGGGTACGTTCCTCCCCCACCCGCAGATCCCAAAGGCCATGAATTATTGATGGTTTCAAAACCCTATGTATGATATTATATATGCTATAATATGCTTCTTAAAAACATTCTATAGACTCTATAGACAGTCTTACTCATTAAGACAGTAACAATGTAGTAAAATAAGGTAATCATTAAGTAAAAGAGAAAACACAGGGCTTTTAAGTGACATCATAGGCCTTAAATAATTAAAAACACACTAAAAAACTTGAATTCGCAATTCAAACAATCACCTTGATAATGTGTGCAAATGAGAAAAAAAAAAGATGTGTACACATCATCTGCAACCAATCAGCAGAAAGGAGAAACAAAAGCTCTCAGCCACTGGCTAAATTTGAATCATGTGCCAGTAATGGCGAGATGATGCATATGTATAAATTTGTCAGGACTGCCGCTAAGTCAGTGCTTCTCAAATAGTGGGGAACGCGGTGTGATGCTATGAAGGGCCATGACCCTGGGGAACATGCTTTTTTTGCCATACTGTACTAGAATTAATGGGGTTTTTTAAGTATTATTTAATGCTTTTTTTTAATGTTAATGAAGATACACTTAAGCAGAGGAGTATTTATAACAATTTTATAGACAAATACTATTTATAGTCGCACGCAGGGCGCTGAGGGGGCATTAAATGTTTTTTTCTTCCTAGAGGGGGCGTCTCAGAAAATAATTGAAAAGCACTGCGCTAATTTAAAAACATCATGAAAAAAAGCCTCTAAGAGCTTTTAAAAATTTTTGATATATTTTTTGAAAACCGACGTATCATTGAGAACGACTTTCAAAACGACTTAAATCAAAATATATCTGTACATGTAACTCCATTTTGTCGCTATAACATTTTTTTTTATAATTCACGAGGTATTAATAAATGTAGAATAACTTCGTCCCTGATTTGTAGGATATACTTGTAGCAAATCTTGCATCTTATTTTGGTAAAATAGCCATTATTAATGTTTAGTATTTCAAAAGTCATCTTTAAACAAATACACCTTGTACCTTGACTTACGAGTGCCCCTTAATACATATTTTCCACGATACGAGCTTCAATCCCACCAAAAATCTGCCCCATCTAACGAGCAAAATTTTGATATATGAGCTCTCCTCGAAATGGCTTTTCCGGGCTGATTAGCCTCATATTCTTCCGCCTGTATTCCTCTGCGCTACGAGAACGCCTTGTGTAGTGATTCACAATTATTTTCTGTGACGGCCCCTCTAGGAAGAAAAAAAAAATCATTTCACACCCCCTCAGCGCTCCGCGCGAGAGTATAAATAGTGTTTGCTGCACTTCATTTCGTTTGCTCAGTACATTTTCCCTACACCATAGCACGACAATGAGAGCGCCACTGCCTACTACTGTAGTGGACGCGCAATTACACTTAATTCTAGTACAGTATGGCAAAAAAGGATGTTTCCCAGGATCATACGTGTATCCCCCTGGCATCACACCAGGCGCACCACACTATTTGAGAAGCATTAGCCTTGTGGGAGTTCACCACAAGCATTTTCTCACCAGCTTTGGTAGCATGTACATGCACAAAATTCTCCTCTTCCTGCCTGCCCACGTGACATCTTTGCCGCAGTCGATGATCGGAAGGGTTAGTTGACTTACCGTTTATTCTTGTTTTATTATTATTTATTATTAATTATTATTATTAATGTTAATGTACATGTATTATTATTATGAAATACTTATTGTTTTTAAATTTTTATCTTTAATATATTAGGTGGGCAGTGATGGTCTAGTGGATAGGGCACAGGATCGCTGATCCTAAGGTTGGGTTCGAGTCCCCACAGGGTTGTCACTGTCCCCCCAGTGCAGCTAACTGGGTTATCAAAGGCGGGCCATGTCTCTCACTGTCTATGGTGAGAGGCATGTAAAAGAACCATTGTTGACTTTCGGAAAGAGTAGGCTGCAAAGCCGTCAGGGTGTTTCTGTCCCTTGCTAAAGGATTGTGACAGGAAGGGCATACAACGTAAAAACCATGACAAATAAAATATGTGAATCAGATGATTCACTGAGGCTGTGAGACACAGACACACACACACACAGAGAAAGAGATATAGAGAGGAAGACATAGAGAGAGTGACACACTGACACAGAGAGAGACCCACAGAGAGAGAGAGAGAGACAAACAGAGAGAGAAACAGAGAAAAAGAGATGCACACAGAGAAGCACAGAGAGAGATGCATAGAGACACATACAGAGAGAGACACACACACGGAGAGACACACAGAGACACACAGTAACACACAGAGAGACACACAA
Source organism: Plotosus lineatus (assembly GCA_024760905.1). Taxonomy (NCBI): domain Eukaryota; kingdom Metazoa; phylum Chordata; class Actinopteri; order Siluriformes; family Plotosidae; genus Plotosus; species Plotosus lineatus. The sequence continues at coordinate 86,894,181 of CM045728.1, read as the reverse complement.
ATAGAGAGAGGAACACAGAGAGACAAACACAAAGAGAGACACACACAGAGCAAGAAACACAGAGAGACACACAGAAAGACAGACACACACACACAGACACATACACACAGAGAGAAAGATAGAGAGAAAAGAGAGAGAGACAGACACACACACACACACAGAGACACATACACAGAGAGAAAGAGAGGGCAAACACAGAGATACAGAGAGAGACACACACACACACATGCACAGAGAGACACACAAGTGAGACAAATAAAAAGAGACATGCACACAGAGAGACACAGAGAGAGACACAGACACACACAGACAGACACACGGAGAGACATATAGAGACGCACAGAAAGAGAAACACACAGAGAGAGACACACAAGGAGACACAGAGAGACACACACACAGGGAGACACATGGAGACACACAGAGAGCGAGACACAGAATGAGAGCGAGAAAGAGAGGGAGAGAGCTGCACACACACAGATACACACAGAAAGCGACAGAGACACACAAACAGAGAGAGAGAGACACAGAGAGAGACAGAGATCAAGAGTAACACAGAAAGAAAGATGCACACAGAGAGACACGCAGAGAGAGAGAGAGACATTCACACAGAGAAAGATGCAGAAAGAGACACACATACACACAGAGAGAAACAGTAACACACACAGAGACACACAAAGAGAGACACACACAGACACACAAAGAGAAACACAGAGAGACACAAAGAGAGACATATATAGTGGGCCACACAGAGAGACAGAGAGAGAAACACAGAAAAAGAGACACACAGAGAGAGGGAGAGAGAGAGCGAGAGAGAGAGAGGGACAGACACAAAAAGAGCAAGGGGCACAAAGAGAAAAGGAGAGACAAACAGAGAGCGAGAGATAGAGAGCGGGGGATAGAGACACAGAGAAAGAAAGAGACACATACATAGGTCGATATAGAGAAACACAGAGACACAGAGAAACAGACATAGAAAGACAGAGACACAGAGAGAGATGCACACAGAGAGACACACAGAGACACAGAAAGAGACAAGAGAGAGACACACACGCAGTGAGAAAATGACAGAATGGCAGAAAGAGCAATACATACACAGAAACAGACACACATATGTACACTTAGAGACACACACACACAGAGACATGGAAAGACAGAGAGACACCGAAGAGATACACAGGCAGATACACACAAAGAGACGTACACACACAGAGACACTCAAAGAGACACACACATACAAAAAGAGACACACATACAAAGAGAGAGCCAAACACACACAAAGAGATACACCAAGAAAGAATAGAAACACAAAGATATAGAGATACACAGAGAGAGAAAGATATGCACAAAGGAAGAAAGGCACACACACACAGAGACAGAGACACATGGAAACAGGGAGAGACATCCAGAGAGAGAGACACGCACAGAGAGAAAAGGACACACACAGAGAAAGGCACATAGAAAGAGAAACACAAAGAAACACACACATAGAAAGAGACACACAGAGGAAGAGACACAGATAGAGAGAGATACATACAGACACACAGAGACACACAGAGAGAGCCGGAGAGACATGAACACAGAGAGAGACACGGAGAGGCACACACATACACACACCCAGAGAGAGAGAGAGACACAGAGATAAACAGAGGGAGGGAGGCACACATACACGCAGAGAGACACAGAGAGAGAGAAAGAGAGACTCGGGTGTACACGCACAGAGAGAGAGAGAGACACAGTCGCACGCACAGAGCGAGAGAGAGAGAGACACAGTCGCACGCACAGAGAGAGAGAGAGAGAGAGACACACAGTCGCACGCACACAGAGAGAGACAGAGACACAGTCGCCCGCGCAGAGAGAGAGAGAGAGAGACACAGTCGCACGCACAGAGAGAGAGAGAGAGAGAGAGACACAGTCGCACGCACAGAGAGAGAGAGAGACACAGTCGCACGCACAGAGAGAGAGAGAGAGACACAGTCGCACGCACAGAGAGAGAGAGACACAGTCGCACGCACAGAGAGAGAGAGAGAGACACAGTCGCACGCACAGAGAGAGAGAGAGAGAGACACAGTCGCACGCACAGAGAGAGAGAGAGAGACACAGTCGCACGCACAGAGAGAGAGAGAGAGACACAGTCGCACGCACAGAGAGAGAGAGAGAGAGACACAGTCGCACGCACAGAGAGAGAGAGAGAGACACAGTCGCACGCACAGAGAGAGAGAGAGAGAGACACAGTCGCACGCACAGAGAGAGAGAGAGAGACACAGTCGCACGCACAGAGAGAGAGAGAGAGACACAGTCGCATACAGAGAGAGAGAGAGACACAGTCGCACGCACCGAGAGAGAGAGAGAGAGAGAGAGACACAGTCGCACGCAGAGAGAGAGAGAGAGAGAGACACAGTCGCACGCAGAGAGAGAGAGAGAGAGAGAGACACAGTCGCACGCACAGAGAGAGAGAGACACACAGTCGCACGCACAGAGAGAGAGAGAGAGACACAGTCGCACGCACAGAGAGAGAGAGATACAGTCGCACGCACGCACAGGGAGAGAGAGAGAGACACAGTCGCACGCACAGAGAGAGAGAGACACACAGGCGTACGCACAGAAAGAGAGAGAGACACAGGCGCACGCACAGAAAGAGAGAGAGACACGGGCACACGCACAGAGAGAGAGAGAGAGACACAGTCGCACGCACCGAGAGAGAGAGAGACACAGTCGCACGCACCGAGAGAGAGAGAGACACAGTCGCACGCACCGAGAGAGAGAGAGAGAGAGAGAGAGAGAGACACACAGTCGCACGCACCGAGAGAGAGAGAGAGAGAGAGAGACACACAGTCGCACGCACAGAGAGAGAGAGAGAGAGAGAGACACAGTCGCACGCACAGAGAGAGAGAGAGAGAGAGAGAGACACAGTCGCACGCACAGAGAGAGAGAGACACAGTCGCACGCACAGAGAGAGAGAGACACAGTCGCACGCACAGAGAGAGAGAGACACAGTCGCACGCACAGAGAGAGAGAGACACAGTCGCACGCACAGAGAGAGAGAGAGACACAGTCGCACGCACAGAGAGAGAGAGACACAGTCGCACAGAGAGAGAGAGAGAGAGAGACACAGTCGCACGCACAGAGAGAGAGAGAGAGAGAGAGAGAGAGAGAGAGAGAGAGAGAGAGAGAGAGAGAGAGAGAGAGAGAGAGACACAGACGCACCGAGAGAGAGAGAGAGAGAGAGAGAGACACAGTCGCACGCACAGAGAGAGAGAGAGAGAGAGAGAGAGAGACACAGTCGCACGAGAGAGAGAGAGAGAGAGAGAGACACAGTCGCACGCACAGAGAGAGAGAGAGAGACACAGTCGCACGCACAGAGAGAGAGAGAGACACAGTCGCAGCACAGAGAGAGAGAGAGAGACACAGTCGCACGCACAGAGAGAGAGAGAGAGACACAGTCGCACGCACAGAGAGAGAGAGAGACACAGTCATGCACGCACAGAGAGAGAGAGAGACACAGTCGCACGCACAGAGAGAGAGAGAGACACAGTCGCACGCACAGAGAGAGAGAGAGAGACACAGTCGCACGCACAGAGAGAGAGAGAGAGACACAGTCGCACGCACAGAGAGAGAGAGAGACACAGTCGCACGCACAGAGAGAGAGAGAGAGACACAGTCGCACGCACAGAGCGAGAGAGAGAGAGACACAGTCGCACGCACAGAGAGAGAGAGAGAGACACAGTCGCACGCACAGAGAGAGAGAGAGAGAGACACAGTCGCACGCACGCACAGAGAGAGAGACACAGTCGCACGCACGCACAGAGAGAGAGACACAGTCGCACGCACGCACAGAGAGAGAGACACAGTCGCACGCACGCACAGAGAGAGAGAGAGACACAGTCGCACGCACGCACAGAGAGAGAGAGACACAGTTGCACGCACGCACAGAGAGAGAGAGACACAGTCGCACGCACGCACAGAGAGAGAGAGAGATACAGTCGCACGCACGCACAGGGAGAGAGAGAGAGACACAGTCGCACGCACAGAGAGAGAGAGAGAGAGAGACAGGCGCGCGCAGAGAGAGAGAGAGAGAGACACAGGCGCACAGAGAGAGAGAGAGAGAGAGAGAGAGGCACGCACAGAGAGAGAGAGAGAGAGAGAGAGAGAGAGAGACACGAGCGCACGCACAGAGAGAGACACGGGCGCACGCACAGAGAGAGACACGGGCGCACGCACAGAGAGAGACACGGGCGCACGCACAGAGAGAGACACGGGCGCACGCACAGAGAGAGACACGGGCGCACGCACAGAGAGAGAGACACGTGTGCACACACAGAGAGAGAGAGAGAGATTGAGACACGTGCGCACGCACAGAGAGAGAGAGAGAGAGACGTGCATACGCACAGAGAGAGAGAGAGAGAGAGGTGCGCACGCACAGAGAGAGAGAGAGAGAGAGAGAGAGAGAGACGTGCGCACGCACAGAGAGAGAGAGAGAGAGAGAGAGAGAGACACGGGCGCACGCACAGAGAGAGAGAGAGAGACACGGGCGCACGCACAGAGAGAGAGAGACACGGGCACACGCACAGAGAGAGACACGGGCGCACGCACAGAGAGAGACACGGGCGCACGCACAGAGAGAGACACGGGCGCACGCACAGAGAGAGACACGGGCGCACGCACAGAGAGAGAGAGAGAGACACGTGCGCACGCACAGAGAGAGAGAGAGAGACACGTGCGCACGCACAGAGAGAGAGAGAGACACGTGCGCACGCACAGAGAGAGAGAGAGAGACACGTGCGCACGCACAGAGAGAGAGAGAGAGAGAGAGAGACGTGCGCACGCACAGAGAGAGAGAGAGAGAGAGAGAGAGAGACGTGCGCACGCACAGAGAGAGAGAGAGAGAGAGAGAGAGAGAGAGACACGGGCGCACGCACAGAGAGAGAGAGAGAGAGAGACACGGGCGCACGCACAGAGAGAGAGAGAGAGACACGGGCGCACGCACAGAGAGGGAGAGAGAGACACGGGCGCACGCACAGAGAGAGAGAGACACGGGCGCACGCACAGAGAGAGAGAGACACGGGCGCACGCACAGAGAGAGACAGACACGGGCGCACGCACAGAGAGAGACACGGGCGCACACACAGAGAGAGACACGGGCGCACGCACAGAGAGAGACACGGGCGCACGCACAGAGAGAGAGAGAGAGACACACGGGCGCACGCACAGAGAGAGAGAGAGAGAGAGAGAGAGAGAGACACGGGCGCACGCACAGAGAGAGACACGGGCGCACGCACAGAGAGAGACACGGGCGCACGCACAGAGAGAGACACGGGCGCACGCACAGAGAGAGAGAGACACACGGGCGCACACACAGAGAGAGAGAGAGAGAGAGAGAGACACGGGCGCACGCACAGAGAGAGAGAGAGAGACACGGGCGCACGCACAGAGAGAGAGAGAGAGACACAGGCGCACGCACAGAGAGAGAGAGAGAGACACGGGCGCACGCACAGAGAGAGAGAGAGACACGGGCACACGCACAGAGAGAGAGAGAGACACGGGCGCACGCACAGAGAGAGACACAGGCGCACGCACAGAGAGACACAGGCACACGCACAGAGAGACACAGGCACACGCACAGAGAGACACAGGCACACGCACAGAGAGACACCGGCATACAGAGATACAGAGACAGGGAGAGACACACAGCGAGAGAGCTACACAGAGAGAGAGAGAGACACGGGCGCACGCACAGAGAGAGACACAGGCGCACGCACAGAGAGACACAGGCACACGCACAGAGCGACACCGGCATACAGAGATACAGAGACAGGGAGAGACACACAGCGAGAGAGCTACACAGAGAGAGAGAGAGAGAGACAGAGACACAGAATGAGACACACACAGAAAGAGGGCGACACAGAGAGAGAGAGAGACGCACACAGGGAGAGAGAGACACACAGACAGAAAGAGAGAGAGAGAGACACAGGGAGACAGAGAGACACACAGACAAAGAGAGAGAGGGAGAAAGAGAGAGAGCGACAAAGACACAGAGAAAGAGAAAGAGATGGAGAGAGAGAGTCAGAGACGCGGGTGTACAAGCAGAGACACAGGCACAAGCACAGAGACATAGGCAAACACAGGCACAGGCACACAGAGCTATTGAGACACAGAGAGACAGGGGAGACACACAGAGAGAGAGCCACACAGAGAGAGAGAGAGAGAGAGAGAGTGAAAGAGACATTCACAGAAAGAGGGAGACAGAGAGAGACACACACAGGGAGAGAAAGAGAGAGACACAAAGAGAATGAGGGACAGACAGGGAGAAAGAGAGAGGTGGGTGTACAGGCACACACAGACACAGGCACACAGAGATACAGAGACACTGAGACACAGGGGAGACACACAGCGAGAGAGACACACAGAGAGACAGGGACACAAAGTGAACGAGACACTCACAGAAAGAGGGAGACACAGAGAGAGAGGGGGGAGACAGACACAGAGAGAAAGAGAGAGAGACAGGGAGAGAGAGACTGTATACGCACAGAGACACAGGCACACACAGTCACAAGCACACAGAGATATTGAGACACAGAGAGACAGGGGGAGACACAGAGAGAGAGAGAGCCACACAGAGAGAGAGAGAGACACACACACACACAGAGTGAAAGAGACACTCGCAGAAAGAGGGAGACACAGAGAGAGGGGGGGTGAGGGGGAGAGAGGGGGAGAGATGGGGAGGGAGAGAGAGACGCGGGTGTACACGCAGACACACAGGCACATGCACATAGACACAGGCACACAGAGATACAGAGACACTGAGACAGGGAGAGACACACAGCGAGAGAGACACACACAGAGAGAGACAGAGACACTGAGTGAAAGAGGGAGACAGAGAGAGAGATGCACACGGGGGGGTGGAGAGAGATGCACACGGGGAGAGAGATGCACACGGGGGATGCACACGGGGAGAGGGAGGGAGAGAGAGACGCACAGAGGGAGAGAGAGAGAGAGAGAATCAATAATAGCTTCGAGCTGAAATACGCTTACACAAATGTCTTGTAAATATCAAAAATAAAACTCCGATTCCCAGATTACAAAATCCCAACCCAGCCCTTGAGAGTAAGAGCACCATGAACACACAACTTTTCGGATAGAAAGATGTTCAACTTTGCGGGGATCTCTATCCGCTCTCTCGGTTTATCCACCAATAACTCAACCATCATCCAATCGTGCTCAGCTCAGTCTTATATTCAAAAGAACCGACACACTCCAAATCAAGAACAGGAGGGTTGTTAATAATAATAATAATAATAATAATAATAATAATAATAATTACGTTGTAATTAATCAGAGTTGGAACTGATGATAATGCAGGAGATAAAAGAAAAGTTTTAAATCCAGTTAGCCGTTCCCTTCCGAAAGAAAAAACACTACAGCATCACTTCAGCATTTCTTATAAAATCCTGACGGAGTAAAGATAAAAGGTGATGTTTTGTTAGTAGAGATGAAGTGATAGCATGAACGTGAGTTAGCTCAACTCACCCACAGCTCTATTCCCCAGTCCATGGTCGCGCGCGGGTCCTTATCAGCTCGTCCCAAAACTACGGTTAGATTTCAAACTTCTCCCGGATTCACTTAGCTCACCAAACAACACAATTACTGCAAATAGAAAAATCCCTTCCTGTAGTTGTCATTTAAAATCATACATGACAAACTCGCAACTGAAGAGCCAGTTTAACAAACGAGCTACTTTGCCTTGTCCAAGAAATTTTCGTTGCAAAAAAATGGATCAACAGGCTTTCGTATCCGCGTCACTCCCAAATCCCAGTTTCTTAAAGGAGCCGTAACCCGAATAAAAGATTGCGTCCCAATCCGATATGAATTACACAGAGTGGACACAACGTAGGATGGAGACGTTACTGCGTCAAGTCGTATGTAATTACTCCTAGATAGGGAAGAGTCAGTCATATTAGTTTCACCCATGGACGCCAGACCTGAAGCAAAAGATGCGACGTGAGACGTTACGTTGAAAACGTAGCTCATAGGTCTTAAAACTTTATTGCGGTTTTGAAGAATAAGTAGAAGAGGAAGAGGACGGATGAAAATGTTTTTATACAAAAGAAAAAAATAAACAATATTTTTCTTGGTTTTATAAATCACAGTTACAGTCAAGTTGACATTATTTATAATTTTTAATAAGGAAACGAATTTCACTGAAAAAGCATCTAATAAGAAGATGAAATAATCTAGGCTTCAACTATAAACTATCACTATACTGTATAACAAGAATACAGAGAGAGTGCAAACCCTGACCAAGCTCGGAAATCCCTCCAAATTAACCAAAATGATCAAAAAGATCAAGATCCAGAATTTGACCTGATGGCAGCACAGTGGCATAGTAGTCAGCATGTTCACCTGACAGCAAGCAAGCCCTGGGAGTCTCAGGCTCAGCAAGTTTCTTTCTTTTTCATTTGTATGTTCTTCGTGTGACAGAAACAAAGGACTGCTACGCTGCTAATGCCCATTGTTGAGCACACCGCTAGTAATCAACGGATAAGATTGGTTCTGCAAATAACTGAGTGAGCGAATAAAAATTTTATGAATATATGATGAAAATATAATTATTTCTTTCTGTATTTCTTGGAGTATTTCTTGTTCAATGTCTCACCGCTGGTAGACAATTAATGAAAAATGGTGCATGCCTTTTTGTAATTATTATTATTATTATTATTATTATTATTATTATTATATAGGGGAATTACCTAGTGGTATAGGTGCTGGATCACTGATCCTAAGATTGTGGGCTCAAGCCCCACTGTACACAGGTTGTCATTGTTCCCCCAGTGCAGCTAACTGGGTCATCAAAGGCCGGCCATGTCTCTCACTGTCTATGGTGTGAGGCATGTGAAAGAACCATTGCTGATTTTTAATAAGAGTAGCTGCATAGTCGTCAGCGGTTTCCGCCCTGCGATGGCCTGGCGAGCTGTCCAGGGTGTACTCTGTCCTTGCCCGGAATCGCCGGATGGGCAGTAGCCTCCCCGCAACCCTAATTAGGATTAAGTGGTTACAGAAAATGAACTGAAGATAATAATAATAATAATAATAATAATAATAATAGGCGGTATGGTCTTTAGCATGTCTGCCTCATAGCAAGCAGGTCCTGAGTTCCAGACCCAAGGAGGTTTGAGGGCATTTTTGTGTGAAGTTTAAAAAATTCCTATAGTTCTCCTCATGCTTGCATGAAGTACAAAGTACTTCAATTTCTTCCCACAGTCCAAAGACATGCACATTAGGCCAACTGGCTGTTCTACATTGCATTAAGCTGTAAGAATCCTGCCAAAATATATTGATTCATGAACACCACAGAGAAGTGGAGAAAAGATGCGGATAAAAAAGGAAGAAGAATAAAAAGACAGTGGACTAATACAGACATAGAGTTTTTTTTACCTTTTTTTCTTGTTCCAAATTGCCTGTGGTGTGTTTCCTCGACACATCAGTTTGAAATTAAACTAATTAGCTCTCTGTGTACATATAATAAAGGGAATTTCAGATTTGCACAGGAAGAAAGAGGCAATCTTAGATTATATATCTACTGAACATGCTTCAGGCTGAAAATTATCTAGAACATCTAGAACATTTGTCACCATGGTAGATTAATTCTGGCTTCATTTCTCTACAACAGGCCCAATACATGTATGCTGCCCATGTATAAACAGTCAATGGAAAATCATTTTGCTCATTTTCAAATACAGTGGCACCTCACAAGACGAGTGTCCCCTTCTACAATGGACACTCATTTTCTTCCATAAAAACAAGGACTATCTCATAACACCAAGATGCCCCACGCATGAGTGAGTAAAACAAAGAATCACTCATTGTTCATGTGAACATGCAAATAGTATCTGTTTCCTGTAAAAGGTAAAGTCCGTTGGGCTTTTTACACCCGAGCCTAGTAGCTCATCAGACCGGTGCGTATCCCCAGATTCTGTAGCGTGGAGCAACTAGGAGTTCAACTCCTCCTGTATGGGACGCTAGTCCATCACAGGTTACCTTCCCAGTATATTTTTACTGGTACCCATTTATACTGCTGGGTGAACAGAGGCACACTTGTGGTTGAGACCTTGCCCAGGGTTCTTAGCACAGTGGGGGTCTAACTGGGATTTGAACACACAACCTCCTGATCATGAGTGCAGCACCCTAACTACTACACCACCGGCCCCACATGTTTCCTGTAGCATCAGCATTTCTTTTTATTGTTTTATTGTTACGTTTTAAAGTATTGTCATATTCGTTGCATTTTTTTTTTATAAGTTTATTGTCAACTTTGTGTTTCTCTGTGATACTTCGTTAAACATTGTGTTACCATGGCAACTTAAAAGGACATTGGAAAGAAGGACAATAGTGAAAAGAAACACAAATATTAAAATAGCTATCAAACTGGCTCATTTAATCAATTGATTTGTCTTCAGGCAGCTGATTGGTCAATCTGTGTGCTCTATACAGAGACCGAATAATCAACTGTATGAAGACTTAAGTTGATTAAATGAACAATTCAGATGCTTGATTGAAACAAAAGCCTGCAGCCACATGGCCCTTTGTCTTTCACACCCCTGGTCTAAAAGGTCAGACTCTCTTTCCAAAAACTACCCCCTCCCTCTCAACCTCTTATCACTTCTTATCACTTATGCCAACATCATCGGATCTTCAAAGTAAAGAGACGGTTAATTTTTACTTTTTTATCCATTTTCTTATTACATTTTACTGCTGCTACTACTACTACAATTACATTTTTGTTTGTGTTACTCTAGTTAAACATAGTTTATTATCTATGAGTAAAATAACCTTTAAAATGTTTTATATTAAGCATATTTTGGAGGAAGTTTTGAGGGCTGGAACACATTAATGAATTTTTCATTATTCCCAATGTGAAAATTTGCTTTGCTATACAAGCATTTCTGTTTACGGTTCCCTGGGTCCCGGAACGAATTTAACCCGTCTTGTGTGGTGGTGCCACTGTATACAGTATGCTGGGCAAAACTCATCATTCAGAATAGGTACAACCCAGTGGGATGTAAAATTAGTATATTCATTTATATTTATTCAATAGGGGCAGTGGTGATCTAGTGGTATAGGGTGCTGGATCGCTGATCCAAAGGTTGGGGGTTCGAGTCCCACTCTCCACAAGGTTGTCACTGTCCCCCCCAGTGCGGCTAACTGGGTTATCAAAGGCGGGCCATGTCTCTCACTGTCTATGGTGAGAGGCATGTAAAAGAACCATTGCTGACTTTCGTAAAGAGTAGCTGCAAAGCCGTCAGCGTGTTTCTGTCCCTTGCTAAAAAGGGTTGTGACAGGAAGGGCATCCGACGTAAAAATCTCTGCCAAAGCAAACGTGCGAATCAGATGATTCGCTGTGGCGACTCCCGAGTAAAAGGGAAAAAAGCCAAAAGGAAGACAGACAGAATTTATATTTATTCAATATTGCATATTTACAATTTCATCCACAATAATTGGTACCCTGTGTAAAGATTCGTGAACCATGGTAGTAATAAAATCCACCTTTTGGTGAAGGAGCTTCATCTCACATTTAAAAAAAGACAATTCAAACTTTAAATTAAAAAAAATCATTCAGAGAAAAAATCAAAAAAAAAAAAAAAAAAAAAAAAAAAAAAATATATATATATATATATATATATATATATATATATATATATATAAAAACACACAGTATTGTCCTCTGTGCATTTAATACATGTACAAACAGTCTGAAGTCTTCTATAACATTTTATAAGGTAAAACAATACAGTGCAGGGCATTTTATTCCAGTTCTCTTTATAGATCATCCAGAGTCCCAGACCTTCTCTTGTGCGCTCTCCTCTTCAGCTCACCCCACACATTTTTTTTTTTTTTTTTTTTTTTTTCAACTAGGGTGCAGGTCAGGGGACTGACATGACCATGGCAGGAGCTTGATCCTGTGGTCAGCTAGCCATTGTTAATTTTCAGGTCATTCCACTCCTGAAAGAACCAATGATAACCAATTTTTAATATCTTGGCAGAGGTAGCCAGATTTTTCTTTCAGAATATCTGGGCTATTGGATCCAGGAGATGCGTGGTTACTGTCATCTCACAATTAGAAGGGTTAGGGTTTGAATCTCTGTGAGGTGAAGAAGCGCGTGCAGGCAGGTTGGAATGGATGGAGAAAAGTGTCCGGTGTGATGTCTGATAGGAGAGTATCGGCAAGAATGAAGGGAAAAGTGTACAAGACGGTGTTGAGGCCAGCAATGTTGTATGGTTTAGAGACAGCGGCCCTGGGGAAAAGACAGGAGTCATAGCTGGAGGTAGCAGAGATGAAAATGTTGAGGTTCTCTTTGGGAGTAACGAGGATGGATAGGATCAGAAATGAGTACATCAGAGGGACAGCACATGTTAGAGGTTTTGGAGACAAAGTCAGAGAGGCTAGATTGAGATGGTTTGGACATGTACAGAGGAGGGATAGTGAGTATATTGGTAGTAGGATGCTGAGGTTGGAACTACCAGGCAGAAGGGCGAGAGGAAGACCAAAGAGAAGATTTATGGATGTGGTGAAGGCGGACATGAAGGTCGTTGGAGTAAGAGTGGAAGATGCAGAGGATAGGGAGAGATGGAGGCAGATCATTTGCTGTGGCGACCCCTGAAGGGAACAGCCGAAAGGAAAAGAAGAAGAAGGGTTTGACTCTCTGTGTGTAGCTTGCATGTTCTTCCAATTCATGCATATTTTTTGACCAGGGGACTCATGTACAAAAGGTCCGTATGCCAATAACGAGGGGCATGTCTTCTCCCACAGCAAAGTTCAGATATATCAAGAGTGAAACGACCATAAAAAGTGGGCGGTGCCTCACACCAACTTCATGGCAGGCATACGCATGTTTCTACAGCTGTTCGTCCTTTGGCGACACCTACAGGTGATGCTAGGAAACTGTTGATAATGTGAAAACAATTGGTTCTCAGAGTGATATACACATAAGAGACATATTGAACAGTTAACACTGGTGAACAGTTAACACATCCCTGTGTCTGCATTTAGATGAATAGATATAAAAGCATGAGCAAAGTGATGCAGAAAATACCATTAACAACTATGGCTGCCTTAGCAGTATGAGAAGACATTTGAATTGTGCAATAAGAGGAGAGCTAGCATTCAGAGACGGAGAGGATTTACAGGCACATGACTAGCTCATCAGCCGCTTCAGGTTCTCAAGCACAATAATCCTTCAACTGTGCACGGAGCTGTGCCAGCCTTGGAGCTTGAGACGGCGAGGAACCATGCGCTGCCAGTACCCGACCAGGTGTGGAACACACTTGGGTTCCTAGCAACAGGGGCATTCCAGAGGAAATTAGCTGACTGTTTAGGACTGTGCCAGTCGACCCTGAGCTGAAACATATCAGCTGTGTGGGACAGAATTATCCACATGACAGCAATGTATATCAAATTCCCACAAAGTGCAGCTGAACAGGGCAACATTAAAGCACAATTTACAGCAAGAGCCGGTTTTCCTAATGGAATCGAAGCTGTTCACTGCACACACATTGCTGTAAATCACCATCACAGGATAAATTTGTTTAGGTCATTTGTTTATTGTTGCAAGGTGGCCTGGTTCAACGCACAATTCGTACATCCTGAGGTACAGCATGGGCGGGAACCGACTACAAGTTGGTACTAGGTGTGATGGGTGGCCTAGTGGTAAATAACTTTATTCTACTGTCATATGAATCTCAATTATGTGCATTGAGGATGTGCATCCCCAAATATGAGCCTTTCTTCACAGCATCAGTGCTAGTTAGTGACTTGCTGATCCAGTTAAACTACATCCTCAGAGGTTTCTTATAGGCCCTTGACAGGACAAGGCCAGTCAGGCAGAATGCAGCAGCTGGTGGTTATGCTGTGTTGACGCCAGAGATGCCAGGGATGGTGAAGAAATCTCTTGAATTTGGGATTCCCTTGGGGGATGGTAGAAGAATACTCCAAGTCCGTGACAGGACAACAAGCCAAACAGTATATTTTTGCATGCCTCTACTTTCGTAAGGAGGGTCTCCTATTCACATTCTGTGAAATTTGGGTATTTTCCCATCTTACTCATGTTTTAAGGGTTTTCTGATCCTGCAGAGAGGGGAAGCTCAAGTGCAGGGGTCATTTAAATATGATTTACAAATAAATGGAGGGGTGCACATTGAGAGAGCAGGTGCTCCAACATGTGCGCTCAATTCCAAGTTGATTCAGATGTTCAAAGGAAAATGCTTGGATTCACTTGTGCACATTTGGATGTGTTTGTGCTTACGACATTTTCTGGATATAGGCGGCCACCATTTTTCAGTTGGAGTTCCATGCGAGTCTCTGCACAGGAGGCCCCAGTTTCTTCCCACAGTCTAAGGACATTTACATTAGGTCAACTGACTACTACCCATAGGTCTGAGTATGTGGATTTGAATGGCTGCTTGTGTCTGTGTTAGCCCTGACAAACACAAACACTTTGGTATCTCATTGGTAAATGATAACAAGATTTCCAGGGAAATGGAGGAAAAACAGCCACACAACCACAGAGCCACCACCATCTTTTAGATTTGGGATATTTTTTCATAAAAGCCACCCTTTTTTCACCATAATTAAGTGATGTATATAATTCCCACTGTGCAGTGATGGATTACTGATCCCACGGTCAGGGGTTCAAGCCTCACTATCAACGGGTTGTCACTGCTACAACCCCCCCCCCCCCCGCCCCCAGTGCAGTTAACTGGGCCACCAAAGGCCGGCCATGTCTCTCACTGTGTGGTGAGAGGCATGTAAAAGAACCATTGGTGACTTTCATCAGGAGAAGTTGCATATCTGTCAGTATGTTTCTGCCCTGCAATGGCCTGGAAAGCTGTCCAGGGTGTACTCTGCCCTCACCCAGAGTCTTCTGAGATACGCGCAAGCCCACCCACGACCCTAATTACGAGTGAATGGTTCAAAAAATGAATGATAATTCGTACCATCAGACTTTTATCTATTGCATGACAGGCAGGCTACTATGTATTTCTTTTTTTAACTACTACCCACAGACCCCCATGACCTGTATGAGAGCTGCACCTAGACAATTTTTTTAAATCAACAAAGACAATGGTTTACCAATATGCATGCAACAAAGACCAAAATTTTGGAATAATGGGCTCTGGACTGATGAGTGAAGGAGAGAGCCGTCTTGCTAAACTCTCACCAAGTTTAAAGCATGGTATTAACATTCTGGTTTGGAGTTACTTGTCTGCCTAAGGAACTGGGTATCATATCCAAGAATGCTTGAGGATAACATGGATAACCCCGTCTGTCTTAAAGGGGAAGGTGAATTGAAGACCGACGCCTGATCATCCAAGAAATTGCTCAGAAAGAAGAAATCAAGTCATCGATAAGACAATTCAAAGCTGAGATCTGAACCCTATTAAAATGATCATAATGTACATAAACGTTCAAATTAAAAATATTGGAATAAATTCTTAAATATACATAAAATTCATTGCAAAGTTTAGAGTTTCATTACAACATTTACATTACAAAGTTTGATTGCAAATAAAAGATTACAAGCATAATGAAAACAGACTTTTTCTAACAATGGCCAGTCTTTCAACATAGCAGTCAAGCACAAATGTTAATCCAATTCTAACATCACACAGAGCTCACTTTATTTATCATTCATCCTTTACCTACTGTATATCACTTAAATCAATTAATGTAGCTGAAACTGGAGCCAAGCCAACCTGACTTGAAATTTGAGACAGTGTACACCCTGCACAGGTCTAACAACAAAGACAAAAACCCATTTCACACTGACATTCACACTGACATTCACACCTATGGCCAATATAGAGTAGCCAATTGACCAAACATGCATGTATTTGTATTCATTACAAAAACCAGAGTACCCAAAGGAAAAACATATAAGCAAAGTGAGAATCCATAAACTCCAAACAGAAACTTCTTTTTGTGAGGCAAAAGTGCTAACTACTGAGCCACCGGATCACCCAGAGGCAGCTTTACTTATCAGCATTTTCTATACTGGTCGTTGTACCGTTTTCTTCATTTTGGTTCAATAGTGACATAGAGACTGTACCATTCGCCGCAATATTGTATCTTCCAGTCCGATTGCGTTTGACTTTAAGGTAAATTAAATATCCAACAATTATTAAAATTGCCAAAATAATCCCCAATGTAATCAGTATCGTTCGTGAGTTGCTTTCTGAAAAGAAAACAGAAAAAAAGGAAGATACAGATGAATCAGTACTGCACTTTATACATCTAATTATTTTTAAGAACTTGCATTTTGAATCAAATGAAATTAGTATAGTATATGATTACATCAGTTTTACCTTGTACCACCAGTGACACTGTCCATCTATCGGTGGCAAATTCGTTAGCAGCAGTGCATATATATTCACCAGCTTCATTGGCCTTGATTTTAGAAATCGTCAGTGTTTGTTGTCCCCTGCCAGAGATTTTAGTTTTATTTCGAAAAATCCAACTCACTTCAGGCTTTGGATTTCCTTCAGCATTGCAAGTCAGAGACACCTTACCACCAGCATTCACCTCTGTCATGGATTTGCCTTGTTTAATTTTTGGAGCATCTAGGAAGAGGTTTTGATGTAGAACATAAGTCATGATCATGTCAATGAAATGGAAATCAATACAAAATTTAAAAAAAATAATACCAAGGTGGACTACTTGAATTCTTTTGTATCGACCTTGGGACACCAGTTCATTACAGGGTACCATGTGCACACATATTCATTCATACATTCATTCATTCATTTTCTGTAAACACTTAGTCCTAATTAGGGTCACTGGGAGGCTGGCGCTCATCCCAGCCGACTTCGGGCAAGGGCAGAGTACACCCAAGGCAGCTTGCCAGGTCATCGTAGGCCAGAAACACGCTAATGGCTATGCAGCTACTGTTGTCGAAAGTCAGCAATGGTGCTTTTACATACCTCACACCATAGACAGTGAGAGATATGGCTGGCCTTTGATGACCCAGTTAGCTGCACTGGGGGAACAGAAACAACCTATGTAGAGTGGGGATTGAACCCCCAACCTTAGGATCAGTGATCCAGCACCTTTTACCACCAGGCCACTACTGCCCCACACATATTCACACATGCTAAAAGAAGGGTGCATGGACATTTGCTCACAGGACAATTGCTCACGGGACAAATGCTCACATCAATGAAAAAAACAGACATTTGCTCACAAAATCTTTTTTTCATTGTTCTAATAAATGCATAATACAAAAAGATTACAATATGTTATAAAAATGTTTTATTCTTATAAATACATAATGCTAAATTAACTCATTATACATTAGGGTTAGGGTTACGGTTAGGTTTAGGGTTAGGGTTTAGGGTATAGGGTTAGGGTTAGGTTAAGGGTTATGGTTTAGGGTTAGGGTTTAGGGTTTAGGGTTAGGGTTAGGTTTAGGGTTAGGGTTCAGGGTTAGGTTTAGGGTTATGGATTAGGGTTAGGGTTTAGGGTATAGGGTTAGGGTTTAGGGTTAGGTTTAAGGTTAGGGTTTAGGGTTATGGTTTAGGGTTAGGTTTAGGGTTAGGGTTAGACTTAGGGTTAAAATTGACCAAATTTTTTTCTATTGTGAGGAAATGTCCGTTTTTTTTCATTAAGGTTGTGAGCATTTGTCCTGTGAGCAAACGTCCTTGAACCAAATGAAGTCTCGTCTTCCTTTCGGCTTTTTTCCCTTTTACTTGGGAGTCGCCACAGCGAACCATCTGATTCGCACGTTTGATTTGGCAGAGGTTTTTACGTCGGATGCCCTTCCTGTCACAACCCTTTTAGCAAGGGACAGAAACACGCTGACGACTTTGCAGCTACTCTTTACGAAAGTCAGCAATGGTTCTTTTACATGCCTCTCACCATAGACAGTGACAGACATGGCCCGCCTTTGATAACCCAGTTAGCCGCACTGGGGGGGGGGGGGGACAGTGACAACCTTGTGGAGAGTGGGACTCGAACCCCCAACCTTTGGATCAGCGATCCAGTGCCCTATACCACTTGACCACCCCTGCCCCCTTGAACCAAATGAAGCAACACAGAAAAATACAGTATTTTTCATTTTATAAAGTAGTTTTTCTATTATTATGGTCACTGGGAGGCTGTAGTCCACTAAAAGTGGGGTACGATCAGACTTAACTTCAAATGCTTAAAATGGGATTTTAGTATCCAGTAGTTATTTAATCACGCATCTCCCATTCAGTAGATGTCGTTTTGTTGTTCCTTCTAGGAAACCATTCAACATTCACCTCACGCTTGATGAATAAGTACTGCTCAAGCTGCTGTGATGTAAAACTATTTATTTTTATGTAACCAAGCCTGCCCCCCCCCTCCGCTAGCTGCCCACAATTTAAAAACCTCTGTAGAATCCTTTCCCTATGTTGTGAAGAGACTCCTGGGTAAAATTTAACTTCATAATTTTTTTTTTCTGTAACAGTCTCCTCACGTTCCTAATTAGGATTAAACGGTTCAGAAAATGAATGATGACTTTATTAATGCTAAACTAACAAACGTTTGAGTGTTTTCACCTCTTTTTAGAAACTAATTTAAAAACGTTTTTTGAGGCTTCAATGTTTCACTTTCACTCACTAATTTTCCAACTGGTTAATATTATTAGGGACACTGGGAGGATAAAGCCTAACTCAGCCAACATTGTGTGAATTCAGAATACACTCTGGGCGAATACATACAACCCTTTACATTGAAATCCTCTCCTGGGAGTAATTAGAAACAGCCAATTAGTATAATGTGTGTGTGTGAGATTGCGGTAGGAAAGAGGAGTACACAGAGGAATCCCAAGCAAGTGCAAGGAGAATATGCAAACCCTAAAAAGATTCACCCTCACTGAGCCCTGGGCTTGAACCCAGGAGTGTTTTGCTGTGATGCTGACATGCTAACCACGCTAACCACTACATCAGTATGTCACCCTTGAGTAGTTTCATCAGCTATATTATTAGTCTTATCAAACGAAATACTTTTATTTTGTGCTTAAGCATAAACTACTAGATACAGAAATCCCATGTTATATCTTATCCCCGGTTTCTGTAGCGTGAAGCGACTAGGAGTTCTAGGAGCTAGTCCATCACAGGTTACCGTCCCAGTATATTTTTACTGGTACCATTTATACTGCTGGGTGAACAGAGGCACACTTGTGGTTAAGACCTTGCCCAGGGGTCTAAGCACAGTGGAGGTCTAACTGGGATTTGAACTCACAACCTCCTGATCGTGAGTTCAGCACTCTAACCACTATGCCACTGTGCACCAAGGAAATCATTAAAGGAAAGGAAAATACATAGCTTAGTGCATACTGGATGAAACATGACTATTTCAGCTTCCCAAACCAGAACACCAGATAATTTGTTTTGGTACCGGGTAATGCTTGGAGGTGGATTTTCCCAAATTTTATAAGGATAAACATTCAACTGCATATTTAGCACAGCAGCTCAATCTAAACAATTTATTACAGGTTTGTCTGGAGGAAAATATTCATAAACAGACGTGAGGGGGGGGGGGGTATTAATTAGTTATTTCATACTAAATAATGGTATTGAAGAGATAGGATTGAAAGCCTTTCAGATTTTATGAAGCACTTACAATGTACTGTAATGTTGAGAGGATCTGATGCCACTTTCAGACGAGGTTGAGGTCCTTCTGGTCCAAGATGCAGTTCAGCCTCACATTTGTAATGATCCCCGTCATTATCTCCAAGCGCAGTGATCTGCAGTGTCAAATTTTTGTTAACTGGAAGTTTGGTGTCCTCAGGAAACCTTTCTGTTTTCAGTAGATCTTTTCCCTTGTACCAGTTCACAATGAGCAAATTAACTGGAGCAACTTCATGAACTTCACATAGGAGCGTGTAATTTCTGTCTTCAATCATTGGCCCCGTGTGATTCAAGAAGCTGACTGATACCTGGTCTGGACGCTCTGTGAGGAAAGATTCCACATATCATATGGCACTCTAAGTGAAGTTATTAGATATCAAATCCTAGAAGTAAGATAGAACTTACTGTAAACAGTAATCGGGAGTCTGCGTGTATACTGCCCACTTCGCACTGTGTTGATGTAGCACATTGGTTGTAGGTCCCAGTATTGGATGTGCGGTACACTCCACTTGATTTCGTTGACTTCTTTCTTCATATCTACTGCTCCTTGAGGTGCCTCCCATCCTAGACCATTATGTCTGGCTTTTGTAGAACAGATAGCTAAGGCTGAAGTGTTAAACTCCACCACTAATTCAACAGGCTCAAGTATAATGGGAGAAGAACCTGCCAAAATATAACACCATAATAAAAATAATTTTACTTTCAATACTGAGAAATAATAATAATATTACAAATAAAACAAATTGGTAATTTAATTTCGAAAACAATAATAGTAGTAGTAATAATAATAATAATAATAATAATTTCAAACATTTGAAAAAAAATGGTTTGGTCATATGACAAAATAAGTACACCCTTCAAAAAATTTGTTTAATACATATGAGCAAACATTTCACCCTTTTTATAGTGTCTACAGATACATCGGATAAACATATAAAACAGTAAGACAAGGAAGTGTATGCACATTTTGGATTGTATTCTTTCAACTAATAAATGAGTCCCTAAGAACCAGGGTAGGCCATCCCACTTTTTTGATTTTGGGAAATTTTCATTTATGTACATATATAGGAGGGTATCGGCAAGAATGAAATGAAAAGTGTACAAAAGGCTGTTGAGGCCAGCGATGTTGTATGGTTTAGAAACAGTGGCACTGGGGAAAAGACAGGAGGCAAAGCTGGAGGTAGCAGAGATGAAAATGTTGAGGTTCTCTTTGGGAGTAATGAGGATGGATAGGACCAGGAATGAGCACATCAGAGGGACAAGCCCATGTAAGATGATTTGGAGACAAAGTCAGAGAGGCTGGATCGAGATGGTTTGGACATGTACAGAGGAGGGATAGTGAATATATTGGTAGTAGGATGCTGAGGTTGGAACTACCAGGCAGAAGGCCTAGAGGAAGACCAAAGAGAAGATTTATGGATATGGTGAAGGAAGACATGAAGGTCTTTGGTGTAAGAGAAGAAGATGCAGAGGACAGGGTGAGATGGAGGCAGATGATTTGTTGTGCCAACCCCTGAAGGGAACAGCAGAACGAAAAAAAAAGAAGATATGTATATAATATATGTATACATACACCCTTTATAATAATGTATGTATGTATACACATAACCAACTTGTTTGACAGAAATTGGTAGCTGTAAATAATTGAAATTTCCAGAAAAAAAAAAAAGTGTGCTTTAGTAACCTATAAAGTATAATTGTACCTGTATTTTAAGAGCTTGGCTTTTGGTTGATAATTACAATTTCTGTTATGGAACACACTCATTACATTTAATCGTTACAGTATTTCGCTGATACTCTTAGTCAGAGCGACTTACTTTTTTATTTTTGGGTGATTTCCCCTGTATTTTTCTCCCCTTATTTTGGTTGTATCCAATTCCCACCCATCAACTTTTGCCTCCCTGTCACATGACCACCACCAGCCAAGGAGGTAACATGCAATGCTGCCACCTGTCTCTTAAAGAGGAAATGAAACGCCGACTAAATAAGTTGGCGGTAGCTTAAGTATAATTTATTGAAGCTTAAATTTTATATCATACATAAACCATTGCACACACAGCAGTTTTGTTTTATGTGCTTGTTGTATAAGTTATCGACCCGAAAGCTGCCATTGCTAAGTGCCCGCCTACACAAAGTTACCGTGACTTTGAATACTTGTTTAGTACTCAACATTCAGTTTCTTACTTGAAAGATTGGAAGTCCGGATAAGCTGCGTTTTGTCTCAAAAGCTCCGGTGTAGCGCATCACGAGCCTATCTGACGGAATATCGCCAATGTTAGTCCAAGACCCCGGCTGAATCTGACGCCGAGAGCGATAATAGGGATATTGACAGTGATCACGGACATGCCAGTGAACATGACCCGATCAGCAATTTTATGTGCACTTGTGACAATTGTACACCGTTACCTCAAATGCCTTGTTGCCAGGACGCCGCGCTTGACCATCTCTTGCAAGCTGAGGGGGAGCTGAGCTGCATAACAAACCACAGACTGTTTCCTATGCTGTACCTTGAAAGGGATATTTTATAGGTGGCCATGGTCTCCATGAGAGATGTCCGTGCTGAAACCCTTGAACGCCCCATAAATAGTCGGGAGGTTTACAGATCAAGTCAGAATTGTCATGTCATTATCTATAGTGGTCATGTTGTTGTCTATGGTTGTCTAATAGTCCATACCTCTGTGTGTTCAGCCTGGAGGGCTCGTTTTTCCATCCTCCGCTTACTTGCGGATACTGCATTACTTTGCAGTTTGTTTGGTCTGTCAGTGCTTGTAATATTGTATGCAGAAAAGTCAAATACGGATGGAACTGATCCTGGTTTCAACGATGCGGTTTTGGACCACACCGTGGGATCAGTTTCGTCGGATTTGTATGTGTGTACATAATGTTGTGTACTGAAATGGGCACTGCAAATGCGTGGCTTTCATTCACTGGTGGGTCGGCACGTTTCAATGCACTGAGCCAGGCTTTCAATAGCTTACTGTTGCTTAAAGGCAGCCGGTGAAAGTGCACACCTTTACAGTTATAATAGCTGTTTGTACAGTGAGGTACAATACAATGATGACCGGTACTTAAGGACTTTTTATTATTATGCATTGATACCTTGCTAGCCATTGTGATATTTACACAAGTTCACGACCACCAACCCACTGACGTCACAAGAAACGGCCAGGGACCAATGATGGCTAACATGGTCTCACACCGCAAATTTCAAGTTGGATTTACATTATTATTAGGGCGATTGTCAAATGATCAGCTGCAAAAGGTGATATTGAGGACCAAATGAAGCGAGACAATATTACAGAACTCAAGAAACTGAAATTTGTATGAAACCAAGACTAGATGCAGGGGATTATCGGACTATGCAAAATACAGTAGGCCCTTAATTATTCACGGTTTTGCACTCGCGTTTGAGTATGGACTGCCGAGCAGCTCGCACGTGATTCAAATTCAACCAATGGCTGTCCTCCTTCCTGCTGATTGGTTGAGGTGATGTAACACCCCTTTTTCCTTATTCACACACAAGTTGGCAATGAGCCTTTTTTAGTGTGCTTTTTAATTACCAGTTAAGTTCTATGATGTCACTCAAACGCCTGCTTAAGCACCAGAAAAAGGGGAAAAGGTAATGAGGATGGCTGTCTCTTCTGAAGAAACAAGACTTTCTCCGGAAGAAACGACAGTTTCCTCTGAAGTCATGTCATTGCTCAAGAGGAATACAGTAATCATTTGAACTGTTCTAAAACACTCCACTATTAAAGTCTTTTAAAATTATTATTCCAGTACATGACCTAAGGTAATGTTTACAATTTTTGTGTGTTATATTTTATTTACTGTGGTGTAGCATGTTTCTCATTTTGTTTTGTTTATCCAATTTATTACACTTCTTGTTCTTTTATGTTCTTTTTGTTATGGTCTGTGTTTTGGGGGACTTTGATTTTGGCGCTGTGCCTCTCACTTACTGTTTACTTCCTGAGGGGCGTGGCTGAGCTGCTCTGGAGCACACACCTGAATTCACTATTCTCATTTACTGCCAATAAACAAGAACAAGCTCACCTCTGCACGAGAGAATGAACTCGCATCAACATCACCGCTTCTTTGGTTTGTAACGACTCTTACTCTATCACTCTAATAGAGTGGGGGGCGTGGCCGGGCTGCTCGGACTTAATACAGTTAATACCTGAATATAGTCATCTCATGCCTAATGCAATACAGTACGTTCCTCTAGTGGGCATTTCTTGAAAACTACAGTGCTGTATGTTTATAAAGAGAATGCACTGAAAGGTGTTTTATTCGTATACTGTATAATGTTTATATTTTATGATCAATAAAAATGAGTAAAAATTGAAAAGTTTTTCTTAATCATTACTACATTTTACTACATTAATACTGTATTAATGAGTAAGACTGTCTATAGAATGTGTTTAAGAAGCATATTTAAACATGTAATAGATACATAAAATTTTACTTACAGCTGCTCATTCGCGCATGTGACGTCATACATGGGGTTTTACTTCCTGGTATAGAACTCGTGGATTATCTCGATTCGCGGGAGGGCCCAGAACCGTACGCAAATATCTACTGTAATCTTAGTGTGTTAAATTTGGAGCAAATTTTCCAAAATAGCAACACGGAAGAAAAATGGCAAATATTTGTGGATATAGTAAATGATGAGATTGAAAAAATATATACCAATGAAGACAATTGATAATAGTATACAAAAACCATTATGGTTTAATGCGAGGGTAAATCAAAACATCAGGATTAAAAGAAATGTGTGGAATAAATATAAAAGTTGCAAAATGGAGGAAAATTACATGAAATACAAGAAGATACGAAATTATACCAATAATGTTTTAAAACAGGAACGCAAGAACTTTGAATCTAAAATAGCAAATCGGATCAAAACAAACCAAAAGTCTTTTTGGAACTTCATTAAATCAAAGTCTAAAGCAAAACAAAACATGGATAGACTAGTAGATGACTATGGTAACAATTTTGATGAACCGTTGGAAATTGCAAATTGTCTAAATAGTTATTTTGCTAGTGTTTTTTCCAAAGATGATATTGATATAGGAAATAATATTGAATTTACACACAGGAATACAGAGCGTCTTAATGAAATAAATTTGTCAGTTAAAAGAGTTGAGGAAGAACTTGATAAACTTAGGGTAGACAAAGCAGTAGGGCCAGACAATATATATATCCCAGAGTGTTAAAAGAACTTTAAAATCAAGTCAAAAAGCCATTATTTCATATTTTCAAAAGTAGTATTGAAGAAGGTTATCTTCCTCAGGTATGGAAGGAAGCTACAGTAGTACCAATTTATAATAATTTATATGTTTTGAATAGTTGGACAAATTTAGTAGATAATAAGAGATCCATAGACATAGTGTATACAGATTTTCGTAAAGCAGTTGACTCAGTTTCACACAAAAAAATTAATATATAAATTGGGTGTTTTTGTATTGGAGAAAAGATTAAAAACTGGATTGCTGACTTTCTTACTGATAGAAAACAGAAAGTTAGAGTTGGAAATGTCACATCAGATTGGGAACCGGTAACAAGTGGTGTCCCGCAGGGTTCTGTCCTGGAGCCCTTACTTTTCTTGATTTACATCAACGATCTTGAGTATATGGTTAAAGAGGGAACAATCAAACTTTTTGCCGATGATGCTAAAATTTTTAAGGCAGTTTCTGATGTAAGTGGGGTAAGTTTGCTATAGGAAGACATTGATAATATGGTACAATGGACTAAGGAATGGAAATTGTCTTTTAACACAGATAAATGTAAGGTATTGCACCTGGGATCAAATAACCCTGGAAGTGATTATTATATGGAGAAGGGAGATGAGAGAATTAACTTAGAATCAGTGTCTTCTGAAAAGGATTTGGGTATTATTGTTGACAATAAATTAAATTTTGAACAACACATTGGAGAAATGATTAAAAAAGCCAATAGGAATTTGGGATTAATAAAGAGAAATTTTAAATATATGAATAAAGATGTATTTGGGCAATTATATAAGACAATAGTGAGACCAATAGTTGAGTATGGTAGTCCAATTTGGAATCCACATAAGGTTAAATTAAATAAACAAATTGAAGGGGTACAAAGAAGGGCCACCAAATTTATTCCTGAATTAAATTCACTGACCTACCCGGAAAGGTTGAAAAGTTTAAATCTAGATACATTAGAATACAGGAGAACTAGGACTGACATCCTACAAGTCGATAAAATTTTCAAGGGAATAGATAAATATAATCCTAATAACCTTTTCCAAAGAACTAGCAACAACAGTGTAACTAGGGGACATCAAGTTAAAGGGGTTAATAATAGGTGTAACACAAATGTAACAATTTTTTTTTCCCAAAAGGGTCAGCGATGAGTGGAACAGTTTGCCTAGCTATGTAGTGGAAGCTGATAATATAAATACCTTCAAGAGTAGACTTTAAGCTTTTTGGAGTAACAAAGATATTAAATATTGTCCTTCTTTTATGATAAATTAAATGAGCAATTGTTACTAGATTAAAAATGTACTTAAATATATTGTAGATTAAACCAGATTGAGATATGGCTTATCACAGGCAAAAGCAAAGGATGCCAATACATAGAACATGATGTCCAAACAATGTGTACTTTAATGAAGAACATCCACAATGGCCAAATCCATGTCAATTCAGGCATCGTGAGTATCATTGGCCAGGTAAACTAAACTCAAGGACAAACTTGCAGATAGGGGATAGTATTGTAAAATATGTAAATGACCTGACAGACACCTATGTACAGTCCTACCTGGGAGCAAGTATTGAGGACATTATTGCTAAAATAATGAGTGGAAGTACTGGTCCTTCTCAAAAAATTAGCATATTGTGATAAAGTTCATTATTTTCTGTAATGTACTGATAAAAATTAAACTTTCAGATATTTTAGATTCATTGTACACCGACTGAAACATTTCAGGTCTTTTATTGTTTTAATACTGATGATTTTGGCATGCAGCTCATGAAAACCCAAAATTCCAATCTCAAAAAATTAGCATATCATGAAAAGGTAGTCTAAACGAGCTATTAACTTAATCATCTGAATCAACGAATTAACTCTAAACACCTGCAAAAGATTCCTGAGGCTTTTAAAAACTCCCAGCCTGGTTCATTACTCAAATCTGCAATCATGGGTAAGACTGCCGACCTGACTGCTGTCCAGAAGGCCATCATTGCCTCAAAGTAAGACACAGAAAGAAATCTCTGAGTGACTAGGCTGTTCCCAGAGTGCTGTATCAAGGCACCTCAGTGGGACGTCTGTGGGAAGGAAAAAGTGCAGCAGAAAACGCTGCACAACCAGAAGAGGTGACCGGACCCTGAGGAAGATTGTGGCGAAGGGCCGATTCTAGACCTTGGGGGACCTGTGGAAGCAGTGGACTGGGCTACAGGTGCGGCATTCCCCAGGTCAAGCCACTTTTGAACCAGAAACAGCGGCAGAAGCGCCTGACTGTTGCTCAGTGGTCCAAAGTACTTTTTTTTCTGATGAAAGCAAATTTTGCATGTCATTCGGAAATCAAGGTGCCAGAGTCTGGAGGAAGACTGGGGAGAAGGAAATGCCAAAATGCCTGAAGTCCAGTGTCAAGTCCCCACAGTCAGTGATGGTCTGGGGTGCCATGTCAGCTGCTGGTGTTGGTCCACTATGTTTTATCAAGGGCAGGGTCAATGCAGCTAGCTATCAGGAGATTTTGGAGCACTTCATGCTTCCATCTGCTGAAAAGCTTTATGGAGGTGAAGATTTCATTTTTCAGGACAACCTGGCACCTGCTCACAGTGCCAAAACCACTGGGAAGTGGTTTACTGACCATGGTATTACTGTGCTCAATTGGCCTGCCAACTCTCCTGACCTGAACCCCATAGAGAATCTGTGGGATATTGTGAAGAGAAAGTTGAGAGACACCAGACCCAACACTGTGGATGAGCTTAAGGCCGCTATCGAAGCATCCTGGGCCTCCGTAACACCTCAGCAGTGCCACAGGCTGATTGCCTCCATGCCACGCCGCATTGAAGCAGTCATTTCTGCAAAAGGATTCCCGACCAAGTATTGAGTGCAGAACTGAACATAATTATTTGAAGATTGACTTTTTACATTCAAAACACTTTTTTTATTGGTCGGATGAAATATGCTAATTTTTTGAGATAGGGATGTTTGGTTTTTCTTTACTTTTTTGCCAGAATTATCAATATTAAAAGAATAAAAAGCTTGAACTACTTCAGCTGTGTGTAATGAATCAAAAATATAGTAAAACCTCCTCTGACGAACGCTTAAGCTCACGAACTTTTCGCCTCAAGAACATTAAATTTGCGAGCATATAGTCTCTGCTGACGAACTAGTTTTCGGCGGACGAATCAAACCACGAGGTCGAACAGCGCCACGGTGGCGGCCACGAGAAGCTGACGCACGCTCATGGCGTCACAGTTCGTCACCCCCTTTCTTTGAGTGCGGAAGTGGTTTGTGTTTGATAGACATTTTGGACCATATTGAGTGTACTTTTGCTATTATGGGACTGAAAAAGACCCCACCACAGGCGGAGATCATTGAAAAACACGAACGAGGTGTGCGTTTGTGTGACTTAGCGTCCCAGTACCAGTACACTAAGTCTACCATTGCTACCATCCTTAAGAACAAGGAAGCTATTAAGGGTGCGTGTGTGGCTAAGGGTGTTTCCAAACAGTAGGCGTTTCCAAACACTCCTTCCAAACAGTAAGTCCCTCCCTCCCTCCTCCTCCCACTCCATTCCATCAAGCCATCAACTACCATCACAAAGGTAAATAAAACGACTTTATTATACAGTACAGTTTATTTCTTTAATTACAATACAATAGCACATTTATTATACATAAAATAAGGTATATTTTTGTGTAGTTTTAAGGCGTATTTAGTAGAAAATTATGTTTTATGGGGACCTGGGAACGGATTATTCTCATTTTAATGGTTTCTTATGGGAAAAAAATGTTCGGAAGACGAACTTTTCGCCTTACACACACTTTCTGGGAACCAATTATGTTCGTGAGCAGAGGTATCACTGTATATGAATGTCTAATGTTTATCAGTTCATTACAGAAAATAATCAACTTTATCACAATATGCTAATTTTTTTTAGAAGGACCAGTATATATCTAACAGGTTACAGGATAATAAATTACCATGTTGGATACAACAATTTGGCTGACAAAATGGTGCATGTTAGAAATATTCTTGAGGCTTACAAGAATTTGATTAATGTGACAAGACATCAGAATAATGATGCAGCAATCGTTCTATCGCAGGTAATTCCAAGGACAGATGAAAATCATCATGAGCTAAACAAAAGAATGTTTGTCAACATAACAATAGCGTATTTGGTTAAACATGAACGAAACAATTTTTTTCAGAACATATGAGCATTCACTTTTGGCAATATGCTTTGGGGGAATAGAGATCTATTTGCAAGTGTAATAAAACAAATTAAAATGGAATATGTTATGGATTCTGCATGGATACTGTTTAAATATAAGGGTACATTTATAAATTCGTAATTTCACTAAAATTTTTATTATCATAAAATTATTACAAATTTCTATATCGAAGTGATATTTACCAAATCCTAAATGGGGTGTCTCATAATACTTTGAGGAGTATCAAATTGCAGGAATTCAAATGAGTGACCTGTATTACTGTCAAATGTTGAAGATACCTCTTCAGCCGGTCCCAGCTGTTACTGCCAAAATTTTACAAAATACTTATAAAAAAGAACTTGGGGCAGTGGAGGTCTAGTGGTATACGGCGCTGGCTCGCTGAGCCAAAGGTTGGGGGTTCAAGTCCCACTCTCCACAAGGTTGTCACTGTCCCCCCAGTGCAGCTAACTGGGTTATCAAAGGCGGGCTATGTCTCTCACTGTCTATGGTGAGAGGCATGTAAAAGAACCATTGCTGAATTTCGTAAATAGTAGGCTGCAAAGCCGTCAGCGTGTTTCTGTCCCTTGCTAAAAAAAAAAAGGGGTTGTGACAGGAAGGGCATCCGACGTAAAAACCTCTGCCAAATCAAACGTGCGAATCAAATGATTCACTGTGGCGACTCCCGAGTAAAAGGGAAAAAGCCGAAAGGAAGACAGACAGACTTATAAAAAAGAACTTAGGATAGATCTGGCTCTCCAGTTGTACATTATTTTCTGATATGGCTTGAGAATTTAAAGAAATCTGGACACTATGCAACAATGTTAGATAATACCTTTTGTATAGATAAATTTAGAGAAATATAGTAGCTGCTATTCTCATAGGGCCTTTGTGTCACTATGGGAATGCTATACTATATACAGTAACATTCATGATAATTGGTAGAGCATAACATGAGGAAAAAATTCTATAACAATAAAGAAAATTGTTAGTAGTATGTAACAATTGGTTGGGATATTAGATAATTGAGTCAGAACAGAAAATAAAATAAAATAGTATGGCAATAGTTTTATGAAATTTTGGTAACGTAATTTTATCTCAGAAACAAATATTGATTTTTTATTTTATTTTATATTTATTTTTTTATTTTTTATGCTGCCCACAAGTAAACTAAATAGCTGTGCAGATACATAGTATTAAGTTGCACAAAGATTGATGAATTATTTACTTGAGAAGAAATTTGTTATTGGCTACACTTCACACATAAGCACAAAAATATCAATTTGGATTCAAGTTTTGCAAGTTACAATGCACCACATGTACAAGAATTGAAGAAGCATCACCATATATTGCACCAAAGACTGAAGGAAAAGTCGAACAACTAAAGGACAAGAAGGGCCCTGAAAAGTCTGTTACGGACTTGTTAAACGGACCGGACTCAGGTAAACCCAGGTAAACATTGCGATATGCCTCATTTCCCCTTTAAGAAGTGCTATACATTCAAACAGTCAAAGGGAAAGCACCATCTTCTCCTTTTGTACAAAAGAGCTCACGTAAGCACATGATCAGCATGACAAAGGGCTGCATGTGGGTGCTAGGCCAATTACCTCCATGAACTACCAGATAGCTGTTGGTATCAACCTGGATTCAAAACTGCAGTCTACATATTGATACCTTGTCTATGCCCCATGCCACACCATGCCACTAGGGATCCCAGCAACTTATATTTTTTTTATTCAACTGAGTAATTGAGGGTTCATGCCCAGCAGTGGCAGCTTTGTGATACTGAGGCTTAAACTGCTAACCTTTGGATCAGCACCTTAACCACCTCAGCTACCACAGACATACGATTAAACATGCTGAAGCAGTTATCAATATCATACAATTTACACTTATATATGACTAAGTTTACATCAGGAACATCAGACTCACCCTTTACTATGAGTGAGACTGTCCTTGTGTCAATGCCGAGGTAATTTGTAGCTGTGCACGTATAGGAATCCTCATCAAAAAATGAAGCTCTATAAATGGTAAGTGTTGTTTGTCGTCTTCCAGTGGCTTTAATTTGATTTTGAAAGGTCCATTGCACTTCAGGCTCAGGATTGCCCTCAGCACTGCAGTTTAGAAACACGTCCTCATCTGCCTCCACCATCACCTCCGAATTTCCTGGTTGAATTTTTGGACCATCTATGAAGAAGGTTTATACAAAGAAATCTCTTATAATGCCACATATATGTACAGAAGTCAGAGTACCCAGAGGAAACCTGTGCAGTCATGGGGAAAACATGCAAACTCCACACAGAAGCTCCCAAGACTGGAACTTCAACCTATGACCCCTCTTGTTGTCACTGATTGTGATTTGTGTGTGTGTGCGTGCGCTTGTGTGTATGTGTATGTGTGTGTGTGTGTGTGTGTGTGTGTGTGTGTGTGTGTGTGTGTGTGTGTGTGTGTGCGCGCGCGCGTGTGTGTGCGTGTGTGTTCATGTGTGTGTGTGTGTGTGAGAGAGAGAGAGAAGGAGAGAGAGAAATTACATTTTTTAGTCGACTAAATTAAGGATTAAATCAACAGTTCTGTTGCTTGAAGGAAATTGACTTACACAGAACATAAATGCTCAAATGATGGTGTGTGATTCCATGCTTGTTTACGGCTGTTATCACATATGAGCCGTTGTCTCCCCTTGTGAGATTTTGAACAGGTCCCACTGTTTTTCTATCTTTGTTCCAGGTGATAGTTGCTTTAGGAGAAGCCATTACTGAGCAATTATCAAAGGATTCATGCTCTCTTGCCTCATAGCTTTCAGGACACTTAAATATAGGAGCATCTAAATAAAAAACAACAACAACAGAGACTGGAATTAACATCAAATTTTATGATCCTGTAGTCATGAAACAATTTAACCAATCATTTCCAAAGGATTTACAGCTTTTCCCACTTACACTCCACTGTGATGTAAGCAACACAGGATGTCTTCCCCATCGCATTAGAGGCCATTAATTCATACCATCCCGAGTCATCTTTACTAAGAAGCATGTCTGGGTTGACATTTGTTTTGTTTTGGTACCAGGTGATGCTTGGAGATGGGTTTCCCAGTATGGTATAAGGATATTCATTTAAAGACGTATTTAGCAGAGCAGACCAATTCGAACAGTTTAATACAGGTTTGTCTGAAACACAAATACAAATATACATGAGGAAATATCTTCTGTTACGCATGTATAGTGTTTAAAGCAGCTTCGAAGTACTCACAGCGAACTTCAACAGTGAGAGAGTTGGATTTTTTCTCTGGGTTAGGTTGAGTTCCATCTGCTCTCAGTTTCAGCTTTGCCGTACAAGTGTACGGAGCTTCACCTGCATCTTTGCCGGCGGTGATTTTCAGCAAAACTGTCTTATTACTAGGAGCTTTGGTAGGCAGGTCTGAGAATCCTCTGTTTTTTACTAACTGGGTTCCTTTGTGCCAGGAAACAGAAAGGAGGTTTACAGGAGCAAAGTTCTGAATGTCACACTGGAGCTCATATTTTTTTCCTTCGATCATCGGTCCTGTATGATTCACAACGCTGATTGTCACCTGATCTGGAAGCTCTGCAGAGAGAGAGATGATTAATCTGCTTTATCCTCAACTTCCTTCCACTGTAAATGCACAATATCCTACTTGTATTTGTAATAGTTTGTAATTCACATGTGACAATCAAATATTTACTTACAAATCAGTCAACAATCAACTTGATACTTACTGTAAATAATCAGATTGAAAGGTTTTTTGCAGGTTACATCAGCTATCCTGTGGCACACAGGCTGTATTTCCCAATCAGACACGTTATCTGTTTTCCAGGCGATGGTCTGATTTTCAGGAATCGAGTCATTTTCTTGTGGACCTGTCCAGCCCAGGTAAGTGTAGTTGGAACTGGAATGGCAGCTCACTGAGGCAGGTTCTCCGAATTGTATCACCATCCCTGGAGGGTTCACCTCAAGGTCAGAACACTGGCTGAGGTTTTCTGTTGATAAAATCCATGCAAACACAGTGAGTGCTCAGTTCACGCTCATACAGCATTCAATACTACTTAAATACCACACTGTGCTTGGTATTCCTAGATAGGTTTGATTCCCTGCGTACTACAATCAGCCATTGTCGACTTTGTGGACTGGTGTGAGTGCAACCACCTGTGCTTGAACACTAGTAAGACGAAGGAGATGGTGGTCGACTTCAGGAGAAGGACACCAACACACTCACTGGTGAACATCCAGGGACAGGACATTGAGACAGTGAACAGTTTCAAGTACCTGGGTGTTCACCTCAACAATAAACTGGACTGGTCCCTCAACACTAACATCCTGTACAAGAAGGGCCAGAGTCGCCTCCACCTTCTGAGGAGACTTAAGTCTTTCGGAGTGTGCAGACCTCTGCTCAGGACATTTTATGACTCTGTGGTAGCCTCTGCAATCCTCTATGCTGCTGTCTGCTGGGCAGCACAGAGCAGGACAGAAAGAAACTGAACAAGCTGGTCAGGAGGGCCAGCTCTGTCCTGGGCTGCCCACTGGACTCTGTGGAGGAGGTGGGTGAGAGGAGGATGGTAGCCAAGCTCACATGCATCATGGACAACAGCTCTCACAGAGCAGCTCCTTCAGTGAACGACTGAGACATCCTCAGTGCAGGAAGGAGCGCAACCGCTGTCAGGCTGTACAACGCCACTTTCTAACTGTCTGTGAAGTAACCGGTTCTGTGCAATAAAAAACCCGTGCAACAATCCACTTTAATCAACCACATCTACCCCTGTGACTGTGAACCATATCGATCCGTCTACTTTGCACTCAAGATACGTGTATACAGTATTTGTATATAGCCAGTCTACAAAGTTTTTATTTTATATTATTTTTATTATATATATATATATATATATATATATATATATATATATATATATATACATATATAATTTTATTGTTCTGTTCTAATATTCTGACTCAATGATGTTACACCTTTCTGAGATATTTTGCACCTCCTACGTTGAGAGCCTGTAACAGTGAATTTCTCCATTGTGAGATCAATAAAGCTGTATCTGTATCTATAAGATTATAAACATTCTGAGCACTGAACTCTACTCTATTTCAATTTTCAATCGAGGAATTGTTATCCTGTGAGGCTGAAGTATCTAATGTTAAAAATGTATTTATTTTCAAGAATCAGACCAATTTAGGTTAGGTTTTTCTGGAACATTTGGTAAAGAGCGAGTGGTTCCGCCATGTCTGAAGCACTGTGTTCATAAAATGTTTATATTTACTCTTACGTACTCATTTGCTAGGGAAATTGAATTCTACTAGGATCACATGGATACTGGGCAAAGGCAGGGTACACCCTGAACAGCACAATAGACCAATGCAGGGTGAGCACACACACACACACACACACACACACACACACACACACACACACACACACACACACACTCCACCCTAGAGGCAATCTGGAGAACATGCAAGCCCCACACAGGAACGCCAGAGTTCAGATCTTAAACCCAGGACCTTCTTGCTATGAAATGGACCTGCTAACCACTACACAATCGGTGGTGCTACACCCCTGTTTATATTTATTAAATTGTTTATTTTTATGCAATAAAATTCGAGCTAAGAGTAAGAGGTGACGGGCAGGGGTGGCCCTGTGGTACGGTGCTGAACTACCAATCCCAAAGTGAGGGGTTCAAGTCCCACTGTCAATGGTTGTCATTTCTGTCCCCCAGTGCAGCTAACTGGGTTATCAAAGGCCAGCCATTTCTGATTGTTTGTGGTGAAAGGCATGTAAAAGACATGCTGACTTTTGTCAAATAGGCTACATAGCCGTCAGCATGTTTCTACCTTGTGATGGCGTGGTGAGCTGTCCAAGGTGTACTCCAGCCTCCTCACTACCGTAGTTAGGATTAAGAGGTTCCGAAAATGAATGAATAAATGGTGAAAACGGTGATATTCCATGACCCAAGAGTCAGAGTTAGTACCCGAGGATCTGTCCGGCAGAATCCATGCCTTCAACTGCCATCCAACTAACAGCGCACCAACTCCTATTTCCCCTTCCACATGTGGTGGGTCCATGGGAGGGTGGGTCCATGGGAGGGTGGGCACGGCCCATGTCTCCTTTTCGGGCTGGGCCCAGCCAGGCTCCATAGGTAGAAGCCCGACCACCAGGCACTCGCCTTTGAACCCCACCACCGGGCCTGGCTCCAGGGGGAGCTCGGAATAGAACTGCTGCTCCTCTACATTGAAAGGAGCCAGTTGAGGTGGCTCAGGCATCTGGATAGAATGCCTCCCGACACCTCGGTGTCATCCCCCCTAGAATGGAGGAAGTGGCTGGGGAGAGAGACGTCTGGACCTCATTGCCTAGGCTACGTCCCCCTTGACCTGACTCTAGATTACGCGGAAGATGATGATGATGATGGTGGTGATATTGATGATGATGATGATGATGATGATGATAAGTAAAAATGGTGCAGGGTATGATTTGCAGCAAATAAATAGTTGTGACAGATTCAAAATTATTTTACTATGCATGCACTGCAAGCACGACAGCCAGTACTATAACATGATTAGGATGATATCGTGATGGTACTGCCAACTGTCTGATAGGGAAAAAGCAATTGTGTAGTGATTTCTGTTTTAGTAAATGTCTCTTTTAAAGGTGCTTGTTCACTTCCTTGGCATATTAAGTAAACATGAAGTACAATGTTATCTCTTGGAAATAAAATTGAATTGAACTGATAACATAAGATGAAGCACAAAGTATTCCCCAGTGAATGGGCGGCACCTTTAAAGGACCAGTAATTTTATTCAGCAAGATCTCCATGTCTGCATATGTACTACTAGTATATATGAAAAATGTTTTACATTATTTAAAGGAGCTAAACAATCTGCAGGTCACTCACCGGATATGATAATATCGAGTGGATCTGATATCACTGTAAGTGGAGGTTGAGGTCCTTCAGCTCCCAGATTCAGCTTGGCCTCACATTTGTATTGCTTTCCATTATCATCTTCACTGGGGTGGATCCAAAGTATGGTGGACAGATTCCCTGGTATCTTGTTGGAAATGTTAGTAAAGCTTACACTCTCCACTAGATGGTCCCCTTTGTACCAGCTCACAGTGAGTAGATGACGAGGAGCAACATTCTGAATGTCACACTGGAGCTTGTACTCCACATAGCTACTCATTGGCCCTGTGTGATCCACAGTGCTAATAGACACATTGTCTGGAAGCTCTGCACAAAGAGAACATTTTAATCATTCATCTTCAGCACTCCTCAAACTATATTCTTGCACTAATACTTTACACAACCATTAGTCACTAGTATTTCAGCACTTGAATATCAGATACTTACTGTAAACTTTAACAGGGAGAGGTTTTCTGCATGTTGTACCATTCAGATTCATGGAGCACACAGGGTGTGCTTCCCAGACATTAAGATTGCCTGTTTCCCAGTTGACGGTCTGATTGTCAGGATGTGAAGTATATCCTAGTGGAACGCTCCAGAACAGATTAATAAAGAGAGAGTGAGAACTGCAGCTCACTGAGACAGGATCTCCATACTGTAGCACCAGCTCAGGAGGGTCCAATTCAAGGTCATTGATCTCTGTCGGGCAGTCTTCATCCACGTCTATGAACATTTGAAATAAAAAAAGTTTTGGGAGCATTCTCAGAAACCCATTTCATCAATAATGATATACGTATTTTTGAAAATTAATACACCTCAAATTAGTGGAATTCTGTTATTTTTCCTTTTTAAAAAATGATGACAATGATCAGGAGTTTGCATTTTCTCTTTGTGCATGAATGGGTTTCCACCAGGTATTCCAGTTTCCTCCCTCAGCCCGAAGTCAACAAGCTAACAGACTGTTGCAATTTCCCCCTAGATATGAGTGTGAATGTTCTCGTGTGTGCTGTCACTTGCTCACTTGCACATGCTCACCTAGGTCCATCAACAGTAGAATGGCTGACTGCCTTATGTTACAGGGTGCCCTTGTGTCTGTCTTCCTTCTGGTTCTCTTCTCTTTTTAGTTCTGCTCTCACTGTTTGCAACCAACACTTATGAACAATTTTTTTAACTATTACACTGTTATGAGCATACCTAACATTCTCTTTATTTTTATCTCTCTCCCCCTCTTTTTGTTGAGGTACATATGCTAATTCTAATTTATCAATGATCCTGATCCTTCTGCTTTCTGCATCCTGTGATCTATCCTGATGTGCTACTACTCCCTGGAGTTCTCATCGTAGAAGCCCATTGCTCCTGACCTACATATACACTCAAGAACTGTGAAGATAGCTTTCGACTGCTGGTGATATAAACTCTTTTGCTAAAATGATATAGGACTGCAATTACCACTACAGTTATAAGATAACCAACTAGAGTTCATATTAAACTATAATGATGTTCCTGCTACGTGGTTTGTATTTTCATCTGGTCTCACCCAAATGAGGATAAGTTCCTTTCTGAGTCTACTAGTAGTTCCTCTCAATGTTTCTTCCTCATGTCATCTGAGTTAGTTTTTCTGTGCCCCTGTCACCATAGACTTTCTCATTGGCAATGTGTAGGGTTTATAGAGAACTATTTGAATTTTTGTACCACATTTGCTTCAGTATTATGTAAAGCTGATTTGCAACAACGTCAATGTGAAAAGCACTACACAAATAAAACTCAGTTGAATTGAAAAATTGAACAGTTTAAGTCTGGAACTAATATTCAGTGGATTGCTTGACTTGAATACCGTAGGCTTAAAGCTAAAAACTCAAAATAAATTAAATACTGATGCCGGCACTGAAGACACTTAGCACTGTTAAGTATTAGAATACACTACTGTGGCTGTTGAATGATTGATAAACATGCTAACCATTGCAGCACCATGACACCTTATATTATTCATTCATTTTTTGAACCGCTTAATCCTAATTTTGGTTGCGGGGAGGCTTGCGCTCACCTCAGACAACTCTTGGCAAGGGCAGAGTACACCTTGGACAGTTTTCTCGGCCATTGCGGATCAGAAACACACTGACAGCTACGCAGCCTTCTCTTTACGAAAGTCAGTAATGGTTCTTTTACATGTCTCTCACCACAGACACCACATGGCTGACCTTGGGTAACCCCATGAGCTACACTGGGGGGATGGCAGTGACAACCGTTGACAGCAGGGCTTGAACCTCCAACCTTGGGATTGGCAATCCAGTACCTTACCACCAGGCAACCACTGCCCTACATCTTATATTAGTACGTAATAATATATTAAATACTTGGGCCTGGTATTAGCAGTATGATTGTAGGTTGTCCCAAATAAAGGAAAGAAACACAATGATGTCTTTCAGACAGAAACGGTGCCATACACTGCAATGTGAGAGAGGTGAAAAACATGCCCTTTGTCATGGTCATGCTATCTTGAATACTGAACAGACTATACCCTATGATTCATGAGGTGTGACCATTGTACTGATTAAATACATCAAACTTGATGTTATTCAAGGTTTATTAGACACATGTAACAGTGTAGCTAGCAAAAACCATATCACAACCTCCTGCAGTAGCGAGAAGTCACATGATGTCGTGCATGTTGGTCTACATCTACCGTATTTTCCCTCTCTCTCTCTCTCTCTCTCTCTCCTCTCGCTGCCTGATTCCCCAACTCACACCCACACATATCAAAAACACAAAAAATGCCTACGTCTGTATAAATAGCAGGCTGTGTTGTGAAGTTACACCCAAAATGTGTGAGTTTCACCAGTACAGAAGACTTACACTTTACTATACATTATCATCCTCTGCTCTTAATTAAACACTTAACTGTTCTCCATCATTAATAATATGGTAAATGTGAGCACATGGTAAACTCATCACCTGGTCTCAGCACTCTGACTCATAGTTTTGCTTCTGATATAAAGAAGTTACTGTATAATTATGTTTTCAAATAAATAACTAAAGAATAAACATTGAATGAATATAAATAGGCACAATATTTGACCATATGCTGAAAACTGGAGCTCTGTTATGACATAAAGGGGAGAAAAAATCTGTACAGTATTATGGTTGGATGCAGACTTACCGCCATTTATGAGTGCAATAAGAATCAGGCTGATAAACTGTGTAAGGTACAGCATGACCTTATTTTACCAGATCACCAAGAGATAACACAAATGAAGATGATGGTAATATTGAGTTTAAAAAGTGTACAGTGTATATCCAGTAACAACTCCACATGTGGTAATGTGCAGTAAAGTACTACTGTCTTGTTTAAGCATGCAGAGAAAAAACCCCGAATGACAGCAGGAAATCCTGTTAGTTGAGTAAATAGGCGGAACTAATTCTAACTAAAGTCGCAGGGCTGCTGTGAATTTTCATAAAAAGACAAACAAAAAATTAAAAAAAAAAAAAGATTTCAAGAAACAATGCTTCATTCTACTATTATTGTATATGCCAAACACATTGCAAAGGTGGTGTACACCTTGAACAGCTCACCACAACATTACAGGGCCAAAAGAATATACAACCAACACACTCGCAGCCAGGGGAAATTTGGAACAGCCAGTTATCCTAATGTGCATGTCTTTGGGCTGTTGGAGGAAACTGGAGTAGCCAGAGAAACACAGGGAAAACATGCAAACTTTACACAGAAATACCCTCTTAGTGAGCCTAGAACTCAGACCCAGGACCGACTTGCTATGAGGCTGATGTGCTAACTGATATGAGACCGTGCCATGCACAGATTATACGAATGGCAATAAATCAACTCATATCATGCAGCAGCATTCATGCAACGGTTATTGAGAGTGACCAAGTAATGCTTCACTCAAACAACATTTTTAATGGATAAAGATTTATGCATGACTCCTCTTATTAGCAGACAGCAATAGTTCTCTATCTATAAGCAGAGTTCTATATGTATATGGCAATAATTTGTACTGAAAATGTGAACAATTGTGTTCTTCATCACTCGGCTCCATTTAATATGTTTTTGTCTGTCTCTCATGAACCATCAGTTGATGCCCATTTTGAAAGTGCATGCAAGTGTAACAGCATTTTCAGAGCCATATTGCTTTCTTCACTAACTGTTCCAGCCTGGTAGTGGCAAGAATTTAAAGGAATGACCCAGCTACTTCACCGACTCGTGTAGTGTAAAACATTATGAGCAAGTGCTGACTCCCACTAGCGAGAAGAAAGCCAACTTGTCAAAATGTTATCTGTATAAGCCATTTTGGATTTACTCACTGTCACAAGAGACATTGACCCCGCCCAACATATTGACATTAATTCAGGGTAAAAACTGTTGAGAGATTTCCTTTCGGCTTTTTCCCTTTTTCAGGGGTTGCCACAGCGATTGATTCACATGTTTGATTTGGCATAGGTTTTTACGTCGGATGCCCTTCCTGACACAACCCTTTAGTAATCCTAATTAAACTGAATTAAATTATCCTAAACCCTCTGAGGGAGGATGACGGCCAAGAACCCATGCAGGTGAACTGCACCAGACTGACGGCTGAAGAGAGGCACCGGCGGCTGGCTGACGGTCTCTGCATCTACTGTGCCGAGAAGGGCCATTACCTCGCGCGGCAGAGCCCGACAGCGACAAGAGGATCTTCCGAGACACCCAGAAAGTGCCTGCAAGTTCAAGGTACGCTACACTCTGTGTAACACTCTCATCCTGTTGACGTATTTATTGACTCAGGCGCTGACGCCAACTTTATCGATCCGGGGATGGTTGAGCTCCATGACCTGCCCGTGTATGAACTCGAGACCCCCAAGGAGGTAGTGGCCATAGATGGCCGACGCATCGCTCACGTCGCGCACAAGACCAAGCCAGTGAAGCTCACTTTGTCAGGTAACCACCAAGAATATTTGGAATTGTTTGTTCTCCCTGCCTCTCTCTCTCCCCTAGTGTTGGGGTGGCCATGGTTGCAGACTCACAATCCCCACATTGACTGGCGCACCCTCACCATACGCAGCTGGAGCGACTATTGTCTGCAACACTGCCTAATTGTGACCGTGCCCTCCCAAGCTTCATGAACCCCGGTCGACCTGGAGGATCTGGACTTAGCTGGCGTGCCCGAAGAATATCACGACCTGCAAGAGGTTTTCAGCAAGGACCAGGCTCGCTCCTTACCTCCTCATCGACCGTACAACTGCGCCATTGACCTACTCCCAGGTTCCACGCTCCCTTCCCAGCAACTATACAACCTCTCTAAGCCGGAGAAAGACGCCATGGAGGCATACATCAAGAAGTCGCTGGCTGCATGTCTCATTTGGCCCTCATCTTCCCCAGTAGGTGTGGGATTCTTCTTCGTCGAAAAGAAAGACAAGACCCTGAGGCCTTGCATCAATTACACGGGCCTGAACTAGATCACCATTAAAAACAAGTACCCTCTCCCCCTAATCGATTCAGCCTTCAACCCTCTCCACGATGCTACCGTTTTGTCCAAGATGGACCTGAGAAATGTCTACCACTTAGTCCGAATTCGGGAGGAGGACGAGTGGAAGACGGCTTTCAACACGCCCCTGGGGCACTTCGAATACCTGGTCATAGCATTCAGACTAATCAATGCCCCGGTGGTTTACCACGCTCTGGTCAACGATGTGCTTAGGGACATGCTGAACCGCTTTGTATTTGTATACCTGGACCACATTCTGATCTTCTCTAGAGACCAAGATGAACATCTCCGCCACGTCAGAATGGTAGGAAAGAGGCTCCTGGAGAACAGATTGTTCGTTAAGGCAGAAAAATGCAAGTTTCATGTCCCCTCAGTCTCGTTCCGGGGGTTCATCGTGGAGAAGGGGCAGATAAGACCCGATCCAGTGAAGGTGAAGGCAGTGGCGGAGTGGCCAACTCCAGAGACGCGGAAACAGCTGCAGAGGTTCCTGGGGTTCGCGAACTTCTATCGCCGGTTCATGTGGGACTACAGCCGCCTAGCAGTCCCCCTCACACAGTTGACATCACCCAAGACCCCGTTCCAGTGGTCCCCAAGTGTCCAGGTGGTGTCTGACAGGCCGAAGACAAAATTCGTCCACGTGCCCGTACTGATCCACCCGGGCCCCTCGCTGCAGTTTGTGGTGAAAGTTGACGCCTTGGACTCAGGGGTGGGGGCGGTCCTCTCCCAACGGTCTCCCACAGATCAGAAGCTCCACCCATGCGCCTTCTTCTCCCGTAGCTTGTCTCCGGCGGAACAGAATTATGATGTTGGGAATCGCAAGCTGCTGGCGGTGGTCTTGGTGTGCCAGGAGTGGAGGCACTGGCTGGAAGGGGCAGCCCACCCCTTCGTGGTCTGAACCGACCATAAAAACCT
Organism: Plotosus lineatus; assembly: GCA_024760905.1. NCBI lineage: Eukaryota > Metazoa > Chordata > Actinopteri > Siluriformes > Plotosidae > Plotosus > Plotosus lineatus. The sequence goes on along the minus strand of CM045728.1, from coordinate 86,851,830 downwards.
ATCCTACCTCCGTACAGCCAAGAGGTTGAACTCCTGTCAGGCACGACGGTCAAGCTACTTGGGGAGGTTCAATTTCACACTGACATACCAACCTGGCTCCCGGAATACAAAGCCAGATGCTCTCTCCAGGTAGTTCTCCTTGGGGGAAGACTCTACCATGGAGCCATCCTGCCCTCCTCCTGTATACTCGGAGCAGCCCAATCGGAGGTACAGTAGAACGACTAGTTTGAGATGCCCATCAGGGGGAACCGGAGCCCGTCAGGTGCCACCAAGGTCGACTATATGTTCCCCCATCGGCCAGAACTCCAGCACTCCAGTGGGCTGACTCCTCAAAGTTAGCCTGCCACCCCGGAGCCCACCGAACTCTCTTCCTGCTTTGATTATGCTTCTGGTGGCCAACAATGGCAGCTGACACCAGGGAGTTTGTGGGAGCTTGTGCCACCTGTGCCCGGAGCAAGTCCTCCCATTGTATACCCATGGGTCTCCTTCAACCCTTACCCGTTATCCATCACCCTGGCCACACATTGCGGTGGATTTCATCACAGGTTTACCCCCATCAGAGGGCAACACTGTTATCCTACCCAATCCTATTGCCCTACCCAAACTCCCCTCGACAATGGAAACAGCGGGAATGGAAACAGCGGGTCTCCTAATCCAACACGTCTTTCGCCTCCATGGCATCCCCCAGGATGTCGTTTCTGGCCGGGGCCCCCAGTTTGCATCCAGAGTTTGGAATGCGTTCTGCGACACCTTCTGCTTGTCCTCTGGCTACCACCCTCAGTCGAACAGGCAGGTGGAACGCGTGAATCAAAGCCTCGGATCCTCCCTGTGCTGCATCGCCTCCCACCTCCCAGCCTCCTTGGCCACACACCTCCCATGGGTCAATACGCACACAATTCTCGGATCTGCACCGCCATCGGGATATCCCCCTTCATGGTGATTAATGGGTTCCAGCCCCCCCCCTGTTTCCCAGCCAGGAGGTCGAGGTGGCCGTCCCATCAGTCCGGGCACAGTTTCACAGAGCACGCCGAGTCTGGAAAGAAGCATGGGCTGCCCTGGAACGAACAGTGGCCCGAAACCGGAGGATTGCTGATCGCCACTGAACCCTGGCACCTCCCTACATGGTCGGGCAACAAGTGTGGCTCTCCTCCCGGGACCTGCCCCTGCAAGTTGACTCCAAAAAACTATCTCCCAGATACATTGGGCCTTATGTAATTGAGAAAATTTATAAACCCCAGCATCATCCGACCGAGACTCCCACCCTCACTCAAGGTACACCCAGTATTTCATGTTTCCCTAATTAAGCCCGTGGTAGAAAGTCCCCTCCACCCCCCACCGACCCCCACCCCTTCCTCCCCGACTGATTGATGGACATCTCGCATATACAGTCAACCGTATCCTTGATGTACGCAGGCGGGGTCGAGGGTTTCAGTATTTAGTAGACTGGGAGGGGTATGGTCCCGAAGAGCGTTCATGGATTCCCCGCTCCCTAATCCTGGACCCGGACTTGTTAGACGAATTCTATCGCCAGTTCCTGGACAAGCCTGGGCGGGCGCCAGGTGGCTCCCCTTATGGGGGGGGTACTGTTATGGTCTGTGCTGGCTGGCGGAACTAACTCTTCTCTAATCTTTGCAGGCACGGGCGAGGGGCGTGGCGGTTGCCGGTAGGCGAGTTCCAAGTTGAGCGCACCTGGTCCCAATCTGCAATCAGCAAGCAGCCAGCTATAAATGGGAGCGGCGCGCTTCCCTCCGATGTCAGATTGTTTTCCCCATGAGTCTTCTCCTTGACCCCTGGTTCTTGCTTCGTGCTCAACCAGTTCCCTCGACTTAGTATTCCAGTGATTTTCAGTTTCTAGCGTTTAATAAATCGTTTGCACCTTCTTTTGGTCTCCTGCATCTCTGGGTCCAACGCATACACTCCAGGCATAACAAACCCAAACAAAAAGAGCAGGGTAATCACACTAAAGGTTCTCCAAATATATGACCCCAAAGTTGAATATTTGTCAACTTTTCAATCTTTTTATCTCCGAAAAGCACAGTAGAGTTACTTCTCTAACATGGCATCATTCATTAAAAAGCAAAGTATTAAACCAATCACTAGGTGACACTTGTTAATTCCTGTTATAGAGAATAGTTCCCTTAACAACCGCTCTTGTTTTTCCTCTTTGGGATCACAAGAAACATTAGATATGTCATGCCGTTATTTAGGAAATAAAAATCATAAACTCCTCTATCCTGAAAAGTCTTATTTTCATGTCAAAAAAGTTTATCTCTGACTATTTGAAAGCAGGATGGCACAGTGATGCACTGTGGGGCCTTTGAGTAGGTACTTAATCCACAGTTTATCAGTTAAAAAAAACAAAGAAAAGGAAAAAAAAGAATGTATGTAACATAAGGGGTCTACCAAATGCCATAAATGTAGAGAAATGATGTGAGAGTGTGTGAATGATTGTTTGTATGTTGTACTGCAATGGTCTGGTGAGCTGTTCTGGGTGTACACTGCCCTTACCCAGTGTCAGATGAAATATTCAGGCACCCCCTCCACCTTAGTTGGATTATGAGCAGATGAGGGAGTGGGTACTTCAAAGTGCAGGGGGACCCCTTCCATAAATTTATACAACTTTCCCTTAGAGAAAAGGTCCCATATGAACCATTACACGTTTTAATGTTTTGTTTTGTTTATGCAGGTTGTATGTCATACACATTTATTCATTATCCAAACTGCACAATCTCTCTAATAGGGGCAGGAGTCTATCTCAGCCAGCTCTGGCAAATATACCGTACACCCCAAACAATTTGCTAGTCTCTCTCTCTCTCTCTCTCTCTCTCTCTCTCTCTCACACACACACACACACACACACACACACAGACAACAACAACAACAATTCACATTCACAGACACTTTGAAGCAATTTTAACAACCAATTATCCTAATGTACGTGTCACTGTGGGAGGAAACTGAAGTATCTGGAGGGAAAACCTGTTCAATCACAGGAAGTACATACAAGCTGCACACAAAAAAGCCCTTACTAGGCCTGATACTCAAACCACAGTATTTTTTGCTGAGAAGAAGGCACGCTGAATATCATGACACCCTACTATGCACACCCTGTACTATACATCCTTGTGTAACTTATTACCAGCTTAGAACAGGCATATCAATAGAAACCTAAAATTCAGTCTTGCAGCAGCAACTATTTTATGTCAAATATTCACTTCTGCAAACGTATTCGGAGGTTGCCAGGCCTATAAGCCAATCTGTTGTCCTGGTTAAATATAAAAACAAATTTAACAATAACATCACACAGTTGATTGTAATGGTTGACATCTATAGCCTATAAAAAGTCCCTAGGGTGTGTCTATCTCTGAAGCAAAATCATTTCACAAGTTTAGTGTTAGAATAAAAAAAACAAAACTAAAGCCAATCACACTGACGCAATGCATGGAACCACAAACCCTTGATTTTTTTTTTATTTTTTTTTGGATACCACAGACTACACTGAGTGCAAAACAAGCTTGACGACAGTCACCATAACAACCAAATAATAGACATTACATACAAAAATAATGCTATGAATACAACATTACTCATTGGTACTATTAAACATCAACTCAAACACATTTACTGCTAAATGGTAGCATACAGTACTAGCATAATTTCAATGTGTACTTATATAGAACACTACATTCTCAAAATAATAGATTTATTTCACTAATACAGTACTGTAAATATACTTTATGTCTCAAGTAACTCCAGTGTATTTTTATATATTATTGATCATTTATACGGTTTATAAACATAAGGGATTTGAATTATGCAATGCCTTCACTATTGTATAATATGGTACAGTATGCATTCACTAACTCACTGAACATACGGTTTCTTCCACTATCTTCTGACGTATATTATATTTATTTATTTCAAGCATTAACTTAGTGTTATCAGATAACAGACCAGACATTTGGTACAAGGCATACCAGATATTTAGCAAGGCGAGGAAACATGATAATAGTGAGGTGGCATAGCATGCCAAGCCATAACTACATTGAGAAAACAAAACATCAGTACCATTACCAAGACATGCAAGAAACCATTTATCTCAGTGAGGATGTTTTTATTCCACTTTTAGTCTTGTACAGTGCTGTACGATGGTAGAATGAGACTTAGTGATGAATTTGACTGGGTTGCATTACATGTCTGGCAGACACGCAGACAACCAATCACATTCACACTAAGCATAAACGAATTGCAAGTAAATGCTCTCTCTCTTTCTCTCTCTCTCTCTCTCTCTCTCTCTCTCGCTCTCTCTCTATCTCTCTCTGTCTTTCTCTCTCTCGCTCTCTCTCTCTCTCTCTCTCTCTCTCTCTCTCTCTGTCTCTCTGTCTCTCCTCAAGATGGCAATGTTTACGAATAGGACCACACCTGGATTAGGAGTCATTGATTGTAACATACAGAAATAAGCACATAGTTAAAGAAAGACACCGTGGCACGTGTGTTTTATTTACTAGAGATAACACTGGATTTCAGACTTATGTAATAATCTCCTATTAGCAGACATTCATGCGACACTCTGATATGATTCATATACCAATATATTATTAAAGACGAAAATTTTCTGAGTTTCATGTAAATATTTCTACACCAGTATGTCTTTGGATTGTGCGAGGTAACCTGAGTACCCAGATATACCAAAGCAAGCACGGGAAAAATATGCAACTCCATAGAGAAAGGCCTTCGAAACTAAGATTTCAACCCAGAATTTTCTTACTGTGAGCTGAAATCGCAAAACACTTAGCCATCATGCCACCCTATGTACAAACATATATAAGAAAAAAATATACAAATATGGGCAATCTGTTTAACAGAAGGTATGAAAAGGATTAAAACAGATATGAAAAGGAACATGTGTGCAAATTAAGTGCAATGTAAGCAGTCATTAAAAGTGTTTAATGATATTCGGTAGTGAGAGGCAGAGAAAACAGTCATCTGTTTTTCTGTGTGTGGGCTGAGCTGTGACTTGTTGTGGGAAATAGAGTTACTTTAGAGCATCGGAAAATGACTACAGTAATATAATGTGTTAAGCTGCATGGAAGGAGTTGCTTAAGTCCACAAGCAAATGAGCGTCTCCTGTATGTACTTGCATTCTAAGATAATACTGATTTGTATATTGAGCATGTGCATTCAGTCAATGTGAATACAGTACCTAGAGAAAACCCACACAAAGCACTGAAAGAGAACATGCAAACTCCACGCAGAAATGCCCAAGCTGGAAATCAAACCTTTGTGAACCACTATGCCACCATCTTCTTCTTCTTCTTTTCCTTTCGGCTGTTCCCTTCAGGGGTCGCCACAGCAAATGATCTGCCTCCATCTCTCCCTATCCTCTGCATCTTCTACTCTTACTCCAACGACACTTCATGTCCGCCTTCACCGCATCCATAAATCTTCTCTTTGGTCTTCCTCTGGGCCTTTTGCCTGGTAGTTCCAACCTCAGCATCCTATGACCAATATACTCACTATCCCTCCTCTGTACATGTCCAAACCATCTCAATCTAGCCTCTCTGACTTTGTCTCCAAAACATCTAACATGTGCTGTCCCTCTGATGTACTCATTTCTGATCCTATCCATCCTCGTTACTCCCAAAGAGAACCTCAACATTTTCATCTCTGCTACCTCCAACTCTGACTCCTGTCTTTTCCCCAGGGCCACTGTCTCTAAACCATACAACATTGCTGGCCTCATCACCGTCTTGTACACTTTTCCCTTCATTCTTGCCGATACTCTCCTATCACACATCACACCGGACACTTTTCTCCATCCATTCCAACCTGCCTGCACGTGCTTCTTCACCTCTTTTCCACACTCTCCATTGCTCTGGATTGTTGAGCCTAAGTACTTAAAATCCTCCACCTTCTTTATCTCTGCCCCCTGTAACCTCAAAGTTCCTCTTGGGTCCTTGTCGTTCACACACATGTATTCTGTCTTACTAAGACTAACCTTCAATCCCCTCCTTTCCAGGGCATACCTCCACCTCTCTAGATTTTCCTCCACTCGGTCTCTGCTCTCACTACAGATCACTATGTCATCTGCAAACATCATAGTCCATGGAGATTCTTGTCTAACCTCATCTGTTAGCCTGTCCATCACCATAGCAAACAAGAAGAGGCTGAGAGCTGACCCTTGATGCAGTCCCACCTCCACCTTGAACTCTTCTGTCACACCGACAGCACACCTCACCATTGTCTTACATCTATCATACATGTCCTGCACTACTCTAACATACTTCTCTGCCACTCCAGACTTCCTCATACAATACCACAGTTCTTCTCTCGGCACCCTGTCATATGCTTTCTCCAGATCCACAAAGGCACAATGCAGCTCCTTCTGACCTTCTCTGTACTTCTCTATTAACATCCTCAAAGCAAACACTGCATCTGTGGTGCTCTTTCTGGGCATGAAACCAAACTGTTGTTCACAAATGTTGACCTCTGCCCTTAGTCTTGCTTCCACTATTCTTTCCCATAGCTTCATTGTATGGCTCATCAACTTTATCCCTCTGTAGTTGCCACAACTCTGTACATTGCCCGTGTTCTTAAAAATGGGCACAAGCACACTTCTCCTCCATTCCTCTGGCATCTGCTCACTTTCTAAGACCTTGTTGAATATTCTTGTCAGAAAATCTACTGCTACCTCCCCTAGACACTTCCATACCTCAACTGGTATGTCATCAGGACCAACTGCCTTTCCATTCTTCATCCTCTTCAATGCCCTCCTCACTTCTCCCTTACTAATCTTTGCTACTTCCTGCTCCTCAACGGTCACCCCTTCTACTCTTTTTTCTCTCTCATTTTCCTCATTCATCAGCTCTTCAAAGTACTCTTTCCATCTTCCCAGCACACTTCTGTCATCAGTCAATACATTTCCCTCTCTGTCCTTTATCACTCTAACTTGCTGCACGTCTTTCCCATCTCTATTTCTCTGCTGTGCTAACCTGTATAGATCATTTTCTCCCTCCTTACTGTTCAACCTATCATACAAGTCATCATACGCCCTCTGTTTGGCCTTTGACACCGCTACCTTCGCCTTACGCTGTGTCTCCCTGTACTCCTGTTTACTCTCTTCGGTCCTCTCAATGTCCCACTTCTTCTTGGCTAACCTCTTCTTTTGTACACACTCCTGCACTTCCTCATTCCACCACCAAGTTTCCTTATCTACTTTCTTTCCAGAGGACACACCAAGTACTCTCCTACCGGTCTCCCTGATCACATTGGCTGTGGTTGTCCAGTCCTCTGGAAGCACTTCCTGACTACCCACTATGCCACCATGCCGCCTATTATTATTAATAGTATTATTATTATTAGGGCAGCAAAGTAGTAGTGGATAGAGTAGTGGTTAGGTCGTCCACCCCACAGCAAGAAGGTCTTGAGTTCAATTCTTGGGCCTCAGGCGTTTCTGTGTGGAGTTTGCATGGTCTCCCCATGAGCGCTGGGTGGGTGAATCCGCTGACGTACTGGTCAATCCAGAATATCCCACAGACATAGCTAGTCAGGTATTTGTGTATTTGCGGGTGGTTCCCATTTGTTTGTGGTGTGTCTGATGGTGTACAACAGTTCATTTTTTTCAGTACTCGTGTGTTTTATCCAAGTGATTTTGATGAAAAAACTCCATCTTTCATCAAGTGTATACCATGCACCAGTTACATTTGCTGTGTATGTGTGTCCGTCTGTCTTCCTTTCGGCTTTTTCCCTTTTACTCGGGAGTCGCCACAGCGAATCATCTGATTCGAACGTTTGATTTGGCAGAGGTTTTTATGTCGGATGCCCTTCCTGTCACAACCCTTTTAGCAAGGGACAGAAACACGCTGACAGCTATGCAGCTATTCTTTACGAAAGTCAGCAATGGCTCTTTTGCATGCCTTTCACCATAGACAGTGAAAGACGTGGCCCGCCTTTGATAACGCAGTTAGCTGCACTGGTGGGGACAGTGACAACATTGTGGAGAGTGGGACTCGAACCCCCAACTTTTGGATCAGTGATCCTGCGCCCTATCCACTAGACCACCACTGCCCCTTACACACACACTATATACAGTATATACTAGTCCTTCTAAAAAAAAATTAGCATATTGCGATAAAGTTCATTATTTTCTGTAATGTACTGATAAAAATTAAACTTTCATATATTTTAGATTCATTGCACACCAACTGAAATATTTCAGGTCTTTTATTGTTTTAATACTGATGATTTTGGCATACAGCTCATGAAAACCCAAAATCCCTATCTCAAAAAATTAGCATATCTTTAAAAGGTTCTCTAAACGAGCTATTAACCTAATCATCTGAATCAACCAATTAACTCTAAACACCTGCAAAAGATACCTGAGGCTTTTAAAAACTCCCAGCCTGGTTCATTACTCAAAACCGCAGTCATGTGTAAAACTGCCGACCTGACTGCTGTCCAGAAGGCCATCATTGACACCCTCAAGCAAGAGGGTAAGATACAGAAAGAAATCTCTGAGCGAATAGGCTGTTCCCAGAGTGCTGTATTAAGCCACCTCAGTGGGACGTCTGTGGGAAGGAAAAAGTGTGGCAGAAAATGCTGCACAACCAGAAGAGGTGACCGGACCCTGAGGAAAATTGTGGAGAAGGGCCAATTCCAGACCTTGGGGGACCTGTGGAAGCAGTGGACTGGGCTACAGGTGCCACAGTCCCCAGGTCAAGCCACTTTTGAACCCGAAACAGCGGCAGAAGCGCCTGACCTGGGCTACAGAGAAGCAGCACTGGACTGTTGCTCAGTGGTCCAAAGTACTTTTTTCGGATGAAAGCAAATTTTGCATGTCATTCAGAAATCAAGGTGCCAGAGTCTGGAGGAAGACTGGGGAGAAGGAAATGCCAAAATGCCTCAAGTCCAGTGTCAAGTACCCACAGTCAGTGATGGTCTGGGGTGCCATGTCAGCTGCTGGTGTTGGTCCACTGTGTTTTATCAAGGGCAGGGTCAATGCAGCTAGCTATAAGGAGATTTTGGAGCACTTCATGCTTCCATCTGCTGAAAAGCTTTATGGAGATGAAGATTTAATTTTTCAGCATGACCTGGCACCTGCTCACAGTGCCAAAACCACTGCTAAATGGTTTACTGACCATGGTATCACTGTGCTCAATTGGCCTGCCATCTCTCCTGACCTGAAGCCCATAGAGAATCTGTGGGATATTGTGAAGAGAAAGTTGAGCGACACCAGACTCAACACTGTGGATGAGCTTAAGGCCGCTATCGAAGCATCCTGGGCCTCCATAACACCTCAGCAGTGCCACAGGCTGATTGGCTCCATGCCACGTCGCATTAAAGCAGTCATTTCTGCAAAAGGATTCCCGACCAAGTATTGAGTGCAGAACTGAACATAATTATTTGAAGGTTGACTTTTTTTGTATTAAAAACACTTTTTTTTATTGGTCAGATGAAATATGCTAATTTTTTGAGATCGGGATTTTTGGGTTTTCTTCACTTTTTTCCCAAAATTATCAATATTAAAACAATAAAAAGCTTGAACTACTTCAGTTGTGTGTAATGAATCTAAAATATATGAAAGTTTAATTTTTATCAGTACATTACCGAAAATAATGAACTTTATCACAATATGCTAATTTTTTGAGAAGGACTAGTATATATATATATATATATTCCATTTCAGTTCACCAACTGACACTATTTTGTGTAGATCCATCACATAAAATGTAGTTTTAAAAAAATCCAAGGGGGTGAATACTTTTGCAAGGCACCGTACGAACACACAAACACACACACACACACACACACACACACACACACACACGTATATGTATTTAAAACAGGCAGATAGTCATGGTATGTACTATTTTGTGTATAGCAGTTATACAATAGTTGTTTACATTATCCAGAAATATAATATAGAAATATGTGGGTTATCCCATGGTAATGATGCGATACCATTTGATGGTGTTCTACGAATTAGAAATGAGAGAATACCTTGGGTGAATTATAATAGACACAAGATAGAAATGGATGATAAACACTCACTTGTGCATTCTTCACCTTCCATTTAGCTGCCGCATATGCACAGTGATATCTTGGCTCTTAATCTTTACCTGTACCCTGATTGGTCAGTCATAAAATTAAGTACAAGGATCCCCCACTTTCCGTGGTTAATTGGGACTGAGATCCCCTTGCAACCATCAAAATCCGCGAAGTAGGATCACCCCCCCACCCCTCCACCCCCGACTGACATATACGTACATGTATATGTGTATATAATATCAATAAATACATATCCAATGCTCTAAATGCATATAATAACAATTAAACATTGAAAAAAATAAAATAAGATGTAAATAAAATCCATACAGACGCTCTCTAACTTACCAACATTTGTTTTTCAAACATTCAGAGATACCAACATGTCCGAGGTCGAAAGTGAAAGTGAAATGAAACTGAAGAACAAGTAGAAATAGAAATGGAATAAAATGTCCAAAAAGATAGATCATAAATATAAGTTTCTTCTTCTTCTTCTTTTCCTTTCGGCTGTTCCCTTCAGGGGTCGCCAGACCAAATCATCTGCCTCCATCTTACCCCATCCTCTGCATCTTCTTTTCTTATGCCCTTATGACTTATGACCTTCATGTCCTCCTTCACCACATCCATAAATCTCTTCTTTGGTCTTCCTCTAGGCCTTTTGCCTGGCAGTACCAACCTCAGCATCCTACTACCAATATACTCACTATCCCTCCTCTGTACATGTCCAAACCATCTCAATCTAGCCTCTCTGACTTTGTCTCCAAAACCTCTAACATGTGCTGTCCCTCTGATGTACTCATTCCTGATCCTATCCATCCTCGTTACTCCCAAAGAGAACCTCAACATTTTCATCTCTGCTACCTCCAGCTCTGCTTCCTGTCTTTTCCTCAGCACCACTGTTTCTAAACCATACAACATCGCTGGCCTCATCACCGTCTTCTACACTTTTCCTTACATTCTTGCCGATACCCTCCTATCACACATCACACCGGACACTTTTCTCCGACCACTCCAACCTGCCTGCACACGCTTCTTCACCTCTTTTCCACACTCTCCATTGCTCTGAATTGTTGAGCCTAAGTACTTAAAATCCTCCACCTTCTTTATCTCTGTTCCCTGTAACCTCACAATTCCCCTTGGGTCCTTCTCATTCACACACGTGTATTCTGTAGATCATAAATATAAGTATGAATTATGATTAAACATTATCCTGAGGTACACTTAATACTAGGCTCCGGCAGGGGGCGTGGCCGCGCACGCGCACACGCAGCTGCAACAATGTATTCAGTTTTGATGGGAGATTTTGAGTTGTTTTCTGTTTTGTGTTGGTTCAGGAGTTTTTGTTGTTGTTGTTGTTGTTTTTTTGATAATTGGCCTTGTTTTTGTGACATTTTCCTTAACTTTTCCATCAATTCTTCCTTAATTTCCTTATTTTTTAATTTGATGAATATTTATTTATTTATTTATTAAAAAAAAAAAACGAGATGCTACACTAGTCGCCAGGGATCCCTGTCCCTGTTAATGATCGTAATAAAATGAGGTACCATGATTGGTTAGTTATAAAATAAGTACCCTGATTGTTCAGTAATGAAATTAAGTACTGTACATACTGGAATTGAGCAGTAGTAAAACTAAGTACTCTGATTGGCCAATAATAAAATGAAGTACCCTGATTGGTCAGTAATTAAATTGCATGAAAAAAGGATGTTTAAACTAAATGAAGAGAAGTAAATGTCGCAGAATATAATCAGGAATCATACACATAATGTATCATCTACTGAGTCATGTTATTTCTTGCTTTTTCTGATGCAATCCAATGGTAACAAAATCAGTGTATTATTTTTAGTGCAGCAGTGGAGAAAAAACATGGAAAATATCTGGCGTCATTTATTATAAGATAAAGGTTTCGTGTTCACTAGTAAATTTAGAGAAATTTTTGCTTCACAAAGATTTTTTTCAGTAATGACCAAAATACGAAAAAAGTGTGTTGTTTTCATAATTTTTTACAGAACGAAATATGATTCATTGCACACCAACTGAAATATTTCAGGTCTTTTATTCTTTTAATACTCATGATTTTGGCATACAGCTCATGAAAAGCCAAAAATCCCTATCTCAAAAAATTAGCATATTTCATCCGACCAATAAAAAAAGTGTTTTTAATACAAAAAAGTCAACCTTCAAATAATTATGTTCAGTTATGCACTTAATACTTGGTCGGGAATCCTTTTGCAGAAATGACTGCTTCAGTGGGGCGTGGCATGAAGGCAATCAGCCTGTGGCACTGCTGAGGTGTTATGGAGGCCCAGGATGCTTCGATAGCGGCCTTAAGCTCATCCACAATGTTGGGTCTGGTGTCTCTCAACTGTCTCTTCACAATATCACACAGATTCTCTATGGGGTTCAGGTCAGGAGAGTTGGCAGACCAATTGAGCACAGTGATACCATGGTCACTAAACCAAAACCAGCAGTGGTTTTGGCACTGTGAGCAGGTGCCAGGTCGTGCTGAAAAATGAAATCTTCATCTCCATAAAGCTTTTCAGCAGATGTAAGCATGAAGTGCTCCAAAATCTCCTGATATCTAGCTGCATTGTCCCTGCGGCCCTTGATAAAACACAGTGGACCAACACCAGCAGCTGACATGGCACCCCAGACCATCACTGACTGTGGGTACTTGACACTGGACTTCAGGCATTTTGGCATTTCCTTCTCCCCAGTCTTCCTCCAGACTCTGGCACCTTGATTTCTGAATGACATGCAAAATTTGCTTTCATCCGAAAAAAGTACTCTGGACCACTGAGCAGCAGTTCAGTGCTGCTTCTCTGTAGCCCAGGTCAGGCGCTTCTGCCGCTGTTTCTGGTTCAAAAGTGGCTTGATCTGGGGAATGCGGCACCTGTAGCCCATTTCCTGCACACGCCTGTGCACGGTGGCTCTGGATGTTTCAACTCCAGACTCAGTCCACTGCTTCCACAGGTCCCCCAAGGTCTGGAATCTGCCCTTCTTTCACTTTTTCCTTCCCACAGACGTCCCACTGAGGTGCCTTGATACAGCACTCTGGGAACAGCCTATTCGCTCAGAGATTTCTTTCTGTGTCTTACCCTCTTGCTTGAGGGTGTCAATGATGGCCTTTTGGACAGCAGTCAGGTCGGCAGTCTTACCCATGATTGTGGTTTTGAGTAATGAACCAGGCTGGGAGTTTTTAAAAGCCTCAGGAATCTTTTGCAGGTGTTTAGAGTTAATTGGTTGATTCAGATGATTAGGTTAATAGCTCGTTTAGAGAACCTTTTAAAGATATGCTAATTTTTTGAGATAGGAATTTTGGGTTTTCATGAGCTGTATGCCAAAATCATCAGTATTAAAACAATAAAAGACCTGAAATATTTCAGTTGGTGTGCAATGAATCTAAAATATTTGAAAGTTTAATTTTTATCAGTACATTACAGAAAATAATGAACTTTATCGCAATATGCTAATTTTTTTAGAAGGACTAGTATATACTGTATATAGTGTGTGTGTAAGGGGCAGTGGTGGTCTAGTGGATAGGGCGCAGGATCACTGATCCAAAAGTTGGGGGTTCGAGTCCCACTCTCCACAATGTTGTCACTGTCCCCACCAGTGCAGCTCACTGCGTTATCAAAGGCGGGCCACGTCTTTCACTGTCTATGGTGAGAGGCATGTAAAAGAGCCATTGCTGACTTTCGTAAAGAATAGCTGTCAGCGTGTTTCTGTCCCTTGCTAAAGGATTGTGACAGGATACAATAAAAATCAGAAAATTGGCATGTGCATATGTCTTCACCCCCTTTGCTATGAAGCCCCTCAAAGGTTCTGGCACAATCAATTACTTTCTAGAGTCACATGATTAGTGAAATGAAGTCCTTCTGTGTGCAATCTAAGTGTCAAATGATCTGTCAGTCAAAGCACATTTTCACTGAAAGGCCCCAGAGGCTGCAACACTACTAAGCAGGAGGCATCACACTATAAAGTCCAAGGAGCAATCCAAACAGGTCAGGGACAATGTTGTTGAGAAGTACAAGTCAGGGTTGGGTTGTTAAAAAAAAAAATCAAAATCTTTGATGATCCTCCAGAGCACTGTCAAATCCATCATCTTCAAATGGAAAGAACATGGTACCACAACAAACTTGCTGAGAGAGGGCCACCCACCAAAACTCACAGACTGGACAAAGAGCGTATTATTCAGAGAGGCAGCACACAGACCACAATTAACTCTGAAGGAGCTGCAGGGTTCCACAGCAGAGACTGGTGTATCTGTATATGTGACCACAAAAAGCCGTACATTCCATGCAACTGGGATTCATAGACGAGTGATCAGAAGAAAACAATTACCTCATTCTAAAAATAAGAAGGCACATTTTGAGTGAGGGTGACTACCCAAATGAATTCAAGAAGATGATCAGATGAACTTTTTGGCCATCAAAGAAAAACATGTCTGGCACAAACCCAACACATCCCATTACCCATGGAATACCGTCCCCACAATGAAACATGGTGTTGAAAGTATTATGCTGTGAGGATATTTTTCAGCAGCACGGACTGGGAAACTGATCTGAGTCAAGGGTAGATTAGGATGCTACTAAATACAGGGATATTCTTGAGCAGAACCTGTTTTAGTTCGCCTGTGATTTGAGAATGGGACACAGGTTCACCTTTCAATAGGACAATGACCAGAAGCATACTGCTAAAGCAACACTTGGTTGGTTAAAAGGGAAACATTTAAATGTGTTGGAATGGCCTAGTCAAAGCCCAGACCTCAATCAAATTGAGAATCTCTGTGTAGACTTGAAGACTGCTGTTCACAAGTGGAAACCATACAACATGAAGGAGCTGGAGCAGATTTGCTTTGAGGAATTGGCAATAATTCCAGTGGCAAGATGTGGCAAACTCATAAAAACTTATCCAAAGCGACTTGCAGCTGTCGTTGCCGCAAAAGGGAGCATCACAAAGTACTGATTTTAGGGGCGTGAATAGTTATGCAATGAAATGAAATCCAAACTTTCAAACAACCCATGTTAATTCCAGGTTGTAAGGCAATAAAAATATAAAAAATGCCAAAGGGGTGAATTGTTTTTCAAGGCACTGTATACATTTTAAATGAAGCATAAAATAATTACCATTGCTGACTTTCGACAAGAGCAGGCTGCAAAGCCGTCAGCGTGTTTCCGCCCTGCGATGGCCTGGCGAGCTATCCAGGGTGTACTCTGCCCTCACCTGAAGTTGGCTGGGATGGGCACCAGCCTCCCCACGACCCAAATTAGGATTAAGCGGGTACAGAAAATGAACTGAACTGATAAAATAATTACAAAATTTTGAATATTTGATATTGTATTTTGTATGACATGGAGAATACAGTCCCAGAGTGTGCGATCAAATAACAACTCCTCAACCAAATAATTCTCTATATCATACTTAACATAATTCAGTAACTGCTTTATATTGATGTTGTATTTCTTTCTTCCTTTTGGCTTTTTTCCCTTTTCTCGGGAGTCACCACAGCGAATCATCTGATTTGCACGTTTGATTTGGCAGAGGTTTTTATGTCGGATGCCCTTCCTGTCACAACCCTTTTAGCAAGGGACAGAAACACGCTGACGACTTTGCAGCTACTCTTTACGAAAGTCAGCAATGGTTCTTTTACACGCCTCTCACCATAGACAGTGAGTGACATGGCCCGCCTTTACTAACGCAGTTAGCCGCACTGGGGAGAGTGACAACCTTGTGGTGACTCAAATCCCCAACCGTAGGATCAGCGATCCTGTGCCCTATCCACTAGACCACCACTGTTCATGATGTTGTCCATGATGTTGTATATAGTATAAATATTAATTAGTGAAACAAGATGGCATAGTTAAACAAATAAAAATGAATCATAAAATCTATGATTATTTAA
Source organism: Plotosus lineatus (assembly GCA_024760905.1). Lineage (NCBI taxonomy): Eukaryota > Metazoa > Chordata > Actinopteri > Siluriformes > Plotosidae > Plotosus > Plotosus lineatus. Next base: position 86,835,881 of record CM045728.1, on the reverse strand, counting down.
ATTCATAATGTAGATTTATTTGAGATGGTAAGGAATACAGGGATGTCTCCTCGAACTGCCATAGTAACTTTACTACTGACAATAAGTCAGCTACACTGCTTCAATCAGCAACAGCTCATTATTATATTTAACATTTCTGAACAATAATTGAAAACTTTTTGTTCAATGCTATGCTTCTAACAGACACAGTCATTAATTCCAGCAGACTGCTGGGCTTTCTGAGTCTTCTGTCAGGTGTTGCCTTACATATCACCATCTGTACAATTCAGTGTCCGACTTTACTCCACAAGCACTTGAACAGGTTTAACCATCAGGGTGACCTTCTTCAGCGAGTACGAGCCTCCATGAAACTCAGCCCAGTAGACTCCATCTTGGTAGCGGCTGCGATAATGACCTCCTCGGTACCAGACTCCGTTCAGGTTGGAGTGAGCACACTTATGGTACCACCAGCCCCCCTTCAGGTAATGAGCACAGTTCCCTACAGGAGGATACCCAGGAGAGTCCTTCATGCAACTCGAACAAAAATTGATTTAATAAAAAAGATTACAGAGGAGAAATTTGAGTAAAGGTCAACTGGAAATTAAATTCACAACTGAGCAGTTTATATATCGTTATGATGGCTGAACTCTGAGAATTGAATATAAAAACATCACCAACACTTAACTACCTGAGTAGGCGTCCTTGTCGTAATCGAGTGTTGTGAAAGATTTATTACTGTGCCAGGAGAGAGAGTCACCAGCAGTGCCCTGGTACGATCCGAGTCTCAGACGATACCAGTCGCTCTCAGGCTCTATGTAGAAGCTGTCATACTCTGCAAACGCATGCCGCCCCTGCCAGTCCTCCATGTTTACTCGGAGCTTGTAGGAGCCCTGTGTGGTCAGCCAGTACAGATTCTCTAGACCCAACCAGTACTCACCATCCAGATTCCCAAAACCTTGCTGTGTAAAGGCAAAGGAGTAACACTGATTATTCTAAGCAGGGTAAGACTAATATTAAGCAGGTTATCATTTTATTCTATAACCCTCACGCGGATTTTTAAAAGAGTATAAAAGTGATACAGAACACAAAGGGAAATAATAATTAAAAAAAAAAAATCGGTAAACATTTTTATCGTGTAATTTAATAACACTTGAAAGGAAACTCATGATGGCTGCCTTATGGGTCCTACTTTTGCACTTCTCTAGAGACTATTGCTGTGTCCACAACGTGCAGAACATACACCCTTGGTAGGTGCAGCCTAGGCCAGCATGGTGATGTAATTTTGCAATACAACCTCTAGTGTGCCCTCTAGTGGTCTCCTTCAGTAGCACAAGTAGACTGCTGGCTAATATGGACAGTATGTAAACCATTACTTTCATGGTGCAGCCAAGTGTATGCGTTCATTAATTTGCCTGGATTGAACCTGTATGAATAAAAACAGGATGAGCTGAACCAACTTTGTACTGTTCCCAGTTCCTGAAGAAGCTAACAGAGCCATCCAGTCTCCTCTGGATGACAGTCCAGCCTCCCTGAACATGGATCTGATCACACCACGCCTGGAACAGATGGTTGGAATTTTGTGGACGCAGCAGGTAGATTCCACTGGTGATTTCTCCTGAGTCCAGGACATTCTGGCAGTCTTGCCATGGCCCTGCAGTAACAGCCAGATTTACCAAATGAAAGATATTAATAGCGTATGAAATAACTAGACAGGGTTGAACAGCACTTAAATTTGCACATATAACAAGGTCCTGGGTTTTAGTCCCAGGTTAAAGTGTTTCTGTGTGGAGTTTGCACTATTCTACATATTTGCGTGGGTTTCCTCTAAGTATGTATTCGGATTTCCTCCCACAGTCTAAAAACATGCATATTATGCAAATTGGCTGTTTCCAATTCCCCCTGAGGTGTGTGTGTGTGTGTGTGTGTGTGTGTGTGTGTGTGTGTGTGAATGGTTGTGTGTATGTTGCCCCCTCCGTGGACTGGCTGCTCAGAGTGTACCAAGTCTTCACACAGGGTTGGCTGAAATAGGCTCCAGCTTCCCCGGGACCATAATAGGATTAACCCATTCAGAAAATGACAGCGTGATGATTTTTGTAAAATTTGTAAGAATCTCACAATCAACGTGCACCAAGAGATGCAGCAAATTTTTTTGCCCTGTTTATTACCTTAATAAGGCAACATACATTGGGAGAAACAACTCATAAAATCCAAAATATACAAGGTATTTAAATCTTTTATTGGATCTTAAATAGAAGCATAATAATAATAATAATAATAATAATAATAATAATCATAATTTATGCACCGCAATGGCCTGGCGAGCTGTCCAGGGTGTACTATGCCCTAGCACAGAGTCATCTGAGATGGGCGCCAGCCTCCATGCAACCCTAATTAGGCATAAGTGGTTCAGAAAATGAATGAATAATAATTTTTACAATTTACTTTCCGCCTGTTTAAGGGTTAAAGGATATCTTTCTGTAATGGTGAGAAATGATTCTGCATCTCTGAGTAATGAGTGTAATACTGGATAGCTGTAGAACTCATAAGAGGATTAAAGATACTATAGAATCCATGGATCAGATTTGGGCCTCAGTATTGCATAATATTTTCTTAATCCCTTGTTCCCAAAGGAGTTATTGCTTTTTTTTATTTTTTTTTGTTTTTTCAAAAAGAAACTACTTACCCTCTTTTTATAATAATTATACCGCGAATGCTGTGCACCCCTGGCTCGAGTGCTGATATTAGTTTTTCTAAACATCTATCTAATGAGAGTATCGTTGAAAAGAGCCAAACTGCTTGGAATTCAAACCCATGGCGAGGTCGTGCACTGTATATACACACTAGCTATCTGTTGGCCAGTACTTATCTGTGCAGCATGGAGGAATGTTTCACATCGCTCTCCCACAAAGCACATTATACATCAACCATAGCGCGCACACACACACACACACACACACACACACACACAAACAAAGATCCTTTAAAAGCCCCAGTGTGCCCACACAGCCATGTTATTTCATTCTACTCACAATGTACACCATTTGAAACCAGTATCATCATCTTTTCTTTTTGGCTTTTCCCTTTTTCTCAGGGGTCGCCAAAGCGAATCATCTGATTCGCATATTCGATTTGGCATAGGTTTTTATGTCGGATGCCCTTCCTGACACAACCCTCTAGCAAGGGGCATAAACATGCTGACGGCTATGCAGCTACTCTTGTCGAAAGTCAGCAATGGTTCCTTTATATGAACCTCTCACCATAGACAGTGACAGACATGGCCCGCCTTTGATAACCCAGTTAGCTGCACTGGGGGGGACAGTGACAACCTTATGGAGAGTGGGATTCAAACTGCCAACCTTAGGATCAGTGATCCAGCGCCATTTACCATCAGGCCACCGCTGCCCATTTTAAACCAGTATAGGGCAAGCAAATACAATACTTAATAAATTACCGTATTCTCTCTCTCTCTAATTGTTTTAATGATTCTTTAACATCCTGATCCACAATAGATTTTTTTGGAAGTGTTGTATTACAGCAGATCCAGCAGGGGGTGCTGTGTGTTTTCCTTTTAGTTGTTATTGTTGTTTTTGGCTGGACAGAGGTTTGTTCTTTGCAAATAATTTCCGTGTACATTTAAAATCTCTGCTAAAATTTTAAGAGACGAACCTTGCTGCACGCTTAGATTCAACACATGAAGAGGGTGGCAAGAGGTTTGTGTGTCTTGGTCCTTTATGGACTGGCAAGCTGTTCAGGGTGTACTTTTGTTCCATCCAATGCTGGCTGAGATAACCTTTAGCGTACCTGTGACCCGAGTTGGATTAAGGGGTTCAGCAAATGATTGAAACGGTTATGTAATGCTTTCGATAATCCTACTACTCTTACTCGGTGTGACCCCAATAAAGTATGCAGGCTGCTCCCTCTCAAGGTTTATTTTATTTTATTTTGTATTTTGCTGAGAGTTTTTTTTTTTGTTGTTGTTCTACTGCGACTAGTTGTTCATCAGGGATCTAAATCTATATTTGGATTTCTGTGAAGCCGTTTTTAACAGGGTAGAACAGTACCGTAGTGGTTGGCACATCTGCCTCACAGCATAAGATCCTGGGTTTGATTTCCAGGCTTGGGCATTTTATGTGTGGTGTTTGCACATTCTTCCCTGTCCTTTGGTGGGTTTCCTCTGGGTACGTCTGTTTCCTCCCACAGTAGAAAGACAAGCAAATTAGGTTAATTAGCTGTTTCAAATTGCAGCTGCACTGTAATCCCCATTTGAAACCTATTGGCTATTTCTCACCCCATCTCATCTCACTGCTGCTAAGTTTAATTAGTGAAGGTGTCACTGTGAAATGAACGACTGCCTTAGATGATCTGCAATGTCATCACTATTGTTTAACAGAAGCAGAGTCACATGACTGGGGTCATTGGCTTATAACGTAAGGGCTTACATTATTTTCGGAGGATTTTGTGTATGTGTGTGTGTGTGTGTGTGTGTGTGTGTGTTGTGGAGCTATGTTTGGGTCACTGACACTAAGGGTTTCTGCGGAACACACAAGGAACACACAAGGAACACTGATACAACCTCATAAACGATCACACACTCCTTAAATACACCACTTCTAAACATTTCATGTGAAAAGTAGCTTATAAAATATTCGTTTTCTCCCATTTTCTCTCTAATTTTAGTTGTATCCAAAATTCTCATCCATTAGGTATTGCTTCTCCTATCACATGACCACCAACATCCAGGGAGGGGTGAAAGGACACGCAGTTCGTGATAGGTAATGCTAGCCACTCACCTCTTTTCAAACCGCGGCGCATGCGCATTTGGGGTGGTTTAACACGCTCGAAGGGAAAGTGCTATCCGCCACCTCATACGAATGAATTCACAGACATCCATGTTTGGCTAGCGATCGCTGTGAGTGACAAAGTAGTGAATGTATGCCTATGTGACTGATTCATGAGTCATTTAAGATTGTAGACGATTTATGAATGTTTCTCAGGTTGTAAATCATTCGTCTTTTGTCTTTGTTCGTTTTTTGTTCTCAAACCATTTTCTTTTTATTTGTGCGTTATTTGCCAGAAACAAACTGCAAATAAAATATGAATGAGGATAAAATACAGAGAATATAGCGGATGACAGCAAGTCTCAAACTTTCAATGTGGGTCTTCAACTTTTCACTTTTCCTTGCGAACAAAAACCAACAACTTTGAACCTTTTTCATGACATGTGCGGACTGTTTGAGATTAATTTGAGCGTACAGTACAGTACTCTGCATCGGAGTCTTTTTTTGTGATATTTGTTAAAATTTCAATTTTATTTGAATTTTTTTGCAATGAGTTTACAAACCAAGCAACCAAAATGTGTTGCTATGCATTTGAGAATGAAAAGCAACCGCCACCTTTCGCTTTTTGTGTCAGTTGCTTTTCCATTACACTTCTAGTGTGATCACCCCTCAGGCTCTGAGCAGGAGATGAGAAAGCCCAATGTGTGAATTAAAATTTGGGATCGGTTATTGTTTTTGGACTGAGTCCCTTAGACTTGTCACATCACTCATCACTTTGCTAAAGCTGGAGCCATTCTCAGTTGACTCTGAGTAAGAGGTCGTATTACACCCTGAACAGGCCATTAATCCATCATAGGACTGGTGCATATACCCAAATAACATCTCAAATTCACACCCATAGATGACATAATGGGCAGGTCTTTTGATTGTTGGAGGAAACCAGACCACCTTGAGGATACTCATGGAACTCCACACAAAAAGTCCCACAAGCAGTGAGATTCAGACCCTGGACCTTCTTACTGTAAGGCTAGTCATGTAACAAATGGGATGAAAGGTGAACAATTTGTGATCACATGAATGGCCTGTGTCCAGAGTTGGCTGAAATGGGCACAAACCTGCAAACTTAATTAGAATTAAGAGGTTCAGAAAATGAATGTATAGTTATATGAAATCCCAGGTAAGAAAATCAGTGCAAATGATCCTGTCACGTGTGTGTATATATATATATATATATATATATATATATATATATATATATATATATATATATATATATATATATATATATATATATATATATATGCAGAAGCCTGAATTTCTCTTATATTTTATGATTAAATAACTAATTTACAAGGATATTTTAATATAATGTATATATATTTGAATTACAAACCTAGTGACTTTGTAGCTGGGAAACTGATGAAAGGTGCTTGTGTTGGTGAATCTGTTACTGACGTGAGGAGCCCATGAATTTCCTGTCGTGTTTCTTTCTGTTGAATAGGGGCACTTTCGTCTCTTTGAATGTGTCTGACTTCATGTTTCGGCTCAGAGCGCTCATTGTGCACCATGCTTGACTGTCTGACCACGAAAGATTCCACTTCCTGTATTAAAAAGTCTGACTCCAGTGATGTATGATATACAGGGTATGTTGTACATGTGTAGGATACACTAATGAAGCTTCTCACCTGCTGGGGATTGGTGACAATACTGCTCTGACACCTTTTTTCCAACTTTGTCATTACTTGACCCTGGTTGTTCACCAGAGAACTGATTGCTTCATATTTCTTTTCCAGCTCTTGATAACGGTTGGATATCTGAAGCACCTGAATCCAGAAATATGAGAAATAAAATAGAAACAAGAACATTTCGAGAATGCAAACCTACACCAAGCCATAAAAAATAAGCACCAGCCAGTACACAGCACCCCCTGCTGTGCCTGCTATATTAGAACACTTACAAAAAATGGAATCTCCTATGGTAAATTTAAATTGGGGTGTTAGGGTCAGCACATCCACCTCATAGCCAGAAGATTCTGATGGAATGCAAGATTAAAGTTTGGGGGGTGTCACTATGTGACTACTTTTAAGGCCATAGAGGCTAAACTGTATTAGGTTTCCAGATATTTACAGTACTTGCCGTGTGCTGCAGTTAGGGCTTTCAAACTTCCTACGTTTATGTTCTATATTGGGATATTATGGAATGGTCTTTTCGACAGGAGTGTCTTGACCCCTATGGTATATTTTAAAAACTGAAAACACTTTGGGAGTGAAAACCTCCACCAAGCCTTTAAAAATAATAAAACATACACAGAAGCCCCTGCTGGACATGCTGTAATACTACACTTCCAGACTCTCTTAGACTGTTAAAGAAGCTAAAAAATTCCTGGATCTAGAATTTGATCCAAATCATCTTCAGGGACCAGGTCCCTCCAGCATGTTCCGTCAGGGTGTCTTCCTAGTTGGACGTAGCCAAAAAAACCACACTTATGAGTCTTTCAGGATGCATTCTTAACAGAGCCCCATGCCACCTCAACTCACTCCTTCTAAAAGCAGAGAAGCTTCTGCTGTCATACTGAAGGCTTAGTTTACCTGTAAAGTGACGTTCAGCAACTGTTCCTCCAGATTCCGCTGCTCTGCCGCCTGCTCCTGCTTGTTAATGATCTCATGCAGTACTTGAGAGTACAGCTGGGTGAGGCGGGTGTTCATGAAGCTGCTTTCTTTGCGCAGGGCGCTCACCTCGCTTGCCAGCATCCCCTCCTGCTCGAGATGGGCACGCAACTTTTCCAGCTGCTCCTGCTGGTTACTGAGTTGAGCACGCAGGCTGGCAGTCTCAGATCCGTTAACTCGTACCATCTCATTATTCACACATAGCGCCCCCTTCAGCTTCTCCTGGGGAACAATGAATGTGTATGAGCATCGTCCAGCCTTGGGCTCGGAGGAGCGTGAAGGTGGTGTGAGATCCCCTTCGTTTTTAAACTTAGCAGGATCTCTACCAGCACTAACACCAAACGTCTGTAAACATGCTAACAGCAGGAGGAGAGGCAGCGTGCACTTCAGAAGTATCTCCATTGTAGTGTCTAATATCTCTTCCCGTAACCTAATGCTGGGAAAAAGACACGGGGGGAAAAAGTTTTTAGTTAACAGATACTCACTCAGCTCAATTCTTATCTCCTTTAACTCAGAGGCTCTACAGCTTTGACGCAAACCAGATGCTTCTGTTTCTGGCTCAAGCAGCCAGGAGCTGATTGCAGGGGTAATTAGAAGGTCAACATGAATAGCACTACTACAGTAAAAAAAAAAAGGTACAACACTCATCTTCATTCCACGGTCAAAGGTTCACAGTCGGTGCACTTCCAATTACATGTTCAGCATATACTATACACATACACCACATACGTGCACTGAGTGTTCGAAAGGTAATATGAGGTCTTTTACTCACTCACTTGCACTCTTCTGCCAAATCGTTTAATACTGCTAGGGTCGTGGAGAGGTTGTGACATGGAGCTGACAATGAGCAAAGGCAGTATACACCCTGAACAGCTCAGCAGACCAGTGTAAGGCCAACACACATACAACCATTCACACTCACATTCACACCAAGGGGTAATTTGGAACAGTCTATAACCTTAATGTGAATATCTTTGGACCGTGGGGGAGCAGATTTCTATGTGGAGTTGGCATGTTCTCCTTGAGCTTGCATGGGTTTCCTCTAGGTACTTCAGTTTTCTCCCACAGTCCATGTACATTATGCTAACTGGCTGTTCAAAATTGCCCCTATGTGTGAATGTGAGTGTGAATGGTTGTGAGTGTTGGCCCTACAATGTTCTGGTGAGTTGTTCAGGGTGCACCACGCCCTCACCCAGTGTTGGCTGAGATATTCATCAGCCTGCCCATGACCTTAGTAAGGTTAAGCGGTTCAGAAGAAATGAATAATGAGAGAATAAGCATTAACTTATTTCCTCAATATAATTTTCTCGGTTAGAATTTTTGGACAGACGGTATTGTGGTATGAACAATGGAATTGCATGCTATTTAATATCATACTGTAGAGTGAACAACTTTTGGATTATATTTGATCTGAATTATTCAATAATAATAATAATAAGAATAAGAATAATAATAATAATAATAATAATTTCTATGTTCTTAAAGACTACTATATTATGATAATTATAATTTGTTATAATAAAAATGTATTCGGATTAAAATACACCCTGTAGTTTACTGTCTGTCTGTCTTCCTTTCGGCTTTTTCCCTTTTACTCGGGAGTCACCACAGCGAATCATCTGATTTGCACGTTTGATTTGGCAGAGGTTTTTACATCGGATGCCCTTCTTGTCACAACCCTTTTTAGCAAGGGACAGAAACACGCTGACGACTTTGCAGCCTACGCTTTACGAAAGTCAGCAATGGATCTTTTACATGCCTCTCACCATAGACAGTGAGAGACATGGCCCGCCTTTGATAACCCAGTTAGCTGCACTGGTGGGGACAGTGACAACCTTGTGGAGAGTGGGACTCGAACCCCCAACCTTTGGATCAGCGATCCAGCGCTCTATACCACGAGACCACCACTGCCCCACAATGTAGTTTACAGTAATTAAAAATAATGCTCATTTAAATAAATAAAAATAAAATAAACAAATAAAAAGAAACTTAAACTTGAATTGAAATCACCAGAAAGATGTTGAAAAGATTTGTGATATAATATAAGTCCGACCCTCTTGGTTCACAGGCCTGACATGAAATAAAACATGCCGCCTTCACAACTAAACTGAAGTGGTAACAGAGAGGACGTTTTAATTTCATTTATCAGAGGAAATCAAAAGCTCAGTAAAGGACATCACATGCAGGAAAATGATATGGAAATATAAATATTTATTAATGCAATTAGACGATTATAATAATTTGGAATGGAACCTAACAAAATAACGATCTCATCAACAGCAAGTATTTATTGCATTTCTAAATATTGAGATGCAGCTTTATTAACTTTTGCTCTCAGACATAACCTTATACAACGTTTTACCTTTAGTGTCAGAAAGAAAATCTCTACTGATGTCCTGTGGATTCCATTGTGAAGCAGATAAAGCACAGAAATAGAACTTTAATGTGCAAAAAATACTTGGAAAGAGAAACCGCCACGACAAAATAAAAAGAAAGACAAAAGCAAAAAGAATAAAAATCTAGAGAGAAAACAAAACATTGAATGTGGTATATGTTGTTAAACCCACTGTCTGAACTAGAGAAATTTGGGGCTGAAATGTGTGCGCGTACACACACACACACACACACACACACACACACACACACACACACAGCCGAGCTTACAGAAGGGTCTTAAAGTAGTAAAATCCCTCCCCTCTCTCGGTCTCTTTATAAACAAAGCACAGAGTAGAAGAGATTACAAACCAGCTGATGGCACATCGTCTCTCCTTAGTGTTCATAAGGTCCATTTCAGGACAACAAGACAAAGAGTATTGCCTTAAGCCTTTCATCTGATGATGCTCTAATGATATTAAAATAAACAATCATACATTTTATAGTATGCAGTCACATATAAAAGTAAATGAGTATGGAAATGCTATTCTGCAAAAATAATAAACCTAAGAATCAAATGATATCTTTATTAAACTAGAGGGACTTTCAGAATTCAATGCAGCCATGAGGTGGGGGGGGCACTAACCAGTGTCTCTCCCCCTCATGCCGGTCCCAAGCCCGGAGAAATGCAGAGGGTTATGTCAGGAAGGGCATCCGACGTAAAACCAATGCCAAACTTTTATGATGCAAATCAGAAGTATTACCCCCATACCGGATCGGTCGAGGCCCGGGTTAACAACAACCGCCATCAGTGCTGTCAATCAACAGGGTGCTGATGGAAATTGGACTACTGTTGGTCGAAGACTTCGAAAAAGGAGAGGTGGGAGGCGTGTCCGTAGGCAGAGAGAGAAGAGGAAAGGTATGAGTGTAGGACTGAGAGTGGGGACTTTGAATGTTGGAACTATGCAAAGAAAAGGTAGAGAGCTGGCTGACATGATGCAGAGGAGGAAGGTGGACATACTGTGTGTTCAGGAGACCAGGTGGAAAGGTAGCAAAGCTAAAAGCTTAGGAGCAGGGTTTAAGCTATTTTATCATGGTGTGGGTGGGAAGAGAAATGGAATAGGAGTCATCTTGAAGGAGGGGTTTGTCAGGAATGTTCTAAAAGTGAAAAGAGTGTCAGACAGAGTGATGAGTCTCAAGTTAGAAATTGAAGGTGTAATGCCCAATGTTGTTAGTGCTTATGCCCCACAGGCAGGATGTGAGCTAGAAGAGAAGGAGAGATTCTGGAGTGAGTTAGATGAAGTGATGCAGAGTACCCCCAGAGGTGAAAGAGTGGTCATTGGTGCAGACTTCAATGGACATGTTGGTGCAGGCAACAGAGGGGACGAGGAAGTGATGGGCAGGTTTGGTATCCAGGACAGGAACGCAGAAGGACAGATGTTGATAGATTTTGCAAAAAGGATGGAAATGGCTGTGGTGAATACTTTCTTCCAGAAGAAACAGAAGCATAGGGTGACTTATAAAAGCGGAGGTAGGCGCACACAGGTAGACTACATCTTGTGTAGGAGATGTAATTTGAAGGAAGTCAGTGACTGCAAAGTAGTAGTGGGTGAGAGTGTTGCCAAACAGCATAGGATGGTGGTATGCAGGATGACGCTGATGGTGAGGAAGGTGAAGAAGGCAAAGGCAGAGCAGACGACAAAGTGGTGGAAATTGAAAAAGGAAGAGTGTCGTGTTGTCTTCAAAGAGGAGTTGAAACAGGCTTTGGGTGGCCAGGAAGTGCTTCCAAATGACTGGACAACCACAGCAAATGTGATCAGGGACACAGGTAGGAGAGTACTTGGTGTGTCCTCTGGAAGGAAATTGGATAAGGAGACTTGGTGGTGGAATGAGGAAGTGCAGGAGTGTGTACAAAGGAAGAGGTTAGCTAAGAAGAAGTGGGACATTGAGAGGACCAAAGAGAGTAAACAGGAGTACAGGGAGACACAGCGTAAGGTGAAAGTAGCAGTGGCTAAGGCCAAACAGAGGGCGTATGATGACTTGTATGATAGGTTGGACAGTAAAGAGGGAGAAAATGATCTATACAGGTTGGCACAGCAGAGAAATAGAGATGGGAAGGACGTGCAGCAAGTTAGATTAATAAAGGACAGAGAGGGAAATGTATTGACTGATGACAGAAGTGTGCTGATGAATGAGGAAAATGAGAGAGAAAAAAGAGTAGAAGAGGTGACCATTGAAGAGCAGGATGTAGCAAAGATCAGTAAGGGTGAAGTGAGAAGGGCATTGAAGAGGATGAAGAATGGAAAGGCAGTTGGTCCTGATGACATACCTGTGGAGGTATGGAAGTCTCTAGGAGAGGTAGCAGTAGATTTTCTGACAAGAACATTCAACAAGGTCCTAGAGAGTGAGCAGATGCTGGAGGAGTGGAGGAGAAGTGTGCTGGTGCCCATTTTTATGAACAAGGGAGACGTGCAGAGTTGGGGCAACTACAGAGGGATAAAGTTGATGAGCCATACGATGAAGTTATGGGAAAGAATAGTGGAAGCTAGACTAAGGTCAGAGGTCAGCATTTGTGAACAACAGTTTGATTTCATGCCAAGAAAGAGCACCACAGATGCAATGTTTGCTTTGAGGATGTTAATAGAGAAGTACAGAGAAGGTCAGAGGGAGCTACATTGTGCCTTTGTGGATCTGGAAAAAGCATATGACAGGGTGCCAAGAGAAGAACTGTGGTATTGCATGAGGAAGTCTGGAGTGGCAGAGAAGTATGTTAGAGTGGTGCAGGACATGTATGAGAGATGTAATACAGTGGTGAGGTGTGCTGTCGGTGTGACTGCATCAAGGGTCAGCTCTGAGCCCCTTCTTGTTTGCTATGGTGATGGACAGGCTGACAGACGAGGTGAGACAAGAATCTCCATGGACTATGATGTTTGCAGATGACATCGTGATCTGTAGTGAGAGCAGAGAACAAGTGCAGGAAAATCTAGAGAGATGGAGGTATGCCCTGGAAAGGAGAGGAATGAAGGTTAGCCTCAGAAAATCAGAATACATGTGTGTGAATGAGAAGGACCCAGGAGGAACGGTGATGTTACAGGGAGCAGAGATAACGAAGGTGGAGGATTTTAAGTACTTAGGCTCAACAATCCAGAGCAATGGAGAGTGTGGAAAAGAGGTGAAGAAGCGTGTGCAGGCAGGCTGGAATGGTTGGAGAAAGTGTCCGGTGTGATGTGCGATAGGAGAGTGTCAGCAAGAATGAAAGGAAAAGTGTACAAGACGGTGGTGAGGCCAGCGATGTTGTATGGCTTAGAAACAGTGGCGCTGAGGAAAAGGCAGGAGGCAGAGCTGGAGGTAGCAGAGATGAAAATGTTGAGGTTCTCTCTGGGAGTAACGAGGATGGATAGGATCAGAAATGAGTATATCAGAGGGACAGCCCATGTAAGATGTTTTGGAGACAAAGTCAGAGAGGCTAGATTGAGATGGTTTGGACATGTACAGAGGAGGGATAGTGAGTATATTGGCAGTCGGATGCTGAGGTTGGAACTACCAGGCGGAAGGCCTCGAGGAAGACCAAAGAAGAGATTTATGGATGTGGTGAAGGAAGACATGAAGGTCGTTGGAGTCAGAAAAGAAGATGCAGAGGACAGGGTGAGATGGAGGTGGATGATTTGCTGTGGCGACCCCTGAAGGGAGCAGCCGAAAGTAAAAGAATAATAATAATAAGAAGAAGAAGGGACTTTCAGAATTCAAGATACCGTCAAAAGGAACAAATGGATTATTACAGGGGTCCCAAACGCGCGGCTCTTGATCAATAAGAATGTGGCTCTTTGCTTCTTATCGTATTTCTATACTGTGGCTCTTTACCTCTTTTCATGATTTTTTTTTTATCTTAAAACACACTTAAATCCTTCAGAGGTTATTAAAAACAAATAATTTTGACAGGTTGAGTGTTTTTTATGCCACATAAGTTTGACACAGAAGTGACCGCCAATCACCTGAGTGGATGATGTCTAATACTGGGAAATTAAGTAAACATTTTCTTTGCATGCAGGCTTACCCTCTTTGTCAAAATGGCAAAATGCAAAGATAAACGAAAATATGAAGATGAACACAGGACATTTCTGGGAGAATGGGAAGATGCTTACTTTTTTATTGAATGGAATGGCAAATCTCTCTGTTTATTTTGCAGTACCACGATATCACATTTCAAGGATTCAAATCTTCAGCGTCATTTTAGCAACTCCATGCTAATATTGACACGGAATTCCCCAAATGTCAAAAACACTCGACTCAACATGATTGTGTTTATATTTCAATACAGTATTCATCAATTTATATGATACAAGCCATATCTATGTATCTGAAATGTAGTTGTAGTAGTTGTGTGTGTCAGAGCAAGGGAAAAAGAGAGAGAGGTGCCTGTGTGTGTGTGTGTGTGTGTGTGTGTCTTGGCAGGTCAGCACATGGTGTGGCTCTTTAACTCTCAGAGTTAAAAAGTTTGGCTCTTTGTGTCTAACTTGTTTGCCACCCCTGGATTATTATAAATCGACAACGTTATAGTGAAATGTCTCCCCCTGGTGGGCCTATGTTTATTAAAGATTTGGGTTTTCCTATATTTTTATTTATTTATTTAGTTTTTTGAACATAATTCTAATGTTCTTTCCATGCCCCACCCCTCCACCATGTTTGATGAAAATCAGATCAATGTTCTTTGTGCAATCTGCTAACCTTTCATAACCATACATTTTATAATATGCAGTGGGTATATTATAAAATACACATGAATAACACAGCCATGGCCTAATTGATAGAGAAGGGTCTTTGGGACAAAAAGAATGTTAGATTGATTCTTGAACTAGCAGGGAAAATGTGTGGCAGCTGCATCTTCACTTTGTCCATATTAATGGCTGAAGTGCACATGATCAAGGCACCTAACACTGAAGTGCTCTCCAGGCCTGGCAGCCCACTGCACAGAGTGTGTGCTCACTGTTTACATGTGTGAGATCACCATGGATGAATTATATGTAGGAGACAAAATCTCCCTTAATATATTATAAAATTTCAATAAAAAAAAAAACCTGCCTGTTAAAAAGCCTTTAATCTTCTTTTTTCTTTTCCTTTCGGCTTTTTCCCTTTTTCAGGGGTCGCCACAGCGAATCATCTGATACGCACATTTGATATGGCATAGGTTTTTACATCGGATGCCCTTCCTGAAACAACCCTGAAACAAAGAGACATGGCCGGACTTTAATAACCCAGTTAGCTGCACACTGGGGGGGAGGGGCAATGACAACCTTGTGGAGAGTGGGACTCGAACCTCCAACCTTAGGATCAGCGATCCAGCACCCTTTACCACCAGGCCACCACTGCCCCGTTTAAAAAGCCTTTAATAAATTCCTGAATCTGAATGATATCAAACATTCAAACTATGAAATCAAAATATGAAACAAACAAATGTTGGTGAATATGTAAGCTTCCCTGAGAAGTAGCCTTGATAATAAATCAAGAGCGACCAGTGATCCAGCGCCCTCTACCACCAGACCACCACTGCCTTAATTGAAGTCATTTCAGAGGAATCTCTAAAATTACACTGAAATATCACCAAACTATGACTAAAATCTATAAATTATTGCAATATACATGTGGCATAAGAAACAAATTATTGCATATAAAACTTCTTTTCCTTTCAGCTGTTCCCTCCAGGGGTCGCCACAACGAATGATCTGCCTCCATCTCACCCTATCCTCTGCATCTTCTACTCTTCCTCCAACTACCTTCATGTCCTCCTTCACCACATCCATAAATCTCCTCTTTGGTCTTCCTCTAGGCCTTCTGCTTGGTAGTTCCAACCTCAGCATCCAACTACCAATATACTCACTATCCCTCCTCTGTACATGTCCAAACCATCCCAATCTAGCGATTGCATATTAAAAAAAATTGCTAAAAATTGTAATATGTTTGGCCTGTGGGAGGGCCATGGAGTACCCAGAAGAAACCCCCACAAAAATGCTCTCAACAAGCCTGGGATTGAATTTAGAACCTACTTGCTGTGGTAGACATGCTGATGACTCCACCATTGTGTTGTCTTAATGGAGGATTGTGTAGCAGGTTTTCTTTACTGCATTAGGCTAATCGGCTTTTCCGAATTGCCCCAGGTGTGAAAGTGATTGATTGTGTTTATATGTCTACCCCACCCTTGCATAATTGCCTCCCTCCCCCACACTAGTAGGATTTAGTATGATAAAGGACTATTATTATTTTTAGTAGTAGTAGTGGTTGGTGCGGCGGCACGGTAGCGTAGTGGTTAGCACGTCCGCCTCACAGCAAGAAGGCCCAGGTTTGATTCCTGGTCTAGGCGTTTCTGTGTGGAGTTTGCCTGTTCTCCCCGTGCTTGTGTGGGTTTCCTCCGGGTGCTCCGGTTTCCTCCCGCAATCCAAAGACCTGCACTGTAGGTTAATTGGCCGTTCTAAATTGACCGTAGATTCTCTCCTGCAGCGGCACTGGAACCCAGTCGTATCGGCATTTGCCTTTCCATTGGATACTTCCGGTGGCGCCGAGACAGGGGGGGGGGGACTTGCTGCTTGGGTAACAGCCTGTCCCTCATTACTCCCTACCCAGGCTCTGCGCACTGGGGGGGTATCACCAGCCGGGATACCAGCCAGAGCGCAGCCATAGTCCTTCGGGACTGACGGAGGCCTACCAGTAGTTGGTGCAGTAGTAGTAGTACTATTACTGCAGTTGTTTTGTTGTTTCACCGTCAGTATATTATTATTATTATTTTTTAATTGAGAATCATTTTTTGTCCCCCCTCTGTCCCCCTCCATTTACAGTGTTTACTACTGTACACGAGTACGTACTGTATTGCTTGAGAAACGCTGTTCTTCCTTTTGGCCACCTGGCGTCGATAGAAACAAACACACAGCACTTTTCTTCTTCTCTTTCCCCTAACAGTTTTTATCACGCATGTGCAGTACCTTCCACATGTTACCGCGAGGACAAATTGTTATTTTTCCAACCCGTTTTCCTTACATTTCCGTATTCGACTGATGCGTGTCTTTATTAGCCAATCAAAAGACAGAAGTTTTAGTTTGAACCAATTGGATTAAACAATATCGGAAATGCGCCGCCAAACAGACCAGAAGAGTGTACTGTCAGAGTACGGGTGGATAACCCAGATGGCGTGCAGCGTGGTTTTACAGAGGTGTGCTCCTGTGAATTGACTGAGAAAATGGGATTTATTGTAGATTAGAGTATTACTTTACAGTTTGAAAACAGTGAAAAATTGTATTATTTAATATATTAGCTGAGAAGATGGGGAAAAATAAGGTAAGAGCAATTCTAACAATATTATATTTTTATTTTCAGAGCAAAGATGAACAACGCTAAGTGCTAACAGGCTAGCTACAAGAGAATACGAGAGACTTTCCTGTAGATGTAA
This sequence comes from Plotosus lineatus, assembly GCA_024760905.1. Lineage (NCBI taxonomy): Eukaryota > Metazoa > Chordata > Actinopteri > Siluriformes > Plotosidae > Plotosus > Plotosus lineatus. Next base: position 86,818,650 of record CM045728.1, on the reverse strand, counting down.
TTATTCATTATCTTGATTAAATTATTATTATTTTACAAAAGGTTATATTAAAAAGTATTAATAATGTTTAAAGTAATAAAAATGTGCAAAAAATATTTTATATTGACAAGTTTTTTTGCTTTTGAAACTTTTGTATATTTTTGTTGAATATTTATCACATCTTTTATTGTTTTAAAGAAGACTCCATGATCTACCTGCATTGAATTGCATAACCAATTTTGGTTAAAAGTAAAATTTCATACTGAACAAAGTTTAAAGAGAAACTGAATATTTTATGTATTGTACATCCATCCTAAATTAATTGAGTCCCAGATTAATTCCTTCAGGAAACTGTGACATCAAACAGTCAGAATTAATCCAACTTCATCACTTCAGTGTGACTTTAAGGAGATTAGTAAATCTTCACATCAGCACTTTATTATGGTCTGTAATGATTATGGATACTCACCCAATCTACGTAGGGATGCACTTGCTGAGAGGAAAACTTGCATGTCAGTGTAATGTTTGTTTGCTGTTGGGTTACAATTTCCCTTCACTACAACTAGAGACTCGAACCTGTTCTAGCAGGATGTTCAAGTATCCCCCTTTCACACAGAGCTCCTGGAAAATGCCTTGCCAAGGTTGGCATGTGAGAACATGAGTTACTTGAACAGAGGACTGACCTCAACTCCACTAAACATTGGCATGAGGTAGAATGCTAACTGCCCCTGGTGGCCTCAGTGCTTGACCTGCTTGTGGATGTATAATCATAAATTCATCTAAAAAAATCTAGTGGGGTGCTTTATCAAAAGAAATTTATGTTAACAGCAAAGAGGAACCTGAAGTCCAACCAGAAAACACATGTGTTATGATCAAATGTCCATAAACTTTTTCCATGTAATGTTTCTGATTATAAAATAAAAATCATCATTGCTGTATTCTTGTCCACTAGACTAAAAACCAGAAGGCTGCACGCATAGCGGCGAACCATGTGGCTGAGGAGACCTACTCAAATGTGCCTCACTCCTTCGTTTTTCACCGTGGTCACATTGGAAAAAATGTGGATCAGCTGATGATGGATATGCGACGTGTCATGGAGCCGTACACAGCACAGTCCTTAAAGGTGTTTACTCCAAATCCGACTCTTCAGTATTGAGTTAAATGAGCTTTTCTGTATGATCGATGACGGGATGTGTTTCGTTGTTGTTGTTTTTGTTCTTTAGGTACGAAAGAAAAATATTTTGAAAGATTTTGTAACTGCAGCAGGACCTCTGGGAGTCACGCACTTCCTTGTCTTCACCAAAACGGAGAACAGTGTGAACTTGGTGAGCAGTAGTACAGCAGCAACATGTGAATAGTACTGTGTGTGGTTTATTTAGATCTTGTCGAAACATTAAATTATTGAGAGGCTGTTTTGTTCTTAAGTGCAGTTTGTGGGCTCATAAAATAAGAGTGTTTGAGGATAAAAGCCAGAACTCGTATAGCCTGGATGCATCTCTCACAAATCTAATTTCAGTAAATTTGTAGTTGTGCTGAATTTAACCAGGTCTGAGAATACCTGTGTCAATGTGCAAGTCATTTGAGCTGTTTCACCTCACAGTTAACTGGAAAGGAATCCAGGACAACATACAGAGGCAAAAGTGTATATTAAGTTTGTGGACATTTACTTGACGCATGCTGAAGCTGGGGCTTTCAAACTTGCTATGCTATTGCTGATATAGACATATCATGAAATGGTACTTTTGGTGGGAGCATCTGGACCCCTCTTTATGGTTTCTGTATTTAAAAAAAAAAAAAAAAATTAAATTCCCCCACCCATAAGGTATTGCCTTCCAAGGGCCGATAGCATGCACATGCACACGCCCCCTCTGATATGCAATGCTAGCCATCCGCCTATTTTCGAACTGCGGCGCCGTGCATATTTGGGGGATGCTCTAATACTCGGAGGGAAAGTATTATCTGTCTCCGCGTACAAATGAGCTCACAGATGCCATGATTATCTGGCAATCGCGGTGAGTGACACGGAAGTGAGCGTGTGCCCTCCCTTCCGTAAGTGTTCGGCCAATTAGCTCCCATAAACTCCCAGCTACAGATGGACCCTGCCTCCTTTTTATAGCGTTCTCTTAAAGGGTGATGTAAATCTGACCCTTTTCTTTTTTGTGATGCTTTCAGTAAGCTATCAACACTTATTTTCTTTGCAAAATTGTCTTTTATCGCTTTGAAACATCATTTAATCCCCGCCAAAAAAGCTGCAATAATTGCTTCATATATTGTTCAGAATCAATCGATCAGCTGAAATCTCCAGTGAATGCATATGAAACTCTTAAGTCTGAGATTAATGAACCTCTGAATCCAATCCAATTTCTGATGCATTAAATTCTGTGTAAATCACATGGTTTAAAAATAACTTTAATTAAGTGGACTGTTTCTCTCTCTCTCAGAGACTGGCACGACTTCCTAAAGGTCCCACCGTCCATTTCCAGGTTACAAAGGTACGCTCTGTTGCTTTTCTTTTCAAGATGATATATTTTCAGGTACATATGATGAAAGTTTAGTGTGTTGATTGTAAAGTGATGGTTTCAAAGTAAACGCACTGATGTATCTGGTCATTAAAGGTTTAATAACGCACTGAGTTTTCTTCAACTAATTTGTGTGTGTGTTCATTTTCAGTACACTCTTATTAAGGACATCATTTCTTCTTTGAAGAGGCACAGGATGCACGATCAACAGTTTACCCATCATCCACTGCTGGTGCTGAATAATTTTGGGATGGAGGGCATGCACATCAAACTGATGGCTACCATGTTTCAGAACATGTTTCCGTCCATCAATGTGCACAAGGTATTGAAATTGCAAGTCGTGTAGTGAAAGTAATAGGAGATAAAGGCATAGTCTCCTGAGATCTCCAGTGATTTCACTTGGATTCTGAGCTACCTTTTAAAAAATTTTCTTTAGTGTCACAAAATTCCAGGAATTTTCAAAAGTGGGAACGTTTCATCCGAATGGTGAGCTGTTCTGGGTGTAATCGGGGCCTGCCTTTACCCATTGTCTGCTGAAATAATCTCCAGCCTCATCACGATCCTCGTAGGAGTTGAGAGGTTCAGCAAATAAGTTTTGTATAACTTACCCCAAATTTCTCCATGAATCCGGTAGAATTTGACGTCTCTGTTTCCATGGGGTAATGGTTAGAACTATGGGCGCTGAATCCAGTGAGCTGGGTTCAAATCACACAAGAACCTGCAATTGAAGTCTGTTTGTTAGGGGGCAGCTACCATTAAAAGTTTGGCTTAAACCCCTAATCTTGGGATCTGTAATCCAGCACCCTACCGCTGGGCCACCACTTACTCTGCAGAGCCAAATTTACCTTCATTAATAAAATAACAAAATTCCAGCTTGGAATATTTCCAATGTTCCCATGAAACTTTCCTGAAAATTTACCAGAGGTTTTCCGCCTCTTTGCAACACTACTGACCTTGTTACTATTCTTTACCCATGAGTAGTAAAAATTAATTTGTCTTTTCTTTTATTAAGGTTAACCTGAATAACATAAAGAGGTGTGTGCTGGTGAATTACGATCCTGTGTCTCAAGATATAGAGTTCCGTCATTAGTAAGTAAAAATAACATTACTGTGTCTGTGTGGGGTCACATCATATACTTGGTGCACATGATGAAAGTTTTACACATGATCATTCAGTGATTGTTTTCAAAGTAAACGCACTGATGCACTGCCAATAAACGGTCACTCAATGGGTGACTGTCACACATGCACACCCTCTACTAACACTAGTTTTATTCCTTTCTTCCCTTCACCTCTGTACCCTACAGCAGTCTGAAGGTGGTCCCTGTGGGCATGAGTAAGGGTGTGAAGAAACTCTTACAGGAAAGGTTCCCAAACATGAACAATCTGGAGGACATCAGTGACCTTCTTCTGAAGTAGGTCGTGTAAAAGAAGGACTTCAGACTTCACCGTGTGGACTCCGAGTGATGCCATTGTTCTAGTTTAAATAATGTATAAAGCCAGAGTTTACTCTGGAGGAAAAGCCAGATCCTCATTTTCTTGCATGGAAATGTCCATTGATTCAGTTCGAGTTTAGAGATGAGAATTTCTCGAAAGACAAACTAATTTCCACAAAGGGAGTGAGGTGCCAGAACAGCTTAGGTTTTTGTTTTTGTGTTTGCAGTGAATTTTGCAATCAGCAGAGGATGATAAATACTGCAAACAGCCGCTTCAAACTTGTGAAAAAGCATGGCGTCATAATTTACACTAGTGCTATTGACTGTTTGGCTTTTTTGAGAATTAAATTTATCTGTGAATATGAACAGGCTTTAGTACAAATAGGAATCTGCAAGAACTAACTGACAATATACCATATTTTCGGGACTATAAGTCGCACTTTTTTCATTCTTTGTCTGAAGGTGTGACTAATACTCCACAGCGACTTATATGTGAAATTATTATATAGAATTCTGTTCGTCATCATACAGTAATTTCACATGTTTATTATTTTTACACTCAACCACAAGTGGGCAATCTAGGATTGGGTACCAGTACCTGCAGATCCACCACTGAAGGAATGTCCCCAAAAAGAAAATCCTATTCTGTGGATTACAAGCTGCAAGTAGTGAAATAATCAGCAGAAAATGGTAATCGAGCAGCAGAAAGAAAGTTTAGAGTGAACAAGAAACTTGAGAGGGACTGGCGAAAAGCGGCGATTTATTATTACTGCAATGAAGTAAACAAAAAAAAAGCTAATCACGGGCTAAAAGCTAGATGGCCACAGCTAGAGGAACGAGCTCGCACATGGGTGCTTGAGCAACGTGCTGCAGGGAGTGGCTTGTCAACAGTGCAGTTGCGTTTCCACGTCAAGGTAGTGAAATTATTACATATAATTCTGTTCGTCATAATAATAAGAGGTTATTATTACTGCAATGAAGTAAACAAAAAAAGCTAATCACGGGCTAAAAGCGAGATGGCCACAGCTAGAGGAACGAGCTTGTACATGGCAACGTGCTGCAGGGAGGGGCTTGTCAACAGTGCAGTTGCGTCTCCACATCCAGGTAGTTGTCAAGAAGATGAATAGAAATTACTTTGCGTTAGAACTTTCTTGGTGTTACCGCTTCATGCAATGCAACCACCTCTATATCAGAGCAAGGACCACAACGTCATGAACTGCCAGCAGATTTCCAAGCCAAGGTAGACAGTTTCCATGAGTTTGCGACTCATAGTCCAGTGCGACTTGTACTCCAGAGCGCCGCATAGTCCGGAAAATATGGAAGTCATAATAAAGTTGATATCTTGGTGCATACTCGATCTACATCACAATCTTATGAGTGTCACAAATGTACACGTATCCCAATTCAGTAATATCATTTTTTAGATGCAAATTTCAAACCTTGAACAATGTTAAATGTGTTGAGTGGTAAATTTAAAGTATTAAGCTTTGAAAGCTTTATCGAAGAGCAGCACCACGGAATAAAACATGAGCAATTAAATGCTTTAGTACAACACGATGCGTTCCATTCCTAGATGCGATATATAAGCCTTCAAGCGACTTCTGGATTTGACCTCAGGCCTCCTTCCAGCTGGATGTGCCTGGAACACCTCAAAAGTGGGGTGACCGTGAGGTGTCCTAATCAGATGCCTGAACCACCCCAACTAACACTTCAATCCCTCTCAAAAGCCTGGATGTCTGAGGACTTCCCTCTATTTCTAAAGGCTAGGACATTTCTCACCTCAAAATAGCACATAGTCCCAAAGGACTCATAACTAGGACACACATGTACACAACTCTAGCTAATATTATATCATTTGTGCCCTGCTGAGGACACTTAGATAAAGTCTGTTGGGTTTTTACACCCGAGCCTCATGGCTCATCAGGCCGGTGCTTATCCCTGGTTTCCATAGCGTGAAGCGACCAAGAGTTCAACTTCCCCTGGATGGGACGCTAGTCCATCGTAGGTTACCTTCCCAGTATATTTTTACTGGTACCCATTTATACTGCTGGGTGAACAGGGGCACACTTGTGGTTGAGACCTTGCCCAGGGGTCTTAGCACAGTGAGGGTTTCAGTGGGATTCAAACTCACAACCTGCCGATCGTGAGCGCAGCACCCTAACCACTACACCACCGGCCCCAACACTTAACACAGTGATGCAAATGATGACACTTTAAATCTCACTGGGTGCTCAGTGATCTTTCAAAGTAAACGCTCTGATGCATCCATGATGAAAAATCAGGAAACAGGAATCTTCTTTTGAGAAAGTTATTTCAGTCTTTGTCTCTCTCTCTCTCTCTCTCTTAGAGGTGTAAACCTTTCAGAGAGTGAAGCAGAGCAGGACGGCGAGCACAACATTACCGAGCTACCCCAGGTCTACTCCGGCCGCGGGAACATGAGAGCGCAGCAGAGCGCTGTCCGACTTACTGAGGTGAGGCTGTCAACAAGCCTCATTAGAACCATTTTATACTTTATAATGTGTGACAGGTAAAAGTTTTTATTTCTGTATGATTTGTTTTTAGATTGGCCCCAGAATGACACTGAAGTTGGTGAAGGTTGTAGAAGGCATGGGAGAGGGGAACATACTTTATCATTCTATAGGTGAGTTCTTTAAATAGGCAGGAGGTACTCTGGTCAGTGGTTCTTAAAGTGTAGCAGTATTCGTTATCCTTACAACATACATTGTGTGTAATGTGATATGTTTAAGTGATGCTTATTTTAACATAAATGACCATAAAAAAAGAACAAACCTGGGTAGTCAGTTATGTACAGATAAGGGCATTGTAAAGTATGGGAATAGTAATGTGCAGATTATGTATAAATAAGTTGTTTTTAATAGTCACTGCAAATGCTCATCTTTATATCCAAGTCGGCTCTGGAGGTGTTGCTTGAACCATTTATCTTAGCCTTTTCTGGAGAGTTCTTTAGTATACTCGCCCTGGCTTTTAATATTTGCTGAGACATGGAAAAAAAAACACCTCTTTCCCTCTCCACATGGTTGGAACAACCAATTGTAGCACATTAGTCTCCATGGGACTATCAGTATGGTACCAGTGCAGTGCTTTCTAGTTTCTTAACGGGTTGTGACAAGTAATGCGGGAGAGTTTTAAGATCTGTACATGTCTAGTAGCAATAGTAGTGCTTGAGCGTTCTCGCGTACTTGACTAAGGGCAAGGACTGGCGTTGCTTTCTGGAATTATTGATGTCATACATGATTGTTTTAAGGAGCTAGTAATGTACAAATGTACCACAGATGCCCTTCAAGACTGAATATCTTTTTGTACTGTTGTAGTCACAAAGAGTGAGAAAGAGATTCAGGAGATTCTGAAGAGGAAGGAGGCTCGTCTGAAGGAGAAAGCAGAGCGCAAGAGGAAGCAGGAGCAAAACATAAATATGAAAAAGGAAAAACGAGAGGAGAACAAGTAAGACGCTTGGGGTTTTCCACAGTTTGGTTTATTATAATTATTGTACATACTGACACCATTTGTTGGGCATTGATGATTATCATGGTCTTGTTTTTATACAGTACTTTTCTCCTTTTTATGTACGTTCCTGGAATGTGTCCACTAGGGGGCAGTGTGCCATAAAATAACATGAAATGAAAATAAAGCAAAATGGCATGAAACAAGTGCACTTGGAGTGAGTGCAAACCTCCACCAATTCAAGCAATCCCATACGAGTCAAAATGTCAATTATCTGATCTCATAGTGTTGAAGAATCCTTGAAAACATTCCTGGATCAGAATTTGATCTAGATCTCAAAAATCTAGTGAGTCTTTCCCTGGGCCCCACCTCTGGAGGAATTTTCATGAAGCCACACACAACTTTTTATATGTAATCCTTCTCTCTCTACATCTCACATACTAACCACCACTTAACCCACCCAATTCTGTATCTCTGCAGTAAGGGGACTGTTGAATAATGTACAAAGTGTGAAAGATGCTAGTTATTGATAATACAGTTTTCACAATTTTTTCTTTCTTTCAAACTTTCACACACCTTCCAGTTGTTCCTCAATCTCTTCGGATTTTGTTTGAAACTGTATACCCTACTTCTCTGTGCAACCTGTTTGTATTTATTTAACAAGCAGCACCAATATCTCTCTCTCTCTGTCTATATATATATATATATATATATATATATATATATATATATATATATAAATCTTGTTTTCCTTTCGGCTGTTCCCTTCAGGGGTTGCCACAGCAAATGATCTGCCTCCATCTCACCCTATCCTCCGCATCTTCTACTCTTACTCCAACTACCTTCATGTCCGTCTTCACCACATCCATAAATCTTCTCTTTGGTCTTCCTCTCGGCCTTCTGCCTGGTAGTTCCAACCTCAGCATCCTACTACCAATATACTCACTATCCCTCCTCTGTACGTGTCCAAACCATCTCAAGCTACTTGTCCTTCTCAAAAATTTAGCCTTAGTTAATAGCTCGTTTAGAGTACCTTTTCATGATATGCTAATTTTTTGAGATAGGAATTTTGGGTTTTCATGAGCTGTATGCCAAAATCATCAGTATTAAAACAATAAAAGACCTGAAATATCAGTTGATGTGCAATGAATCTATAATATATGAAAGTTTAATTTTTATCAGTACATTCCAGGAAAATAATGAACTTTATCACAATATGCTAATTTTTTGAGAAGGACTAGTATGTGTATATATTATTACACACACAGTGGTACCTCACCTTACGAAAGAAGTAAACCGTTGCAGAGCCTTTTTCTTAACCTGGATTTTTCGTAAATTGAACCACATTTTACATGTAAAACGTGTGATTCGTTCCAAGCCCCCCAATACTACCCCCTAAACCAAGTTTCGGGAACCTTTTTAACTAAGAGAGCCAAAAATAAAAACAAATTTTAAAATATAATCCTCTGAGAGCCATATATATATTTTAATACTGAATACAACTAAATGGAAAAAGAAATTCAACAATTTTAGAGTATAAGACTCTGAATTTATCTTAAACAACATTGTTATAACGAAGTTACTTATTAATAAGAAAAGTACTTTTTACTATTAATGCGACTTTTGGTGCTGCATGGTTTTGTTGATGGCTTTGTAGTCTGGTTGATACGTGGTGAGGTTCACCTTCATGCAGGCGTTTAGGCTTCCATCTATTACGTGACCGCAGGTTGGTCTTGATGTTTTTCATTTTTGAGAAGGTCTGCTCGCGTGCGAATGTGGAGCCAGACAGGGTCAATACGACAGGACTCGCACGCTGCAGTGTTTTTGTTATGTGACAGGAAGCGCGTCCCAAGTTTTGGCAATCAGCTGGTCTGCGGGTTGAAATTTATCCATGTCTGTCCATTTGTGTTTTGCTTGCCGGCTCTGCTTGGCTTCGTGCAAATGAGACGATCAAAAATGAGGGAAGTTTACCTCTGAATCAAAAACAACTTGCGCAAGCTGTTACATATAATCCAATAAAATTAGAGTTTCAAAGTATTCGACCCACCCACACAGTGGAGTACAGAATGGATTGGCTCTGCTGCGTGCCACAGCGACAAGTGGCATTGAAAATAGTTATAGATTAAAATGCGTGAGATTTTTTTTGTTTTGTTTGATGGCTTTTTTCTGTATTTTTATTTAAAGGACAGCGAAATTATGTATCAGTTATTCTGTTAATAAAGACCACCTGATTTATCTGAGAGCCAGATGCAGTCATCAAAAGAGCCACATCTGGCTCGTGAGCCATAGATTCCCGACCCCTGCCCTAAACCCTTTAAAAATTCTAAAAACATACCTTTTAAGACTTCCTTCTGCATCAATATCGTACCCGATGGTAGACAGGTTTGGCCATATTCCTTTGCGATATCACTCCCACCGCATGCCACGAGCCCGCTTCTTTTTTCACTCGCAACAGAAATCGTATGCGTGTGTGCGTGTGCATGTGTGTGTATGCGCGTGTGTGTGTGCGTGTGTGCATGTGTTGACCATGTCTTCTTAGCAGAGTTTTCATCTTACAAATGTTTATGGAAGGTTGACATTCGACTTGGAGGTTTTGGAGACAAAGTCAGAGAGGCTAGATTGAGATGGTTTGGACATGTACAGAGGAGGGATCGTGAGTACAGTAGGCCCTTGACTATTCGCTGTTTTGCACCCATGGTTTGAGTATTCGCTAACTGCCGAGCAATCGGCACATGATTCAAATTCGGCCAATGGCTGTCCTCCTTTCTCCTGATTGGCTGAGCTGATGTCCCACTCCCTTTTCCTCATTCGTGCACAAGTCGTCAATGAGCCTCTTTTTTGTGCGTGTTTTAATTACCAGCTAAGCTCTATGAGACCACTCAAATGCTATGCGTCTTCTCTGGCTAAGCAATAGAAAATGCTGGATGTCCCTTCTGAAGAAATAAGACTTTTCTCCTGAGAAACGACGGTTTTCTCTGAACTGTTGTATTAAAATCTTTCAATTATTATTCCAGTATAGTATCTAAGTTCATGTTTGTGTGTGAGATTTTATTTTCTGTAGCATGTTTAACAAATGATACCAAAAGGATGAACTTTATTACAGTACACTTCATGTCCTTTTACATTGAACTTAGAGTGACGTCCAAGGGCGCTGCCCAGAGGGCGATGTTGTGGAGTTCTCGGAGTCAAATTGTTTCTTTGTTCGTTTTTATTTATTTTGTTTGTTCATGTTTTGCACTGTGCTCGTCTACGACCAGTCGACTCTACTACAGTTATAAGATCAGAGTATCTTCGGGTGTGTATAACTAAGTGTGCGGGGTGCGGCTAGCAGAGCTAATATGCTATGGTAGGCAGCTCCATGCGAGCCGCACCCCTGCCAACAATAAGCCCAGGTGGGAAGGGGCCGAACAACGACTCCGGCACTTGGGATTGCAGAGGATGAAGGCCGTGTAGTCAGCTGCTGCAATCGCTTCATCGGGTGTACTCTACTCGAGCCATGTTTCACAGAAACACAGTCCTGTAGATCCCTCTGCGCTGCAATCTGAGCATGAAGCTCATCCATCTTGTTTCGCGGGGACTGAACATTTTCAAGCAGTATGGCCGGAAGTGCTAAAAAAAGACTCTGAGAACTCCGCCTGGGGTGCGATTAGCATTGAGCTCCCATAGCATATTAGGTCATGATAGAAGTTATAGCGTGCTTAGTTGCCCGACGCAAAAGCTGCTCATAGCTGTAGTAGGGTCGACCGATCATAGACAAGCATAGTGCAAAACATGAACAAACAAATTAAAACGAACAAAGAAACAATTTGACTCTGAGAACTCCAGGACGTTGCCCTCTAGGCAGTGCCATCTTGGAGAAGTCACTCCCAAGTTTAATGTAAAAGGACATGAAGCGTAATAAAGTCTATCCTTTTGGTATCATTTGTTAAACATGCTACAGAACATAAAACCTCACGCACAAATATTCTAAGAATTAACTTGGGTACTGTACTGGAATAATAATTGAAAAAGACTTTAAAACGAGTGCTTTCCAACAGTATATGCTGGAAATGTTTATATTTTATCATCAATAAAAATAAGAGTAGAAATTGAAAAGTTTTTCTTAATCATTACTATATTTTACTACATTAATACTGTATTCATGAGTAAGATTGTCTATAGAATGTGTTTAAGAAGCATATTTTAGCGCATGTAATAGACACACAGTATTTTACTTCCGGCTGTTCATTCGCGCATGTGACGTGATACATGAGGTTTTACTTCTGGGTACAAAACTTGCGGATTATCTTGATTCGGGGGAGGGCTCGGAACCGAACCCCCGCGAATGTCGAGGACCTACTGTATATTGGTTGTAGGATGCTGAGGTTGGAACTACCAGGCAGAAGGCCTAGATGAAGACCAAAGATAAGATTTATGACTGTGATAAAGGAGGACATGAAGGTAGTTGGAGTAAGAGTAGAAGATGCAGAGGATAGGGTGAGATGGAGGCAGATGATTCGCTGTAGCGAACCCTGAAGGGAACAGCTGAAAGGAAAAGATCTTTATTTATTTATTTATTTTTTTATTATACAGTGGAGCCTCGGTTCTCGAACTTAATCCGTTCCAGAAGGCTGGTCGAATTCCAAATCCGCTTTTCCCATTACAAATAATGTAAATGGTCTTAATCCGTTCCGTGGTTTTTTGAACAGAAGTTAACGGTACCGTAATTCCTACCACAGGTCGGCAAATTAAGTAAAAAAAATGAAGACAGTACACTGTTATAGTCTGTTGTGAGAGACTCTGGTATTTGCCTCGCTCTTGCTCTGGGCGTGTTGAAGAGGTGCGTGGCTGTCACACGCGGATGGAGCGCTAAACACACACACACACACACACCTGATTCCACTTAATCACGGGCTATAAAGACTAGCAGCTCGCTCCTCCCGGTGCTAGAAGATTGTCCCTCTGCCCCATGATCTCTCTGACTCTCAGCTCCGTGAGCCACCAGTTCCCACTTTAGTTTGATTTCCGTCTTTCTCCGCATCTCTAACAGTGACTACGATTTCCCTGTTCTCTAGTGACTCTGTGTCCTGCATTTTTGGAGATGAAAACAGGTGCACTTTGTTGTTCATGTACATTAATAATAATTAATTAATAATTATAAAACAAGAATAAACAAAAAGTGCATCTGAACTTCTCATACTCCTTACATAGATGGGACACGCAGACTCCTTTTTCATGTTTAGCTCTGATTTCTAGCTTCATTTCAAGAGAAATCGGTTTCCTCTTCTTGGATTCATGAACCACCTTCTTACAACCCATAAGAGAGACACTATGGGTGAGGCACAATAAAAAATAAGAGTACAGTAAAATAAGTCACTAAATCACAATCACAGAGGAGATAAATTTTTGTGTGCGTGCACGCTACGAATGCCAATCAGCCAGGAAAGGCTCCTGAGGTATTACTGTGTAAAGACAACTGAGTAAGACAGAACACAAATGCTCCCCCAAAAGAAAGCTGCAAGTAGTGCAGTATGCAGCTGAAAATGGTAATCGAGTAGCAGGAAGAACGTTTGGATTAAGTTAGAAACTTGTGAAGGACTGGTGAAAAGCAGAGGATACTCTCAGTGCAATGAAGAAAACTAAGAAACTTAATCTCGGGTTAAAAGCTAGAAGGCCAGAGCTCGGGTTCACCAATGGGTTCTTGAACAACGTGCTGCTGAAAGAGGACTGTCAACAATGCAATTACGTCTCCATGCCCAGGTAGTTGCCAAGGCAATGAATATAACTGACTTTGCAGGAGGACCTTCTTGATGTTACCGATTTATGCAGCGCAACCACCTCCGCATTAGAGCACGGACAACGATGTCACAAAAACCGAGCGTGACTATAGTAACAACTGGTCATGAGAAATCACACTTCACAGTGGTGTTGGCATGTTGTGGAGACGGATCAAAATTACTCATTTTTAAACAGAAAACCATGCTAAAAATCCAATCCCCCGCAGTTATTGTGGCTGTGAATGAGAAAGGGTGGATGGATCAAGATGTGATGAACTTTTGGCTTACAAAGTGCTACACTAAGTGTCCGGATGGCTTCTTTAGAACACTCGAAGCCCTGCTTATGATGGACAGTATGTGAGCGCACATCATGCAACAATTCAAAGATAAAGCTTTTCAACACCATCCCTGCCATCATCCCTAGAGGTGTAACCAAAGTACTATAGCCACTTGACATCGTGGTGAACAGGCGCCTTAAGACAGTTTTACGTCAGCTGTGGGAGCAGTGGATGACTGATAGAGCACAGCTTCATGGCAATGGGGAGGATGCACCATGCAACTTTCCTGGAAGTGATTGGATGGATCAACAAAGCATGGGCTTCAGTGACAACTGACACCGTACTGTTGGGTTTCAGAAAGGCTGGAATAATAACAGACTGATGCGGAGTCTGACGACAGCTGCACAGAGCAGGAAGCAGTGCACCCTCTACTTCCAGAGTTGGCGGTGTTGTTCAGAAGTGACACAGAGGATAAAAAGTTCAATGGATTTGGTGATATTTAGTGAGATTGAGAGTTTGGTAAACTAGTTGTTATTTGGGCAATAGTGTAGTTATCTTGATAACTGTTCATATGTTACGTTAACATACCACCTAGTCATGTTACATTAATAGTATAATAAACTATTCAGCTTCTTTTCCATTTTGTTATTACTGTTTCTCTCCTTTTTAGATGAAATGTTACGAGTACACTGTTATCCTGCTGCCTTGCAATAGATAGACAGACAGACATGTGGTGTTTCTGTTCATGTTTCATGTTCTATTTATCCAAGAAGTTTTAACCAACCAACATGAGTACCAGTTTCATTATTGAGTCTTCGAGGACATAAGTGTGTGTGTGTGTGTGTTCGTACAGGAAGAAGAGTCTGGAGGGCATGAAAAGGAAACGTCAGCAGGAAGGTGCTGTGTGCGATGATGAAGTGGAGGATCCTGGGATGCAGGAGGACCAGCCTGAGGCAGAGGAATCTGAGGATGAAGCAGAGTATTACAGACAGGCTGTCGGAGAGGAACCTGATGAAGGTATCGTCACTCATGCATTAGATAGCCTTTTAACCACAGACTGATAACGTTTTTGCAAAGGGTTTCTTTTTATCTGTTGTACTTATTGAGACACCGAGAAACCCTATTGAAGGTTTTTTTTTAACACCTATTGCACACACACTTGATATGACTGATATCCATATTGTGAGTTAGATCGTTCAGATGCCTGAAAAAAAAAATTGAGGCATCACAGCTCCAGCATAATGGTAAGGCAAGTCTTTTGGGTTTTTTTATTTATTTTTTTTTTATTTATTAACACCCGAGCCTAGTGGCTCATCAGGCCGGTGCTTATCTCCGGTTTCCGTAGCGTGAAGCGACCAGGAGTTCAACTCCCCCTGGATGGGACGCTAGTCCATCGCAGGTTACCTTCCCAGTATATTTTTTACTGGTACCCATTTATACTGCTGGGTGAACAGAGGCACACTTGTGGTTGAGACCTTGCCCAGTGGTCTTAGCACAGTGGGGGTCTCAGTGGGATTTGAACTCACAACCTCCCGATCATGAGCCCAGCACCCTAACCACTACGCCACCGGCCCCACAGCTCCAGCAAAATACAGACGAAGTATTTGCTTCAGAATGAGTTATAATACATGATCACAGCATGAAAATGGACAGAGTTACATAATTTTTAATATCGTCAATCAGGAAATGCTATTTTTCAGACTTTGAAATCTTTTTTGATGACCTCATGTGTCTTTGACCTTTTCACTTATGACACCAGAGCAGGTACCTGTGCACAGGGGCCTTAAATAATGAGTAAATGCTAAACATTTGGTCACCGTCTGTTGAAGGATTCAGAAGATAGTGCCCTCAAGGACATAGAGATGCACTGGTCAGACAAAAACGTCACAGTGAGCGGAGACATCATAAACAATATCTTCTACTTCTTTTCCTTTCGGCTTTTCCCTTTTTCTCCGGGGCCACCACAGCGAATCATCTGATTCTTTTGATTTGGCATAGGCTTTTACGTCAGATGCCCTTCCTGTCACAACCATTTTAGCAAGGGACAGAAACACACTGACGGCTTTGAAGCCTACTCTTTACGAAAGTCAGCAATGGTTCTTTTACATGCCTCTCACCATAGACAGTGAGGGACATAGCCCGCTTTTGATAACCCAGTTAGCTGCACTGGGGGGGACAGTGACAACATTGTGGGGACTCGAACCCCCAACCTTAGGATCGGCGATCCTGCGCCCTATCCACTAGACCACCGTTGCCATCACAGCATAAACAATATATGAGAATATTCTGCGGAGTGGGTCAAAATTGAGTTATGCATTTCTTAAATAACGGTTGGTGGTGAACATGTTCGCCTCACAGCAAGAAGGCCCTGGATTGGTATTTCTGTTTAGAATTTATTTCCTCTTCCTGCTTGTGTGGGTAGTTTGGTTTCCTTTCTCTGTTTAAAGACGTGCAAAATCTTACCCTTGGAGGGAGTGTGAATGGTTGTGTGTATGTGTGCTTGTATTTCCCCTCCATGTACACCACTCTTGACCACTCACAGCTGAAATAGCTCTATTCTTTCCACGACCCTATTAGGATTAACCGGCTCAGTAAATGAGTGAGTGAGCGCTTGAGTAGACCTCTCAAGGTTTTATAGTTTGAGGGATGACTTAGTTTTATTTTATATGGTTTAAGGATATGAAATTATATCGAAGCCAAATAGCAATAGAAATCTGACACAAAACATCCCATCGGCAGAGATACCATGTCAGTCATTCCCATCCTTATGTTTTAGTGACTGTTTGTCAAACCTATATATAATGATACAATTTGTATAATAGAAATGCTTTCCAATGATTAAACGTTTTTCATGTAATTTACTGCTATCAGGGTAAACACCAAGTTTATGATTTATTGTTGCAATTAAATTTGGGTGAGGGTGTCCCATCCACCCACCTACGTCATGGTGGCCAATCTTATCTGGAAAGGACACAGGTGATTGAAGGTTTTAGTCCATCCTCCCCCTTCACTAGCCCTCTATGGACAGACCTGTGTTTTATATTGTTTCATCACATACTAATTATCAAGAGGATGGGCTTCAATCTGCTTCTTTGTTTGTATTCT
Source organism: Plotosus lineatus (assembly GCA_024760905.1). NCBI lineage: Eukaryota > Metazoa > Chordata > Actinopteri > Siluriformes > Plotosidae > Plotosus > Plotosus lineatus. The sequence goes on along the minus strand of CM045728.1, from coordinate 86,802,115 downwards.
TTCAGACATGTTCCCCACTGCAAAGAGGAAACGAGGCCCTGGAAAGCCATCCATGCCCTTCAAGAAAAGAAAGCTCTCGACATCAAAAACATATAGTGCAGAAAAATCAAGATCCAGACCCAGCGGAAAGCCTTCCTTTAGTGCTAAAACATTTCCTGGTAGGAAGTTTGACAAGAAGAATACGAGCAAAATGACATCAGGAAATAAAAGAATTCAAGCAGGGAAGATGGCAGGAGTCAGAAGCCGGTTTGGTAAAAGGAAGGAAGGAAAGAGGTTTGGAGGAAACAAAGAAGGAAAGAGGTTTGGAGGAAACAAAGAAGGAAAGAGGTTTGGAGGAAACAAAGAAGGAAAGAGGTTTGGAGGAAACAAAGGGGAAAGATTTGGAGAAAGGAAAACCAGGCCACAAGAGTCGAAGGGAAAAGGACCAAGAGCAAAAAACAACTCTGCTTTTAAAGCAGGCCAGAAAGGAGGACAAAGAAAGGACTTTAAGAAGAAACAAGAGAGAAGGTGAAGATAAAACACGAGTCAGAATCTTTTCAGCGGTGACTGCACTAACAGAACACATCCTGTTTGTGGCCCTTTGGAGACATTTAAATACTTAAGTCTGTCTAAAGATGAGGGTTTTTATATATATATATATATATATATATATATATATATATATATATATATATATATATGTGTGTGTATGTATATACATATACTCTCACACACACAAAAAGTTGATGATTGTTTATTGCATTTATGGAAATAAATAATGGTGTATGAAATCATTGAGAATTTGATGAACCTCTATGTTGTAATAAATGTTATAGCTGGTGAGATGGAGAAAAGCACAGATACGAACATTCTATTATTATGAAGTGATCACTTATTGCCCACTATTTTTCCAGACAAAAGTTAAACGAACATTATTGCTTTGTTGTAGGCCTCTGTGTATGAGTACAGAAATGTGTGATGAGTGACATGCTCAGAAACATCTCACTTCTTTCCGAGCTGTAATAAAGTAACATTACGTCACATTGGATTACATGCAGCAAGGAGGAGATACACGGAAGATTGATGCTAGCGTTAAAAAAATGGGGAGTTGGACATGGGTAGAACAAGTACAAATCCTAATGAATATTAATATAAAAATAAATATACACTCTTAGGATTCTGCTAAAAGATATCTAATTTGTGGATTCGGGTTTTTCATTCATTTTACAACTCTCTTGTAAAATCAGTTATATAGCGTGTTACCCTTGTGTTAAGGCGTCGTCTCTGTGATCTTTGTGTTTGCACTGTTTTTGCGGACTTTTGTAACCCTAAGCAAATATGGTTGGTCAGAAGCGTAAGCCTACTAGCATGGGTGCAAGTGTCATACACAGAGATGAATTAACTATCTGCTCGGATCGGCACAATCTACCATGCATACTCAGTTAAGCAAAGAGAGTTGTAAAATGAATGAAAACCCGAATCCAGAAAAGAAAGAGAACTGTCTGCTCTGCTGGTGATTCACATCAGTGCAGGCTGAGTACTAAACAAGTTCAACGGCGCCCTTGCTCACTTGAAAGATCGCATCATAAAGAATGTTAAAGGTTATATTTGATACTGTATTTGATATTTGATGAGTGAATTTAATTAAAATGTATGTATTCGAAATTATTTTGCTTGAATTTAATTTATTTGAAATGAATGTTGATATTATTTGATATATTTTATATTATTTTACAATGTTGTGTTTATAGTAATTGATTTAGGGGTGTTTCATGAGATACAGTAATGGTATTTATGGATGTATAGTGCAGCATGAGCGTCATGTCACTGTAACAACTTGCGTTGCGTTCGGCCGTCCGGAACCAATTAAAAACGTAAGTCGGGGCGCATCTGTATCTGAAAATGTGTGTCCTCAGTTAGACGTGCCTGACATGCCTCATTGTCCAAACTGTTTTCTTTTATCAGAGCTGGGTATGTCGGCCAAACCCAAGCCTACTGGGAGTTAGCAATGCTGCTGCCTCAGAGATGAAGAAATCAAGCATTGCTTACTGAACTAGTACGTACACCGTGCAGACAAAAATGAAGTTGCACTCATGAATGTTGTTCCGTCTTTAGACTTGCTTAAAGCATGTGGTGTCAGATAACTTAAGCAACAGAGCATTTATTCACATGCAGTTTTGGGTTCATTTCTGACCGACATATTGAATTGATGAGGAGGAAATTGAACCACTCCATAAAGTCTTCTCCAGCACATCCTGAAAACTTTCAACAGGGTTAAGGCAGGGGACATCGAACGGGCGGGCACGGAAGCCCTCCGACTTTTCTCAACCCAAATAAATTTTAAGTCTACTGACATCTCAAAAATGTTTAAAATGCATATAACGGCTTATGCACCAAGCATATAGTTTCGTGGCTGCTTTTCTGGGGAATGTACCGGTACCGGTATTCCTTCTTTTTTCGTATCCGATTGAGCTGAGACATAATTGGATTGTGACTGAAATAAGTAAATCAATGGATAGGTGCACACAGAACACACCTGACATCTAAAATCTGAAAATCGGCCATGCATAGTCTCCTTGAGGGGATATATGCTCTGGTCGTTCACTAACTGCATGAAATCCCAAAATTTTCAACTTTTCAAATCGCTCTGCAGGCCTTGTAAGGTCAGACTATATAAATATCTAGTAAGTTAAATACCTGTTACTGTCAGTGATGCTATGCACGTTCTATACTGTGTGTATTAATTATTTGTATTCCTTAGGTGGCGATCACTCGAAAAGCAACCTTTACTTTTTCATACAGCTGAGCACTTGAGGATCCTCCCACAGTCCATAAACATACACAGTACACTAACTGACTGTCGGATTACGTGGCTTAGAAAATGAATGAACACTTGAGGGTTAAGGGCCTTGCCCACGGGTCCAACACTGGCAACTTGGTGGAACTAGGACTTGAACCTACTGACCGTTGGATCAGTCAGCCAGAGTCTGAACCACCTGAGCCACCACTGCCCTAATCAGAGACTAATTTTGGTACTATTTTTGCAAGTAATATGCAAGTGGTTTATTTGGATGTTTGTTGGAAAAGGAAAAAAAAAAAAAAAAAAAAGAGGTGAACCTCCTGTTGTAAATTAATCGCCTTTGTTTTTGTTTTTTCTTTCCAAATTATGCACTCAACCAATCGAGGAGATTTTTGATTACCTCAGTGATCTCAGCTTCAGCAACCCCCTGGGTATGCCTCCTCCGTGGCGAAACATGGTGGTGGTATTGCGGAAGAAGTTTAAAGTGAAGTAAAATGGAATGAAACAGTTTTAAGACTCTACGAAGGAGGAAATGCTGAAGAGGCAGTGAGCGCTGGAATGGAGCATTGACGCCATAGTGTAGCGTGAGTACAGACTTGCACTTGAGCAAACAGGACATGAAAAGGCACTGAACCTTCTGATCAGAATAGATATGAATAGTTGACCTACATGTGCACATAGAGTCTGTACGGGACCTGTCTACGTGCTACTGGTGAGCATTTCCATCATTTTAACCAAGTTGTTATTTCGGATTTTGAAAGTATGTTGGATGGCATTGTATGGAAAAAGGTTCATAGGTGTTAAATGCAAAATTTTTAGTCAGTGTTATTTTTTGTAAACATAAACATCATTGACATCAACCTTTCATTAGATCATGGGTAAGAACAATTATTTTAATTTTTACTGTGAATATTTAACTATCTGGATGCACAGCCTCCTGAAGCGATCGGTCCCACAGAGTTCAAAAATCAATGTTTATAATTTGGTGTTCTCTGTACACTAATTAGTTGTAATCTTAGCTCTTTAAAATTGAAGAAACTATAAATGATGGCTGGAACGTTCTCAACTCTGAAACATAGCAGGTTTCTGATCACAAACTTTTTAAAAGTGTTATGCTCATTGTTATATTATTTATGATTATTTAATAGCACCCCAGTGCAGCTAACTGGATTATCAAAGGCCAGCAGTGAGAGGCATTTAACAGAACCATTAACATTATTACTGATTTAATATAATGGTAAATAAATAAATTAATAAATATTAAATAAATTCTGGAAGTCAAAAGATATTGAACCATTGGGGTTTTGGAACAAATTGGATCGGAAAGCACAAAATATTTTTGACACATTTCGTTGGGCATGTAATAAAAATCAGCAGCCAGAGTGTAGAGTACATGTACTCCATTTATTCATGAATTTTTTATCATTTTATTTCATTTTTATCTTTTCTTAGTAAAAATAGATTAATCGGAAGCATATAAACCTTATGATACATATATATTTTGGAGTGGACACCTTTGGATGAACAAATGTCAACATGCTTCTGTACTTCTGTTACAGAAGGTAGTTTGAATATTTTTTACTCTGGAGTGACGGGCATGGGGGCCACGATTACATCATTTATTTATAAGTATGTATTCCTTTCTAACCAGATCATTTTTGTGACCAACATTCTTCTTTGGAAATTGTTTGTTAAGAAACTGATACCTTTTAAAGTTGGAAATGTTTTTTTGAAGCTAAAAAATTCACACGTGTCATTTTACACTAATATATATATATATAAATAATATGGTGTCCCAAAAAAATGTATAAACCCTTTAGTGGACGGAGGGGTTTTGTTGAATACCCTCAACGTTCACCAGACCTCACACCACTAGACGACTTCTTTATATATGGATGCCTAAAAGACGAATTTTACGCAATAAGACCTGCAACAGTCATTGAACGTGAATGCACGCATGTGTGCTATTCCATTGCTTCGCGTTGTCGGAGTGTCTGGACCAGAACGGACATCAGTTTGAGAACAGGCAAAACAATAGAATGATGTTTGTAAATTATTTTGCATGTTAAAAATTAAATGAATTATAATAAAGACCTAGTTTACAATTATTTAAAGTGTGTATACATTTTTGGGACACCCTGTATATTTATATATATATATTAAAATTGAAACATTAGTCGTTATTTCTAAGCGTCCATAGTGCTCGAGGTCAGGAAACTGTGAAAATATCCGTAGAAGACAGAGCATAACATCTTCAAATGTCATTTTCATTCATTCATTTTCATCCCAGCTGAGTCCAGGAGAGGTCAGAGTACACCCTGGACAGCTTGACAGGAAATCGCAGGACAGAAACATGAAATTTGCTGCACAAAACTCCTCTTTTCGGTTAAGATTAGCTTTAAAAGCACTTTTTTTTCACAGCATATCAGTGATTTGTAAGGTATCTGAAACTATTAGGCTCAGTTGCCCCGATCAGCCCCTAAACACACGGGATGCAGAAATTGTTAATTTGAAATAAACCCTGGTGGTTCTGGGTTTCTTTTCTTTTCTTTGAATGGTTGTATCTCAGGGGAATTGAAGAAAAAGGGAAGCACTGGGATGTAGTGGTTTGGGTGCTGTGCTCAAGATCGGGAGGTTGTGTATTCAGATCCCAGTTAGACCCTCACTGTGCTAAGACCCCTGGGCAAGGTCTTAACCACAAGTGTGCCTCTGTTCACCCAGCAGTATAAATGGGTACCAGTAAAATATACTGGGAAGGTAGCATGCGATGGACTAGTGTCCCATCCAGGAGGAGTTGGACTCCTGGTCGCTTCACGCTATGGAAACCGGGGATAAGCACAGGCCTGATGAGCCACTAGGCTCGGGTGTAAAAAGCCCAACGGACTTTACCTTTACCTTTTTTAAGGAGAACAATCACATAGACAGGATTGTCACAAAAATTTCCAGCAATTACTATTGAATTGAGTATACAAGGAATAACAAAAAAGAACCATAAGCTGAAAACAGTAAAATAATGGGGATAGTTAGAATGCATGACATGCTACACAGAGTGCTGTAGTGATTACAAAAAAAAAGGGTATACTATGAGGCTGCGTCAGTAGCCTAACGAGACGGTGAAGCAGTCGAGGCGATGTGCAGCAGTGCTTTGTACTGTAGGCCCAAGGTGCACGGAGCACAGGGGGTGGGTGTGGGAGCGGTTCCCCCCTCCAGAGGGAAATTTTATACAATTTCAATGCTATAGATGCCATTTGGTGACTATTTGCAGCATGTAATATAAAATACATAGTATAGAAACTACATAAAATTTTACCTACAGTATACAAGTAGTTGTTGCCATCTGTCTGAGAGCAACAGTTTTATATACTGAGGCCAAACTAAAAACCTAAAATGTAAAGAAACAGAAGATAATTTGAAATACTTACAGCTTTTAATTACACAAAGATTGAATATATAATATTATTGTAAAATAACATAAGTGTAGCTTTACAGCACATCATACATACATGGTCCATGCCAAACTTGAACTGTTCTAGTCTGCACTTAACTGGCTGTACCCCTAACTCCTGATGTTCTCATAAACATGGAACATACACAATGTGATATTAGTAAAAACAACATGAAATAAAGTAGGACAACTACAAGATGTTCATGTAGTACTATTATACTGAATCAAGTATTGCTTAATGTTTCTATCATTAAAATTATGCACTTTGTATTTTATAAATGTAATATTTAATAGGCTATTGACATTCAGGAAATGCATAACTACAAAGTCATTATAATAAAAATTCTGAACATCAGAAAAAAAAAACCTACCTATGAAAATGTAATGTTTTAAACTTTGGCACAAACATTAACACTGAAATAGAACTGCATATTGAGCAAGATAAGCTATTTAAACATATTAAATATACATAAACATTAGAATAGTATTAGTGCATCTTGTGCTTTTATTAGCATATTGTGAAGCCTTAATCATTAATTCATGCATATAAAATTTTTAAGGCGGGATTAAAGGTGGAGCATCATCCGTGCATGCGCAGAACTGTATCATGCTCAACTGGATCTCATCAGACCTGTGACCCTATGAGCAGTAAATTGATCTATTTATATATAACAATATTAACATTAAGTGTACTGTATATATTCATGCCATCATAGCAATGCGCATAGGTCTGCAGGGCCACTCAGTGACACCGACGTCTCAGGAAAGTCTGTCAAACTTTAGAACTTTACAATAAAAACATGCATGCAATATCATTTATCATATAAATCAAATTAATATGATCATTATGCTGGAGAGAAGTGGAATGTAATTTACAGAAATTTGGAAATGATTTGGAGCATGTTGTGTGCCATCATATTTTTCAGAGTCGACAGAGATATTATTGTCGCTTCCTTCTTTTGTTCATTTTAAAATAGATGTTTATAAGCGAAAATATAGATGTAGTAGGTCAGTAAATTTCTTATCAATTAGCAAAATGAAT
>CM045728.1:86762349-86789849 GCA_024760905.1 Plotosus lineatus | reverse complement strand
CACACAATAATTCAATTTGCATAAAAATATTAACTATCTGCCAGCCAAAAAGAAAAAAGGTTGCACATTAATATTGTTCATATTGTGCATTTAGCCTTGATCACAGCATATAATCGATTTGGCTGTTGCGCCAGTTTGTGAGGTTGAGGTTAGAAACATTAATGTGGCAGTTATAATAAAGCCCCTCAATGACCTGAATGTACTGAATGAGCATTTTCACATCAATGGACTTCTTTCTTTCCTGATCATATGGACATAAAATGGAGACTCAAATAATGAAAGAGTGAGTCAGGAAGCACGAGGAATCATTTTTACGTATTTATTGGCACCCCAGAGTCCCAACCTTAACACTGTTGAAAGTATTCAGGATGTGTTGGAGAAGACTTTATGGAGTGATTCAATTTTTCTCTCATGAATTTAAGATGTCAGTGTGAAATGAACCTAACACTGAATGGAAATAAATGTTATGTAGCTTAGGTTTTTTGAAACAATGGCTTAATGATTGATGATGTAAGAAAGAATAAAGGCAGAACAACAGGAGATTATTATGTGTGACCTTTTCTTTTTTGGCAAGAAAGTATATATTACTGCTGTCTTTCTTAATTTTGGGGAAACATGTTAGAATGTTGTATACTATTAAGCATATTATTTTACATCTTTTATATGTATCACTTACTAATCATGGTCAGGGGTAAGCAGTAATGAGGGTCTGGAGGCAAAGCTTGTGTTGCTGTTTTTTGGCGGGTTGCTTTTTTAGAGTGAAATGTGAAAGGAAACATTTTCAAATTAATAACTATAAAATAAAAAATTCATGAATAATGTCCATGTAAATAACAACTTCTGAACACATTTTTATTGGTATATCGTTTGAAGTAACTGAAATTGTGATTGTCAAATAATACTATACGGATAACCATATCATATGAATAATCTCTACTTGTACATTTCTTTTTTTTACAGGAGAAACCACAAAATGACAATGAACATTAGCAACAAAAATTGCAGCAATACATTTCAAAGGCAACACTTGCCCCCTATCTATGGGGTGGAGATGTGCGTGGCCCTGGCAGGGAACATACTAGCCCTGTGGCTGCTTGTGACTAAGGAGAGGAAGAACTGGCACACCGGAGTGGTGTTCTCCTGTAACCTGATCGTCAGTGACATCTTTTACGCCCTCACACTGCCCCTTTTTATCGACTACTATTCAAAAGGAAGGGTTTGGATATTTGGTGATGCTACATGTAAAATCGAACGCTTTCTGTTCAACTGCAATCTCTACGTCAGCATTTACTTCATCATGTGCATCAGTGTTAATAGATACCTGGCTATCGTGTACCCCTTCTACACACGTAATCACATTCGCCCAAAGCATGCCAAGATCATCAGTGTGCTCGTCTGGATCTTTGTGGCAAGCATTTCATCTCCAGTACTTTATTATTCGGGTTTAAAGTCACATGATACTATAGTAGAAGACGACGATGATGAAAAGTTCACCTGTTCCTTATTTCCCAACCAGAAAACCAAACATGTTAACTACAGGGTGTTTATGGCTGTTGTTGGCTGTTTGGTCCCGTTTATAATTACCTTTTCATCATATTTCAGTATTTTGAGGGTAGTTTTTAAAAATGCAAACATCACCTTGGCAGAAAAGAAAAAAGTGTCATTGATTGTGGGTTTAGCCTGTATTCTGTACACTGTATCTTTTATCCCCTATCATATTCTACAAATATGGACCTTTAAACTGAGAGAAGAAAATCGACGTGATTGTGATGTACATAAAGGATTCCAAGTGTCTAAGGCATTAGCCTGCCTGAACATGTGCCTCCATCCCATCCTGTACATGGCAGTGTTTGACAGTATCACGGCAGTGTGTTGTAGACAGCGCTCAAGCGTATGAAGTGTACAAATATCCACAGTTGGAGAGCAATTTTTGATAAACTCAATTGAAATCCACAGACTGAAATTGCACAATAATTGTTTTCCTGTAATGCTTGCATGTATGTTTGGGGTCATTATAATGTTGATCTATGATATATATATATATATATATATATATATATATATATATATATATATATATATATATATACATATATATATATATATATATATATATATATATATTAATGTAGTGTATTTTTTGGCCTTATAGTAAGAGCAAATAATTCATTCACTCAAGCCCACCAATCTCTCACAAGGCCAATTCACACACAACCATTCACATCCTGGGGCAATTTGGAACAGCCAGTTAGCTTAATAATGCATATGACTTTAAACTGTGGAAGGAAACACACACAAGCACGGGGAGCACATGTAAATTCCACACAGAAGCGCTCTCACCAAGCCTGGAACTTAAATCCAGGACCCTTTTTGTTATGAGAGGACATGCCAGTTATTCTGCCACTCTGCTACCTGGCAAACAATCTTTAAACTCATACACATAAACACAAGACTGGAAAAAACCCTGACATGACGTGCCTTTGGTGGCTGGAATATTACCATGGACTAAAATCCTCCATTACAATTATCGGTGTTAAATATTGTCTCTCAACTTGCTCCAACAAATGAAATTGTATCTCAAAAACATTCTCAGCTGACTCTGGGCGAGAGCAGAGTACACCCTGGACAGCTTGCCAGGCCATTGCAGGGTAGAAACACATTGGCTATGCAACCTACTCTTCACGAAAGTCAGCAATGGTCTTTTATATACCTTACACCATAGACAGTGAGAGACATGGCTGACCTTTGATAGCACAGTTAGCTGCACCGGGTGGGGGTGGGGGTGAGGGGGGGCAGCACTGTATGAGATTTGAGATGAGATTTCCTTTCGGCTTTTTCCCTTTATCAGGGGTCGCCACAGCGAATAATTCGCACGTTTGATTTTTGGCATAGGTTTTTACGTCGGATGCCCTTCCTGACACAACCCTTTAGCAAGGGACAGAAACACGCTGACGGCTTTGCATCCGACTCTTCACGAAAGTCAGCAATGGTTTTTTACAGTCCTCTCACTATAGACAGTGAAAGACATGGCCTGCCATTGATAACCCAGTTAGCTGCACTCAGGAGACAGTGACAACCTATGGTGAGTGGGGCTTGGACCCCCAACCTCAAGATCAGCCATCCAGCACCCTGTACCACTCGACCACCACTGCCCCCAGGGATAGCACTGTATATAAGTATATAACAGTGGTGAGGTTGAAATGTACTGCATAATACAGTGTCTGCTCTTATTTTACTGGAATCAAATTAAAGACTTATTTTGTAATTGTATGAATGATATGCTGTGGAAAAAATAGATTAACATTTCCAGAGCATCAGATGTATCATAGAGTGAGGGTACTCTTTATACAATCACATACTAGTAGATACCAAAGGTAAGCTAGTGTTGAACCTAAATACTAGTCCTTCTCAAAAAATTAGCATATTGTGATAAAGTTCATTAGTTTCTATAATGTACTGATAAAAAAATTAAACTTTCATATATTTTAGATTCATTGCACACCAACTGAAATATTTCAGGTCTTTTATTGTTTTCATATTGATAATTTTGTTATACAGATCATGAAAACCCAAAATTCCTATCTCAAAAAAATTAGCATACATGTCATCCGACCAATAAAAAAAAAAAGTGTTTTTAATACAAAAAAAAAAGTCAACCTTCAAATAATTATGTTCAGTTATGCACTCAATACTTGGTCGGGAATCCTTTTGCAGAAATGACTGCTTCAATGCGGCGTGGCATGGAGGCAATCAGCCTGTGGCACTGCTGAGGTGTTATGGAGGCCCAGGATGCTTCGATAGCGGCCTTAAGCTCATCCACAGTGTTGGGTCTGGTGTCTCTCAACTTTCTCTTCACAATATCCCACAGATTCTCTATGGGGTTCAGGTCAGGAGAGTTGGCAGGCCAATTGAGCACAGTAATACCATGGTCAGTAAAACATTTAGCAGTGGTTTTGGCACTGTGAGCAGGTGCCAGGTCGTGCTGAAAAATGAAATCTTCATCTCCATAAAGCTTTTCAGCAGATGGAAGCATGAAGTGCTCCAAAATCTCCTGATAGCTAGCTGCATTGACCCTGCCCTTGATAAAACACAGTGGACCAACACCAGCAGCTGACATGGCACCCCAGACCATCACTGACTGTGGGTACTTGACACTGGACTGGACTTCAGGCATTTTGGCATTTCCTTCTCCCCAGTCTTCCTCCAGACTCTGGCACCTTGATTTCCGAATGACATGCAAAATTTGCTTTCATCCGAAAAAAGTACTTTGGACCACTGAGCAACAGTCCAGTGCTGCTTCTCTGTAGCCCAGGTCAGGCGCTTCCGCCGCTGTTTCTGGTTCAAAAGTGGCTTGACCTGGGGAATGCGGCACCTGTAGCCCAGTCCACTGCTTGCACAGGTCCCCCAAGGTCTGGAATCGGCCCTTCTCCACAATCTTCCTCAGGGTCCGGTCACCTCTTCTGGTTGTGCAGCGTTTTTTGCCACACTTTTTCCTTCCCACAGTACTTGAGGGTGTCAATGATGGCCTTCTGGACAGCAGTCAGGTCGGCAGTCTTACCCATGATTGTGGTTTTGAGTAATGAACCAGGCTGGGAGTTTTTAAAAGCCTCAGGAATCTTTTGCAGGTGTTTAGAGTTAATTGGTTGATTCAGATGATTAGGTTAATAGCTCGTTTAGAGTACCTTTTCATGATATGCTAATTTTTTGAGATAGGAATTTTGGGTTTTCATGAGCTGTATGCCAAAATCATCAGTATTAAAACAATAAAAGACCTGAAATATTTCAGTTGGTGTGCAATGAATCTAAAATATATGAAAGTTTAATTTTTATCAGTACATTATAGAAAATAATGAACTTTATCACAATATGCTAATTTTTTGAGAAGGACTAATATGTCACCACAGTAACGCCAACCCATAATTCTCTTATGCCACATTAAAGTAATGTACAGCATGTAAAATATCATGAGACAATATAATTTTATTTTAAATAGACATTGCAAAGGATCACATTGTTGTACCGTGGTAATCACAGTTGCCTCATGGTAAGCAATATTCTGGGTTGAACTTTCAGCTAAGGGTCTTTCTATATGAAGATTGTACTGTTCTGTTTTCTTTCCAAAGACATGCACATTAGGTCAACTAGATACTCTGAATTATGTTGTTATTAATTGTAAGAACTGATGGTTATCTGCTTCTTTGTTTATATTCTTTCAGATATACTTCCCATGAGAAATGTGGGCGATACAGTTCAGTACCATATCACTCACAATTTTCAAGTGATGAAAAATTGTTTGCATCAGAAATTGTTAAGAAAAATTAAGATCTAGCGCTACTGTCAAGGCTTCTTATAGTTCTGTACTAGTATATGTAATCATGGGCATCTGTATGTACCATAACAGGGGGCCGATCGCACTTTTCCTCCGAGTGTTAGGCCACTTTTGAAAATTCATGCACAACAGTTTTTAAAGTTGTGAGTGACAATATTACACGTAAGGGAGTAGGTACTGTATGTGCTTGCTTTCACCACGCTAGGCATAACTGGGAGTCTAGACGGGTGAGAATAGGCAATGATTAAATTAGAGGGAAAATGTTTCTTCACCTCACAGTAGAGAACGGTTTAATTGTGACTGTTTCCTCTGTGTGTAGTGTGTAGTGTGTGTGTGTGTGCGCGCGCGCGCACAGATATTGTGTCGGTTTCTGTGATGGGGTGGCAGATTATAAGTGTGTGTGTGTGTGTGTGTGTGTGTGTGTGTGTGTGTGTGTGTGTGTGTGTGTGTGGGGTCTGGTGAGGTGCCTTTAATACTTCTTGTCACACAGTATAATACAGTACTGAATGGTCCACTGTGGTATTCGATAGGCCTGTTAAGTCTAAAGTGGTGCTGATGGACCTTTTATTATTGAAACTTGTAAAATCAATACCTAATTATCCTCTCATTTTAAAATAAAGCATTTAACAGCATTTTAAATATGGTGATATTATTACCTTTTAAAACAATTGCAGCAGGTTAAAGAAAATCAGAATGTGTGAGCAAAGAGTGAATATTCTGAATGGTTTACCACAGCAAAAATGGATGACTGAGATATCTTTAATAAGCTCAACATCACTGCTAGGTTGAAAAATACCCCACCAAAATGAAGTATGTATATTAATTCATTTTCTGGAACTGCTTAATCCCAATTAGGGTCGAGGGAGGCTGGCGTCCATCTCGGCTGTCTCTAGGCAGAGTACACCCTGGACAGCTCACCAGGCCATCGCAGGGCGGAAACACGCATATGGCTTTGTAGCTACTCTTGTCGAAAGTCAGCAACGGTTCTTTTACATGTCTCTTACCATACATAGTGAGAGACATGGCCGGCCTTTGATAACCCAGTTGACTGCACTGAGGGGGACAGTGACAATCCGTGGAGAGTGAGGCTTGAACCCCCAAGCTTAGGATCAGTGATTCAGATTCATTTAATCAGCTAAACCGTACAAGGAGACTATATGGCTGGTAGTTTTTAATTTCTTTTTTTTATCACTAAAATATAATTTGATATCATGAACTTACAACAAGAAGTAGACAAGGCATTCATTTTTCCCTTGCACATTACAGTGCAGTAAAATTCTTTTATATTGTAACTTGCTATCAAGTAAATTACTGGCTCATAATACAGCGTCCCTGAAACAGAAAGGTGTTTGAGACTCTCACTAGTGGCAGCTAGCAGTGTAGATCAGCAATCGGAGTTGTAACCACTGCAACCCACTACATGCCATGATATTTATAGTTTTCAGGTTTTAGATTCCCCCAATGCAGCTAACCAAAGGACAGCCATGTCTCTCAGTGTCTGCTGAGAGGCACGTGAAAGAATCATTGCTGTTGTTCATAAAGAGTAATCCATTTGAATTGCTGTCAGCGTGTTTCTGTCCTGCAATGGCCTGGCAAGCTGTCCAGGGTGTATTCCCAGAGCTGGCTTAGATGGGAGCCAGCCACGATCCTAATTAGTGTAAAGAGTTTCAGAAAGTAAGCAATGGAAGCTTCAGAAAACAAATGAAAGGGATTTTAAATAGCATATAAAATGGTAATCACAGTGAGATCACAACTGTAATTTATATTAGTCACTTTATGTGGTTTAGCAGCAGTGGCGGTCTATGGATAGGTGGTCACTGTCCCCCCAGTGCAGCTAACTGGGTTACCAAAGGCGGGCCATGACTCTCACTGTCTATGGTGTGAAGCATGTAAAAGAACCATTGCTGACTTTCGTAAAGAGTAGGCTGCAAAGCCGTCAGCATGTTTCTGTCCCTTGCTAAAGGGTTGTGACAGGAAGGGCATCCGACGTGAAAACCTCTGCCAAATCAAACCTGCGAATGATTCGCTGTGGCGACCCTCGAGAACGGGAAAAAGCCGAAAAGAAATATCTGATATCTGCCTGTCTATGATACACACACACATATTTTATATATATATATATATATATTATAAATAACACTAGTGATTACTCCCTATCTTTCTGTGACCAGACTACAGAAATGTAGCCGAATGTTAATACTGTCTCTTCTTGGCTAATAAATATTTCAATCTCAGGGATCCAATTTGAATATCAGGAATGAAGAAAGGGATCTGTAGGGTGACATGATCAGAAAAACAGCAGTATAGGATCTGGGAAGCTCCATGGCATTGACGAAACCTTGAACATATCAGAATTTGTTGTGTTGCTACCCTAGTTTGACGACTCCTACAATATGCTCCTTAGGCTTGACCTAGTTGACATAACTGACAATTTCTTTACTATCCTCCCCAACAACATATGCATTAACCTGAACAAGAACTGAAGTTTGGACATGTAGTGTTAATGAGCTCTCAACCAAAACATAAAAAGAATGAATGGCACTTATCGTGCATATCTTCTTCTTTTCCTTTCGGCTGTTCCCTTCAGGGGTCGCCACAGCAAATGATCTGCCTCCATCTCTCCCTATCCTCTGCATCTTCTACTCTTACTCCAACGACCTTCATGTCCGCCTTCACTGCATCCATAAATCTTCTCTTTGGTCTTCCTCTGGGCCTTTTGCCTGGTAGTTCCAACCTCAGCATCCTACTACCAATATACTCACTATCCCTCCTCTGTACATGTCCAAACCATCTCAATCTAGCCTCTCTGACTTTGTCTCCAAAACATCTAACATGTGCTGTCCCTCTGATGTACTCATTTCTGATCCTATCCATCCTCGTTACTCCCAAAGAGAACCTCAACATTTTCATCTCTGCTACCTCCAACTCTGACTCCTGTCTTTTCCCCAGGGCCACTGTCGCTAAACCATACAACATTGCTGGCCTCATCACCGTCTTGTACACTTTTCCCTTCATTCTTGCCGATACTCTCCTATCACACATCACACCGGACACTTTTCTCCATCCATTCCAACCTGCCTGCACGCGCTTCTTCACCTCTTTTCCACACTCTCCATTGCTCTGGATTGTTGAGCCTAAGTACTTAAAATCCTCCACCTTCTTTATCTCTGCCCCTGTAACCTCAAAGTTCCTCTTGGGTCCTTGTCGTTCACACACATGTATTCTGTCTTACTAAGACTAACCTTCAATCCCCTCCTTTCCAGGGCATACCTCCACCTCTCTAGATTTTCCTCCACTTGGTCTCTGCTCTCACTACAGATCACAATGTCATCTGCAAACATCATAGTCCATGGAGATTCTTGTCTAACCTCATCTGTTAGCCTGTCCATCACCATAGCAAACAAGAAGGGGCTGAGAGCTGACCCTTGATGTAGTCCCACCTCCACCTTGAACTCTTCTGTCACACCGACAGCACACCTCACCACTGTCTTACATCTATCATACATGTCCTGCACCACTCTAACATACTTCTCTGTCACTCCAGACTTCCTCATACAATACCACAGTTCTTCTCTCGGCACCCTGTCATATGCTTTCTCCAGATCCACAAAGGCACAATGCAGCTCCTTCTGACCTTCTCTGTACTTCTCTATTAACATCCTCAAAGCAAACACTGCATCTGTGGTGCTCTTTCTTGGCATGAAACCAAACTGTTGTTCACAAATGCTGACCTCTGCCCTTAGTCTTGCTTCCACTATTCTTTCCCATAGCTTCATTGTATGGCTCATCAACTTTATCCCTCTGTAGTTGCCACAACTCTGTACATCGCCCTTGTTCTTAAAAATGGGCACAAGCACACTTCTCCTCCATTCCTCTGGCATCTGCTCACTTTCTAAGACCTTGTTGAATATTCTTGTCAGAAAATCTACTGCTACCTCCCTAGACACTTCCATACCTCAACTGGTATGTCATCAGGGCCAACTGCCTTTCCACTCTTCATCCTCTTCAATGCCCTCCTCACTTCTCCCTTACTAATCTTTGCTACTTCCTGCTCCTCAACGGTCACCCCTTCTACTCTTTTTCTCTCTCATTTTCCTCATTCATCAGCTCTTCAAAGTACTCTTTCCATCTTCCCAGCACACTTCTGTCATCAGTCAATACATTTCCCTCTCTGTCCTTTATCACTCTAACTTGCTGCACGTCTTTCCCATCTCTATTTCTCTGCTGTGCTAACCTGTATAGATCATTTTCTCCCTCCTTACTGTTCAACCTATCATACAAGTCATCATACGCCCTCTGTTTGGCCTTTGACACTGCTACCTTCGCCTTACGCTGTGTCTCCCTGTACTCCTGTTTACTCTCTTCGGTCCTCTCAATGTCCCACTTCTTCTTGGCTAACCTCTTCTTTTGTACACACTCCTGCACTTCCTCATTCCACCACCAAGTTTCCTTATCTACTTTCCTTCCAGAGGACACACCAAATACTCTCCTACCGGTCTCCCTGATCACATTGGCTGTGGTTGTCCAGTCCTCTGGAAGCACTTCCTGACTACCCAAAGCCTGTTTCAACTCCTCCTTGAAGACAACACGACACTCTTCCTTTTTCAGCTTCCACCACTTTGTCTTCTGCTCTACCTTTGCCTTTTTCACCTTTCTCACCATCAGTGTCATCCTGCACACCACCATCCTATGCTGTTTGGCAACACTCTCACCCACTACTACTTTGCAGTCTTCCTTCAAATTACATCGCCTACACAAGATGTAGTCTACCTGTGTGCTCTTACCTCCGCTTTCATAAGTCACCCTATGCTTCTGTTTCTTCTGGAAGAAAGTATTCACCACAGCCATTTCCATCCTTTTTGCAAAATCGATCAACATCTGTCCTTCTGTGTTCCTGTCCTGGATACCAAACCTGCCCATCACTTCCTCGTCCCCTCTGTTGCCTGCACCAACATGTCCATTGAAGTCTGCTCCAATGACCACTCTTTCACCTCTGGGGGTACTCTGCATCACTTCATCTAACTCACTCCAGAATCTCTCCTTCTCTTCTAGCTTACATCCTGCCTGTGGGGCATAAGCACTAACAACATTGACTATCACGCCTTCAATTTCTAACTTGAGACTCATCACTCTGTCTGACACTCTTTTCACTTCTAGAACATTCCTGACAAACCCCTCCTTCAAGATGACTCCTACTCCATTTCTCTTCCCATCCACACCATTATAAAACAGTTTAAACCCTGCTCCTAAGCTTTTAGCCTTTCTACCTTTCCACCTTGTCTCCTGAACACACAGTATGTCCACCTTCCTCCTCTGCATCATGTCAGCCAGCTCCCTATCTTTTCCTTGCATATGGCTATTGTTAAACATCTTGTGTAGTTGGAACCTGCATTAGTTCCACTGAGGTGTAATGTTACAGATTGTAACTACAGGGATCCCTCACTTTCACAGTTAATTGGGACAGAGATCCCCTTGCGACCACCGAATTCTACGAAGTAGGATCAACCCCCTCCCACTGATGTATCTATCTAGTGCCTGAGTCGTAGAACGACCATTGGCAACCCGCCATGAAGGATAACGCCCTGGTTATCATCTTCATGGAGGTTTTCTTGGCAGGATTAGTGCAGTGGTTTGCCATTGCCTTCTGCACCAAGCGAACCTATGGGCAATTTAGAACTGCCAATTAACCTACTGTGCATCTCTTTGGATTGTGGGAGGAAACCAGAGCACCTGGAGGAAACCCACGCAAGCACGGGGAGAACATGCAAGCTCCACACAGAAACGCCCAGGCCGGGAATCGAACCCAGGCCTTCTTGCTGTGAGGCGGACGTGCTAACCACTACGCCACCGTGCCACCCCACTGATGTATACGTACATGTATATGTGTATATAATATCAATATATACATATTCAATGCTTATAATATCAATCAAACTTGAAAAACTAATGCATAAAATGTAAATAAAATATAAATGCACACAGATGCATGTGCACGCACTCAGATGCGCACCTCTCATAAAAATGTAAATAGTTTTGATGGGAGGTTTTGGGTTGTTTTTTGTTTGCCGCGGGGTTTTTTTTTTTCTTTCCATAATTGGCCTTGTTTTGTGGCATTTTCATGAACATTTTCCCCAATTCTTCCTTAATTTTCTTATTTTTTAATTCGATGAAAATTTAAAAAAAAAAAAAAAAACACGATGTACTGAAGCCGCATGAATTGTTCACTGCACGAAGTAGCAAGGGATCCCTGTATTTTCAAATAACCTTTTAAGCCACATGGATCCTATTTTCTGCAGTGTGTTGCTTTAATAGAATCGAAAAGAACCTACCTATTTACATAGTCAACAAAAATCGCTATAGGAACAATCATTACTGAGTTAAAACATAAACCAACAACTACGCAAGAGTGGTTTCACTAACAGAGCACATCCCTGTAGTGGCAACATAACAAAACATTGTAGTCTGATGAATTATTGAGATGCTCTGCCAGTTGTGACTGTATGAAGATGCTTAAAGATACAGTGCTTCAAAATATGCTTAATATACTTAGAATTACACAGCCGCAGTAGTGGCTCAATGGTTTAGGTCCTGAGCTAATGATCCAAACGTTGAGGATTCAAGCTCCAGTACAACCAAGTATGGCCCTTAACCCTTAATTGCTCAGTTGTAAAAAATGATAAATATAAGTCGCTCTGGATAACGGAGTCTGTAAGATGCTGTACATGTACTTGTGCCATGGGTGCATGTTCACACGTATGATAAACACAAGATTAAGGACACAGTGCTGAGTAGTAGCAGATTAGTAGCCTAGTAACAGATAATATACTATTTTAACCAGAACTGTCTCAGTGATTATGTCTGTCGTCCTTTCGGCTTTTTCCCTTTTACTCGGGAGTCGCCACAGCGAACCATTTGATTCGCACGTTTGATTTGGCAGAGGTTTTTACGTCGGATGCCCTTCCTGTCACAACCCCTTTTAGCAAGGGACAGAAACACGCTGACGACTTTGCAGCTACTCTTTACGAAAGTCAGCAATGGTTCTTTTACATGCCTCTCACCATAGACAGTGACAGACATGGCCCGCCTTTGATAACCCAGTTAGCTGCACTGGGGGGGGGGGGGGGGGGGGGACAGTGACAACCCTGTGGAGAGTGGGACTCGAACCCCCAACCTTTGGATCAGCGATCCAGCGCCCTATACCACTAGACCACCACTGCCCCATCAGGTGGAAAGGTCTAAATACTGAGTCAAATATCTAATAGCTGTGAGTCCAAATGGTTTTGGGCACGTGTTCATCACACCATGACATCTATATGACCTTGTTGGACATACCATTCTAAAGCCATGAGAAGTACTATGGCCTCCTTTGTATCTGTAATAGGCTATACCTTTCATTCATTCATTAATTTTCTGAACCACTTAATCTTAATTAGGGTCATGGGGAGGCTGGCGCCCATCTCAGTCAACTCTGCGCAAGGGCAAGGTACACCCTGGACAGCTCCCCAGGCCATTGCAGGGCCAACACAACCATTCACACACACACACAGCCATTTTGTGCATGTTTTTGGACTGTGGGAGGAAACTGGAGAACCTGGAGGCAACCGACACAAACAAAGGTAGAACATGCAAACTTCACACAGAAACGCCCGAGCTGGGAATCAAACCCAGGACCTTCTTGCTGTGAGGCGGATGGGCTAATGACTATGCCACTATGCCACCATGCCACCAGGTATACCTTTTAAAAGAATATTTACACCATGTTTGTGGGAATTCATGCCCATTCATCCTAAGGAGGATACGTGATATCAGGAACTGATATTGGACAAAAATTCATTCATTCATTTTCTGAACCACTTAATTCTAATTAGGGTCGCGGAAAGGTTGGCACCCATCTCAGCCGACTCTGAGGGGGGAAGAGTACACCCTGGACAGCTCGCCATGCTGACAGCTATG
Source organism: Plotosus lineatus (assembly GCA_024760905.1). NCBI lineage: Eukaryota > Metazoa > Chordata > Actinopteri > Siluriformes > Plotosidae > Plotosus > Plotosus lineatus. The sequence goes on along the minus strand of CM045728.1, from coordinate 86,776,567 downwards.
CAGCCTACTCTTTACAAAAGTCAGCAACGGTTCTTTTACAGCCTCTCACCATAGACATTGAGAAACATGGCAGGCCTTTGATAACCCAGTTAGCTGCACTGGGGGGGACAGTGACAACTCGTTCAGGGTGGGGTGTGAACCCTCAACCTTGGGATCAGTGGTTCAGCACCTTACCACCAGGCCACCCCTGCCCCATATTGGACAAAAAAAACCCTCTGGTGTTATGTAGTGCTAGAGGTAGAACACTTTCTACTTCAAAACTGCAAACCCGAGCAGTAAGTTTAGATTTTGTTTTATTTTAATCATGCGTAGCAGTAAAGGATCCTGGAGTGATTATTGACGCTGGTCTTTCATTTGAAACTCATGAAGATAATATTACTCGGCTAACCTTCCTTCATCCCAGGAATATTGTTAAAATAAGAAATATGGTGTCACTGCATGATGCGGAAAACCTTGTTCGTGCTATTGTTACTTCAAAGTTAGATGATTGTAATATATTACTGGCTGGATATTCCAATAGGTGCATAAACAAGCCCCAGTTAGTTCAGAATGTAGCAGTAAGCGTCCTACCAGAGGACACAAGCATATCACCCCGATCTTATTTACGCTGCACTGGCTCCCAGTTAAATTTTAAATCAAATATAAAATATTACTTTTAACCTGTAAAGCACTTAATAGTTTCACGCCACATTATCTTAGTGAACTTCTTGTTGTTTATTATCCAACACGCCCCTTTAGATCAAAAGGAGCCGGATGCTTTGTGATACCTCAAACAATGAAGACTACTACAAGGGGTAGAGCTTTCTCTTTCAAATCCCCACAGTTATGGAATGTTCGGGACTCGGACACAGTATCTGTTTTTAAGACGAGGCTGAAAACCTTGTTCAGTCAAGCATTTTGTTTATTGGCATGTATTAGGTAAAGCAGCAGATCTGGGGTCTTAGGCATAGAGACTTCTGGTAAACTGTGATGATGGGATGCTGTTGCTCCCTCACTCTCCATGCTCACTCAGGTCCATTTGACCGTGGGGAGGCTGATTGCCCAATGTCACAGGGTCCCCTCATATCTGTCTTCCTTCTGGTTCTCTCTCTTTTTGTTATTCTGCCATAGCCAGTCATGCCGGACAAGGACCCCCCCCCCCCCCCCCCTCTCTCTCTCCTGGAATGCTGGTGATCCTGATATTTCTGCTTTCTCAGTCCTATGATATGTATATATATCATAATATATATATTCATTCAAGTTGTTTGTCAAAGTTGAAAAGTACTGGTTGAGCTGGCTGATGGATCACATCCACAGTATTATATTGTATGGTATAGATCAGGGCTCAGCAACCTTTGCCATTCAAAGAGCCATTTGGACCCGTTTTCCACATTAAAGAAAACACTGGGAGCCACAAATCCTTTTTTGACATTTAAAATCAAATAACACTGCATATAATGTTTTTTCCCCTTTTTCCTTCATTTTAATATAAAACAACAATGTGTTGCATTGATTTCAACGATTGCAGAGACGATTAAATTACAATTCTGCTTTCAACAAAAACATTTAAATTTAAAAAAAAAAATCTTCAGCCTCCCCGCGACCCGAATTAGGATTAAGCGGTTCAGAAAATGAATGAATGTGTCCGAGTCCTTCTTGTATTTTTATAAAGAAAAAGAAAATCTATCCCACAAAGCATGGGACAGGGAACAGCCAGATGTGTTTATGGGTTGGATTTCTACCTCACCATCACCACCTTCGTGGGATCTTCTTTTCTTTATTCGTTATATTTATGTTGTTTTGTCATAGTTTTAATTTACAAAAATTACAACAACATATAAAAGTATATGAAGATTTATTTTAAGAGGGAGCCTACTCAACATTCTTTGAAATAATATTAATGCTGAATGCTGCACTGACTGACCCATTCTCAGAGTGGAGACTGAACCACACCCAGTCTTTTATTTTGTCACTGTGAGGACAGTTCTTTAATTCGGAGATTGCTGTGTATAAACAAATCTCATCCACCGTCTCTTACTTCAGCAGTGATTTCCGTTCCTGGATTACAAACCCCCGCATCAGAAAAAAAGTCTCTCTCTCGCCGCGCTGCTGTTTGCCATGAGCTCTTTTAGGGCTCTTTTATATTTATCTGGTGTGGGCGGGGTTATTTTGTGTGTTCTTGTGGACACACACCCGAAAATCACCCCGCCCACACCAAATAAGTATCCGCCCACACCCGTGACTCTTAATTTTCACATCATTCAGGTGAAAAAAAAAATCTAGATTGGACATTCCTGTTTCAAGTCTGAAGTGGCGCCATCTTGGTGAGATCACATTACTGTTGAAGACTTAAAGCAAGGTGATCTCACCAAGATGGCCCCCCACTTCAGAATTGAAACAGTAATGTCCAATCTAGGTTTTTTTCTTTTCTTTTCTTTTGATGATCAGTAATTGGTGGAAACAGGTGGAAGGTGTGGCTATTGTTTGGTTGAAGTGAAAACCTGCACCCACACCGGCCCTTTGCCTTGTGAGGAAATGTGAGTGTGCCATGTGAGTACTGTCAATAAGCAGCATGTCGTGAACCCGTCGGCCACCGTAAAGTACAACATTATTTTGAAAAGCCGTGGAGCCGCACCAGAAAAGTGAAAGAGCCACGGGTTGCCGACCCCTGGTATACTAGTTCTTCTCAAAAAATTAGCATATTGTGATTAAGTTAATTATTTTCTGTAATGTACTGATAAAAATTAAACTTTCATATATTTTAGATTTATTGCACACCAACTGAAACATTTCAGGTCTTTTATTGTTTTAATACTGATGATTTTGGCATACATCTCATGAAAACCCAAAATTCCTATCTCAAAAAATAATTAGCAATTTCATGAAAAGGTACTCTAAACGAGCTATTAACCTAATCATCCGAATCAATGAATTAACTCTAAACACATGTAAAAGTTTCCTGAGGCTTTTAAAAACTCCCAGCCTGGTTCATTACTCAAAACCGCAATCATGGGTAAGGCTGCCGACCTGACTGCTGTCCAGAAGGCCATCATTGACACCTTCAAGCAAGAGGGTAAGACACAGAAAGAAATCTCTGAGCGAATAGGCTGTTCCCAGAGTGCTGTATCAAGGCACCTCAGTGGGACGTCTGTGGGAAGGAAAACGTGTGGCAGAAAACGCTGCACAACCAGAAGAGGTGACCGGACCCTGAGGAAGATTGTGAAGAAGGGCCGATTCCAGACCTTGAGGGACCTGTGGAAGCAGTGGACTGGGCTACAGGTGCCGCATTCCCCAGGTCAAGCCACTTTTGAACCAGAAACAGCAGCAGAAGCGCCTGACCTGGGCTACAGAGAAGCAGCACTGGACTGTTGCTCAGTGGTCCAAAGTACTTTTTCGGAGGAAAGCAAATTTTGCATGTCATTCGGAAATCAAGGTGCCAGAGTCTGGAGGAAGACTGGGGAGAAGGAAATGCCAAAATGCCTGAAGTCCAGTGTCAAGTACCCACAGTCAGTGATGGTCTGGGGTGCCACGTCAGCTGCTTGTGTTTGTCCACTCTGTTTTATCAAGGGCAGGGTCACTGCAGCTAGCTATCAGGAGATTTTGGAACACTTCATGCTTCCATCTGCTGAAAAGCTTTATGGAGATGAAGATTTCATTTTTCAGCACGACCTGGCACCTGCTCACAGTGCCAAAACCACTGGGAAGTGGTTTACTGAAATTTTTTATTATTATAAAAAATTATTATTTATTACTGTGCTCAATTGGCCTGCCAACTCTCCTGACCTGAACCCCATAAAGAATTTGTGGGATATTGTGAAGAGAAAGTTGAGAGACACCAGACCCAACACTGTGGATGAGCTTAAGGCGCTATCGAAGCATCCTGGGCCTCCATAGCACCTCAGCAGTGCCACAGGCTGATTGCCTCCATGCCAAGCTGCATTGAAGCAGTCATTTCTGCAAAAGGATTCCTGGCCAAGTATTGAGTCCATAACTGAACATAATTATTTGAAGGTTGACTTTTTTGTACTAAAAGCACATTTTTTTTAATTGGTCGGATGACGTATGCTAATTTTTTGAGAAGGATTTTTGGTTTTTCTTTACTTTTTTGCCAAAATTATCAATATTAAAACAATAAGAGGCTTGAACTACTTCAGTTGTGTGTAATGAATCTAAAATATGTGAAAGTCTAATGTTTATCAGTACATTACAGAAAATAATGAACTTTATCACAATATGCTAATTTTTTTGAGAAGGACTAGTAGATCTACATGTAAATTTGATCTATAACTTAGAAGTTATAGCTTAGAGCTTAACTTGGCTTAATTTAGAGAGTGAGAGGATGCCAGAGGAATGGAGGAGAAGTGTGCTGGTGCCCATTTTTAATAACAAGGGAGATGTGCAGAGTTGTGGCAACTACAGAGGGATAAAGTTGATGAGCCATATGATGACTTTATGGGAAAGAATAGTGGAAGCAAGACTAAGGGCAGAGGTCAGCATTTGTGAACAACAGTTTGGTTTCATGCCAAGAAAGAGCACCACAGATGCATTGTTTGCCTTGAGGATGTTAATAGACAAGTATAGAGAAGGTCAGAAGGAGCTGCGTTGTGCCTTTGTGGATCTGGAGAAAGCATATGACAGGGTGCCGAGAGAGGAACTGTGGTATTGCATGAGAAAGTCTGGAGTGGCAGAGAAGTATGTTAGAGTGGTGCAGGACATGTATGAGAGATGTAAGACAGTGGTGAGGTGTGCTGTCGGTGTGACAGAAGAGTTCAAGGTGGAGGTGGGATTGCATCAAGGATCAGCTCTGAGCCCCTTCTTGTTTGCTATGGTGATGGACAGGCTGACAGACGAGGTTAGGCAAGAATCTCCATGGACTATGATGTTTGCAGATGACATTGTGATCTGTAGTGAGAGCAGAGAACAAGTGCAGAAAAACCTAGAGAGGTGGAGGTATGCCCTGGAAAGGAGGGGAATGAATGTTAGCCACAGTAAGACAGAATACATGTGTTTGAATGCCATGGACCCGACAGGAACGGTGAGGTTACAAGGAGCAGAGATAAGGAAGGTGGAGGATTTTAAGTACTTCGGCTCAACAACCCAGAGCAATGGAGTGTGTGGAAAAGAGGTGAAGAAGCATGTGCAGAATGGTTGGAGAAAAGTGGTGTGATGTGTGATTGGAAGGTATCGGCAAAAATGAAAGGTAAAATGTACAAGACGGTGTTGAGGCCAGCAATGTTGTATGGTTTAGAAACAGTGGCCCTGGGGAAAAGACAGGAGGCAGAGCTGGAGGTAGCAGAGATGAAAATGTTGAGGTTCTCTTTGGGAGTAACGAGGATAGATAGGATCGGGAATGAGCACATCAGAGGGACAGCACATGTAAGACGTTTTGGAGACAAAGTCAGAGAGGCTTGATTGAAATGGTTTGGACATGTACAGAGGAGGGATAGTGAGTATATTGGTAGTAGGATGTTGAGGTTGGAACTACCAGGCAGAAGGCCTAGAGGAAGACCAAAGAGACGATTCATGGATGTGGTGAAGGAGGACATGAAGGCAGTTGGTGTAAGAGAAAAAGATGCAGAGGATCGGGTGAGATGGAGGCAGATGATTCGCTGTGGCGACCCCTGAAGGGAAAAGCCGAAAGGACAAGAAGAAGAACTTTGAAGTTATAGCATGCAAAATATGTACATCATATTATATTATCTTTATGTGATATTTAACTGTCATGTAGTTGTGTGTAGTTTGGTCGTAAGCCGTGTGAGGGCGCTGTGTCGCGAAGACGTAAACAGTGCAGCTTTGTTACAGCCATACAATTCAAGCAAGTGGAATTTGTTGAAAGCATGAGAATGATGGAGAATGATTAATACAGGATTGATCAGGGATCAAAGTTGCCGTTATTGTGAACTTTTAAAGCGTATTTGCTACTGACATTGCATAAATATTTGTAAGAACATGATTTTGAATAAAGGATTTATATATCGCCAAAAAGTTCGCCTTGACAACTTTTTTGTGGCCAGACAAAGATATTTTTATATATATATATATATATATATATGTGTGTGTGTGTGTGTGTATATATATATATATATATAGTGTGTGTGTGTATATATATATATATATATATATATATATATATATATATATATATATATATATATATATATATATATATATACAGATATTTTCCGTCATTGGCCACCAATATGGTAAAGGTGGTTTTCTATAGATCAGAGGGTGGGCCTGTGTTAGTTGTGTAAGTTGTATTTTAGGTCTCTTGCTGAAAAAGTCCTTGATTTTCCTTGCTGCTTAGACATCGTAACGAACGCGTACAGTTGTTCATAAATAAGCTTATTTTGAATCCGACATTTGTTGAAACTAAGAAATGCACAGAAATGCAAATCGAGTCTCGAAAACAAAACCGGCTCACCCAGGCCTACTCAGTACACAAGCGCTGAGCAGCCATGTACGGTGTTCTCTGTCTAAAACCACAATTATAATCACTTATCTCAACTTACCTGTTCATATCAAGATGAATAAAACAGTACAATCCTCAAAATAAAAAAAAAATCTTTCAAATTTATTTTTTAAAAAACGTTTCAGAGTAGACGGCAGCAGGGCGATTCTAGGTCGTAAAATCACCCGGCAGCTAATGAGTGTGCCACATATATAAATTGATTCAATCTAATAAATCTTCAAGTTCAGCATTGTTTTGTTGTCAATGTGACAGTATTACTTTGCTGTCTTGTTATTGATAATTTTCACTCATTTACAGTATTTGTCGAACTGCTTAATCCTACTACTAGAGTCATGGGGAGGCTGGAGCCTACTCAGCCAACATTGATCAGAGGTGGTGTACACCCTGAACAGCTAGCCAGACCATATCAGGACCAACACTCACACAACCATTCACAATCACATTTAGGAGTAATTTGAAAGTGCAAATTAGCCAGATGTGCATCTCTTTTGACTGTGGGAGGAATCGAGACTACCAGAGAAAATCCACACAAGCACATGGAGAATTTAAAAACTCAAACTCCAAACCAAACTCAAAGCACGTTCTCTAGAACCTCATATTGTGCATTGGGTTTGCAAGTGAAAAATGTCCATTTCAAAATTGTTCGGACAAAATCAGAAATATGCCATTGTCTAAAATTCCTTCATATGCAGTAATATTAATATTACTGGTACACTTCAGTGGAAGTAAGAGACCGAGCCAAAACTCAGTAAAGTAGTATCAGAATCAACATACAATGATCATTGAACATTACTAGTATATGTTAGTATTTACTCTTAATGTTCTGTCAGTTACATCATGAGTGAACAATGTGATCAATGATTCTGCTCTCGATTCCAAGATGTATTTTCACACACAATGTTCTAGGACCAGGCTCAGGGTGTACTGCGACCTCATCAGAATAAACCATTACTGAAAATGCATGAATGAATAAACACTAAGCTCATTAGATTGGTAGCAGGCTCATTAGATTGGTAGCATAGCAGGCTCTTTGTCTTGGCAGTGAGACGACGCAGGTCGAATAGGAAGCCATCCAAACAGTAGCGAATATAGACCCCTTTCTCCAGGTCTCGCACGGCATGGGACAACATGCAAGTGAAGAACACGTTAAACAGGACTGGAGCTAGGACACAGCCCTGCTTCACACCGTTGCTGATTGTGAAGGCTTCCGACATAGTCCCGCTGGAGAGGACTTGGCCGGTCATGCCATTGTGGAAAAGCCTGATCATTGATACAAACTTTGGCGGACATCCGATACGTTCTAGGACTGTCCAGAGGGCCTCTCTATTGACTGTATCAAATGCCTTGGTTAGATCTATGAAGACAGAGAATAGGGGCATGTTTTGTTCAATGCACTTTTCCTGGAGTTGTCTCATGGCAAAGATCATATCAAGACGGATCGCCCTTTTGATTTCATGTATTGTCGGGGGTTCTGCAAGAGAGTCTTGCACTGGCTGCTGGGGAATCTGGTTCAGTGCGTCTGCGTCAACTGATGAAGGTTAGTTAAGCCCTCTTGGTCTTTGATGAGGGCAGAACTGTCCGAGGACAACAACGGTGAGCAGCCTGAGGTGGAGGGGCCAAAAACTGTCTTCAAAGCACTGAAGAATTTGTTGGAGTTGTGGGTATCTGCATAGTGCTGGACTTCGGCGGCTTTATCCTGCCACCACTGGTCCTGCATCCTTCGAAGGTCAGACTGGACCTTTGCCTGCAGAGTTTTAAATCTTTCACGCTTAGAGACCGAGGATGGATCATTCTGCCACTCGATGTAGGCCTTGTTTTTAGCATGGAGGGCTTCTCTGATCTTGTCATTGTTTTCATCAAACCAGTCTTTATTCAGTCTAGTTTTAACTCCAAGCATGTCTTTTGCATCTCAGCAACGGTATCCTTGAAAGAGGACCAATTTTCAGAGCTGCTTTTGGAGGTCAGACCATCTTTGAGTTTTCCATCAAGTGCTTCTTGGAACTTTGCCGAATGGATTGGGTTGTTCAGCCTGGTAACGTTGTAGGAGGCCCTGACAGTCTTGGGTCAGTTTCTGTAAGGTGGAGTGATGTACAGTGACATTACAGGCCTGACCAGCCTGTGATCAGTCCAGCATTCAGCACCTCTCATGGCACAAGTCACTTGGACGTCCCTGATGTCACGTTGGCGTACAATAACAAAGTCGATCATGTGCCAGTTTTTAGACTGTGGGTAAGTATGTTAGAGTGGTGCAGGACATGTATGAGAGATGTAGAGTGGTGCAGGACATGTATGAGAGATGTAAGACAGTGGTGAGGTGTGCTGTCGGTGTGACCGACGAATTCAAGGTGGAGGTGGGACTGCATCAAGGGTCAGCTCTGAGCCCCTTCTTGTTTGCTATGGTGATGGACAGGCTGACAGACGAGGTGAGACAAGAATCTCCATGGACTATGATGTTTGCAGATGACATTGTGATCTGTAGTGAGAGCAGAGAACAAGTGCAAGAAAATCTAGAGAGGTGGAGGTATGCCCTGGAAAGGAGAGGAATGAAGGTTAGCCTCAGAAAATCAGAATACATGTGTGTAAATGAGAAGGACCCAGGAGGAACGGTGGTGTTACAGGGAGCAGAGATAACGAAGGTGGAGGATTTTAAGTACTTGGGCTCAACAATCCAGAGCAATGGAGAGTGTGGAAAAGAAATGAAGAAGCGTGTGCAGGCAGGTTGGAATGGTTGGAGAAAAGTGTCCGGTGTGATGTGCGATAGGAGAGTGTCAGCAAGAATGAAGGGAAAAGTGTACAAGACGGTGGTGAGGCCAGCGATGTTGTATGGCTTAGAAACAGTGGCGCTGAGGAAAAGGCAGGAGGCAGAGCTGGAGGTCGCGGAGATGAAAATGTTGAGGTTCTCTCTGGGAGTAACGAGGATGGATAGGATCAGAAATGAGTATATCAGAGGGACAGCCCACGTAAGATGTTTTGGAGACAAAGTCAGAGAGGCCGAAAGTAAAAGAAGAAGAAGAAGAAGTGCATCCAGGTGGTTTTATACTTGTCTGCCATCCTGAACAAGGTGTTGGTGATACAAAGGCTGTGTTCTGCACACTTGCTAAGGAGGAGCAGGCCATTTTCATTGATTTTGCCTACACCGTGTCTGCCCAGAACGCCTTTCCAGCTGCTGTGGTCTCTTCCTACTCTAGCATTGAAATCGCCTTGCACAGCAAGTTCGTCACTCTGTGAAGTTGACCAAATGACCTCGTCAAAGTGTTCATAGAACTGCTCTTTGTCTTCATTTGGACTGGAGAGCGTAGGAGCATATGCACTGATGACTGTGAGCTGTCTGGCCTTGCTGAGAGGAATGCGCAATGTCATGAGACGTTCGCTGATTCCTACTGGCAGGGCTGGTAAGTCCTTCAGTCATGCTGTTCTAATGGCAAACCCAACACCATGTATCCTGTCCTAAGCTTGCGACTTTCCTTTCCTGAAGAAATATCCACCTCCTTCTTCTCTCAGGGATCCTTCGTCGGCAAGACGTGTTTCGCTGAGTGCTGCAATGTCTATCCGGTATCGCTGGAGCTCCTTTGTAACAAGCGCTGTTCTTCTCTCTGGTCTCGGTGTGCCAGCTCGGTCCAGAAGCATTTGGACATTCCAGGCTCCCAGAATGAGCTTCTGGGGTTTTTTCTTCTTTTGCATTGTTCGACCGCTATGAGGATGAGTCTGTCAGCCGTGGTAAGCTGACCAGACACTAGAAGGGCAAGCATTTGTCTGGGGCACCTTTTCTAGCCCCCTCCCTCATGTGAGGGTGGGCAGTGCTGTCCTAAAGAGGCTGCCCAGTCGTCCACAGGTGCTGCCGAACTGTTCTGTTGCCCTTAGATTCAGAAACAGAGCGACCACTTACCCATGAACCACCTGCGTGCAGGTTTGTGACTACAACCGGCACTGTTCATCTCCACCTGTTGCTCCGCCACGCGCCCATCGCCACAGAACTTGAGGGGTGTTTGCTGACAAGGTTGGTTGATGAGATGAGATGCAAAACGAACCTGTGCGTGAAGGCTTTATAGTGAGAAGACCGTTGCACAGGGGCAATCCCACTCTCTCAGCCTGAGGAGTCTTGATCCGGTGGCACGGGGAACCGTTACAACGGGAGACTGCCAGGCTGCAGTGGATAACCAGGACTTCTATCAGTGCCATGTCCAGTTCTAGGCGCTCCACGACGCTTGCTGCCACCGCCTTCACAACCGTTGGATCTCAGGTGATGATCTCTTCCGATTGTTCTGCCGGGAGTCAGTCTTCGCATGCAGTAGGGCTGGCACAGCCCAAACCTAACTCAGTGAGGGTTTAAGACCCATCAGCTACCTTCACCTGGTTCAGCCGACTCGCTAAATCCGTTGTCCGGGGGGTGGCCACTGTTGCATGCGACAGCTTCGAGGAGCCACAGGTGCAAGCTGAGTGCCAGGTGAGGACCAGTGACAGGACCAAGGGCTGCCCTCAGAAGGGCATGGCGTGCCCCCTGCCAAAAGGTACTACCTCTCCCTGACACCCCAAACCCCCGGTTGATATGTAATAAATAAATTATCGGATCAGTTTATGGAATATGTTTTATAAGAAATAGTTCATCCTTGGCATGACAATGGCATAGTGGTGAGCATGTCTGCCTCACAGCAAGAAGGTCCTGGGTTCGATTCACAGCTCTGACATTTCTGGACAGTTTGCATGTTCTTCCATGCTTGTGTGGGTTTCATTCAGATACGCCAGTTTCCTCCCGCAGTCCAAAAACATGCACAGTAAACTAATGAGCTGTTCCAAATCTCCCCTAGATGTGAGTATGAGTATGAATGGTTGTGTGAGTGTTGGCCCAACAATGGCCTGGCTAGCTGTCCAGGGTGTACCCCGCCCTCCCCCGTGACCCTAATTAGGATTTAGTGGTTCAGAAAAATGTAAGGTTGTTCCAGAGTACAAGGTAGATGCACAAAGGAAGTATTCATAGTACAATTTCAGGCTTCGGTCTTGTTAGACAGTTGAATTCCAGATCACTGTGGGCGGGACTCAGCTCCTGTCTTGCTCCTCATTACAGTAAGCTTGAATGAGCCTTTGTGGCTGCTCAAAGTGTTATAGAGGAGGTGTAAGGCATTGTCCATAATTGATAAGTAATATACAGTACATATACCGTATCATTTTAAAAACCAAATATTAATTTTAAAGGAAGAAGGGAGACGATTTTCCCAGCAGCACCTTCAAAGGTGCCAATTTACACTTGAATACTCAGTGTTTTTATTTCCCATCATCAGGTGATTTTTGCTCAATACAAAGGTTTCCTGGTGAAACCATCTCAGTTCATGGTCTGAGTATCACTCATTCACCTTTCATGTCTTATTTGTCGTTCTGTCTTCATTTACAATAACAATAACATGGCCACATGACTAAAGGAATGATCTTGTACACATGAAATAATGCACAAGTGCAACACCAGTTCTTAGGAATTTGAAAAAGTCTGAGATCAAGTGTTAAGAATCAGAGGAAGACATGTGTTCAAGAGAAATAAAAAAAATGGTGATGTTTAGTAATAGCCTTGTACCTGTTGAAGGGGGCACAGACACTCGCATACAGAAGTACAGAAGGGTGTACCCTGAACAGCTTGCCAAACCAGTACAGGGCCAACACACACACAACTATTCACACCGTTTTCTTTCATCTATAGCCAAACCTTAACATTCTACATCTATATTTTCTGCTGGTTTTTATTTAGAGTACCTGTACCCAAAATTTACAGCATTAAAAAAATACCCACTATATTTTATTATTAACTTTTAAACATTGTGTGATGTCGGTAGTTTATTTATAAGTCCACATTTTCTTTTCTTCTATATGACATTCCTTGCTTACGAAGGTTGAACGCGCGGACATTTTGGCTTCTTTTCATCGGGGTTAAAGGTCATTGTGACGGAATATCGTTGACAGTTGTATAGCCAATTGCAGAATGTCAGTATATTTTCCTCAAGCAATTCATGTTCTTTACAACAATATCACTCCTGATCGGATTTTTGACGCACGCATTTTCCACAAGAGCACCAAATATTTTCTGGTTGTTTGCTACGATTTTCCCGTGTAAGAGCTTCTGCTGACTCTCTTGTATCGTCCTCCGAGTCGTCACTTTCCTGGTCCAATTTCACTAAATGTGGATAGTATTTCTTCAGTGGTTCATATAAATAACCTTCTAATCCTTCTACGAAATTGTCTTCGTCCATGGTTTAAAAAAAAAAAAATACTATAATGTCTGTTTTTTCCAAGTTTCCGTGAGCTTGTGACATTAGTGAAGCCCTTAAATCGCTTAAAGCTGGTTTGTGAGAGAATATAATAAACTCCTTATACACAATACATAAAATTAGGTATATGAGCGCTTTCACTACAGGTACCCTTTAACTTTAACCTATCAGCATTTAAGCTTTCATAAAAAAATTGTGGAGTGGTATTTCTGAATTAAATCAATGGTAGCAATTATTCATTTATTTTATTTTTATTTTTATTTTATTTTTAATCCTAATTATGGTCATGGAGAGGCTGGTGCCCATCTCAGCTGACTCTGGGCGTGGCTGAGTACAGTCTGGACATCCCACGAGACCATCACACGGCATGTTATCAATTAAAAAAGATTTAAAATTATTTTTAAATCAATGTTTTGTGTCAAATCATTTATTATTTTAAGTATTAGATGCAATGCTAAGTTAGCACAAACCCTTAATTTACAAACACATTATTCCATTAGTTCTGCTGATGGTTTTATGGTTCTTAAGATCAAAATTCTCAAAGTGCCTCCTTGTTGGGCTTCTTGTAGTCCCAGGTTGAACTGAGAGCAATGTGAGAGTAGATCGGGACCCCAGAGATGCAGTGTGCATGATCCACCCATGTGTAAAATTGCTCCGGCACGCACTTGCAGCCCTGTAGGTTGTGCTTCTTTAGGCAAAGGCTAGAAAAAGGAAACTCCCAATTTCAATCAACCTGCCGCTGCTTTTCAGCTCTTGCCTTTTTAGGTAACGACACTCTGAATCTGCTACCTTGTGGTGTCTATATAGACAAAGACTAAGAGAGATAACCCTAAAAAAAACTGGAGTCCCCACCACCAAAGAGGCAAATACTGTCTGTATTCTTACAACTACTGCAGCTCTTGACAAAGCTTCATCTTGTCTTGAGCAATTTTTCCCATGAAGCAGCCTGTGCTGGGAAGAGACAATGAGGCTGGAGGTGCATCCTTAACAATTCACCAAGAGCCAAGCCGGGCAAACACCAATCGGCCTACTGTGCATGTTTTTGGCCTGTTGGAGGAAACCGGAATATCCAGAAAAAATCCACGCAAACATGGGGATAACATGCAAATTTCACATGCCACCGTTCCTCATTTATTATTATTATTATTAATAATATTATTATTATTATTGTAACTGTGCGGCATGATGTCGTAGTGGTTAGCACCTTCAGCTCACAATAAGAAGGTCCTTGGTTCAAGGTGGATTGGGTTTCCTTCACATACTCCAGTCCCCCCCATCCCCCCCCCCCCCCCCCCCACACACACACACACATACATACACACATACACACAGTTCACAGAAATCCACAAGAGGCCAACCGCCTGTTCCAAATCGCCTCCAGGTGTGAGTGCTTCCAATCTAATAGGTTCATCAGGGTTACTCAAAAAAAAAAAATTCCAACTGTCACATATCACCAGAAAACTTTCAGAACCTGTAAATATTCTCAAAAGACGGACCGATATTGAGTCTGACTTCA